>JAVKLA010000040.1:18140044-18210941 GCA_034782735.1 Sagittarius serpentarius
CTCTGGGTCACCGTGTAAACCCCCCCCCCCCCTTTTTTTTTTTATGTTCCAGTGCAGAGTGTGGTCTTTGGAAGACAACAGGTACGCTGATTGGCTTTGGTAACAGTCTAAGACCCCGATGGAGATGCACTGCAGGTGGGACCTCAGCACCATGTTGCCCTTTGTCAGCCACCCCCCTTTTTGGCCAAAGGCACAGAGCGAAGAGAGACCCTCGGGGACCGAATTGGTGAAGGGAACGTGCCAAAACCAGGCTCAAAGCAGGAACAGAAAGTGCTGGGGCAGCTAAACTGAAGTCTCAAAAGGCAGAACAGGTTCTGACCATTGCTCAAGTACAAAAGTCCACCAAGACACTTCAATACACCGGGTTAGGAAACCCTGAACGCAGCAATATGGATGCTGAAAGGTGACAGACCAGAAGGTAGGGCCAGCCCAGTTTCCTGTCCAAAATATCTTCAAGCACCTTCACCTTGAGCCCTTGTGAGCAAGTGCACAGCAGAGATCACAGAATCATCCAATCATAGAATCACTTAGGTTGGAAAAGACCCTTAAGATCATTGAGTCCAACCGTTAACCTAGCACTGCCAAGTCCACCACTAATCCATGTCCCTAAGCACCACGTCTTTTAAATCCCTCCAGGGATGGTGACTCCACCACTTCCCTGGGCAGCCTGTTCCAATGCTTGATAACCCTTGCGGTGAAGACATTTTTCCTAATATCCAGTCTAAACCTCCCCTGGCGCAACTTGAGCCCATTTCCTCTCGTCCCACCACTTGTTACTTGGACTGTATGACGGGGCTGCCCTGATCTCTTCCATTTAGACAAAGCCATTTTTCCAGCCCATATCTTGCTGCTGTACCCCACAGACCCAGGGCGAGCAGTCTCCCTCCCTGCACCCAACCAGCCAACGACCACCTTGGTGGCTGCAGTGGTCCCAGGGCGGGATGGCTCACCGGGCTGCCCTGCTTGGTCCGGGCAGCGTGGGAGCTGGGCTGATGGTGGGATGAGCACACATAGCTGGCCCATCAACTAAAAACATCCTGGCCAGCAGACCAGCTCACGGAGAACGGGCACAGCTTGCTCCGTTTTGATTTTGGATACCTGCTTGCTACCCAGAGGGTGAGGGACATGGCAAACGGAGCGGCCTCAACAGCAGGAAGGGACGCTGACTATAAAACACAGCTCTGCAGCGACCACTCAAGAGCAGTAGCAGATAATCCCCAGCATTGCAGACACCCCAAAAGGTCATCACTCTTGTCCTCCCCCACCGCTTACCATCCCCAATGTCGGATGGCTTCCAGGCTGAGGGCAAGTGACCGTTCATCTCCTTGCTTGCTGAGTGATGGTCTGCAGAGCCTGGTCCATATCTCCTGGAATCTGGGACCGAGCCTCCCAGGGAACAAGTGCTTTCACTTTATAGAGGGACCAGGAAACTTGTATCTGCTGTTCAGAGCTGGAGCAGAAGATTACGGTTGAACTCGATCATCTTAAAAGTTCTTTTCCAACCTAAATGATTCTATGATTCGATGTTGTCCTCACTCTCAGTCCTGCTTTCTGTTGTATTTGTGCATATTCTGCATGGATTTGAGAAAAGAACTCTGCTCACTCGTCATCTTTTTGTACAATGACTCCGTTTTTAAGCTTCTGAATTAGCAAGATACTGTAGGGATGGAACCCCGGCAAAGTGGGTGACTCCTAGGAAAGTTCTTCAACGGATACTAGAGGGCATGAGCAAGACAACAAATGCCCCTGTCTACCACTGCCAAAAAGCTCAAGTGTAATAAAGGCCAACGAGCTTTTCTCAGTCCATCAGTAAACAAGAAAAAAGGCAAACATTAGAGGTGTCCCCACCTGGCCGGACGAGCGCCAGGGTGCCAAGTCTCAGTACACAGCACGGCCAGCTGAGGAACAAGCTTCTGAAGGCAGTTCCTGAGTACAAAGCTAAGCTTCCCCCGGCAAGAACAGTACACTTGTTTGCTTCACTACTGTAACCTTATTAAGACTTTTGCACTCTTTTATTTTTGAGCAAGCAAAATGGCATGTTTTGCTAACTTTGCATGGGAGGAAATGTGCCGCCCTGCATAAATCAAACATAGACTGAGGACACACAATCCTCTTCAGGTGTCATTGCAAATCTACACAGAGGGGAGCGTTGTACTTGCAAGCTGCCCATCAACCCAACACAAATCAAGGTGGTCCTGCGCATTAAAACATGCAGTTATTCCGTTATCAAGCTCAGTTTGGATACTGGGTATGACGACAGGGTCACCTCCGGTGGCAGGCAGTGAGCTGTTGCACAACAGTGTAGGGGAGGAAGAGTTAGGAAACTCCAACTCCGTTCATGACAAATGCTTTCTTGGTGTTGTTTCTTCCACCTCAATTCCCTGATGACCCGGGGAAGAGCTCCACCGTCTTGTTCATCTGCTCTCTCACTAGGGAGTCCATAACTGGGGCAAATGTACACAAAATCCAGCAAGCCACGTCACGCACACACATGCCGACATACAGTTTAGTAGCTGCAGATCTGCCTGTAGGGCAGTAGCTGGGATCGAATCTCTTCTGAGAAAGAGCAACGTGACCGAAAGCCCTCCCAGAATGGCAGGACCTTCGCGTAAGAGTCCACGGGATGGTCCTTCCTTCTGCAGGGTGCTCTGCTGCCACCAGTATCTCTACATTTCTTGTGGTACAGGGAGTTTGATCACCAGTACATCTTGCTGGTGCCACCTGAGCATGACTCTGAAACATAAGCATTTCTCGAGAGCTGGCAGGTGCAGGGGGGAGAGCCATGAATCCAGACTGGCGTGCATGGAAGGAAGGACGCTGACTTATTCCTTCTCTTCAGCTCTAGGACAAGATAAGAGATTTTTCTTTTTCAGGACAAGAAGGTTATACAGGTGAGTTATTTCTCTTGCATTGCACTGCTCGCACTCCTTCTCTCTCTCCTCGTAGACGAACAACATCAATTTTCTGGCAGAGACTCCCATGGGAAGGGTGTAGCAGGCCTGAGCACCCGGCATCTTCCCCATTTGTGCAGAAACGGAAGGGTGGCTGCAGACTGGCAAACAGCTTTGCTGGTCCAAGGCCCTCTCTGTTCACTCACAGGGGAATCCAGGCAGGACAGCGACAGTGAAATACCAAAGAGTTTGCAACATCTCTCCTGTACGAACGCAGCCCCAGTGCCTGGGATCTCTGCTCTGCGAGGTCTCTGACCGTACCTATCCATCACTGATCTGTGATGCGCACCATCACCGCGTCCCCTGGTGCCACCCACACCATAACCTCCAGGCACTGGTGTCACTCCAAGCGACCCAAGGCGCACACACCAGGGACACACTGGGTGCTCACCCCAGGACAGGACTGCGCTTGGCACTGAGCTGCCTCTTCTTCTGGGCAGGTACTGGCCTAAGGAGGTCCTCGCTCCTCTGCCAAAAAAAGCCTGCAACATCTGGCTCTTAATTTGAATGTGTGGGGCAAGTTACTATTGCTCCGGCAGTCAAACCAAGACCTTCCGCCCCTGTGCAGAGACTTGCCCCTGTGAAACTGCTCTCCGCGGGGAGTTTAGGTGCCCTGGCACTACACCAGAGATGAGAGCATAGGAAAACCTCACCATACATTGATAAAAGAAGTAATACTGTTATCCCCGGGTTAGGTACTGGGAGCAGAGGACCAAGACGCTCGTCCAGCAGATGCACGTCAGCGCCAGGAACCAAATCCTTACCTCTTTGGCTGTGGTTCAACAGGCTCGCTATTGCCAACTGGAGTTGCTATCACTCCTACCGAACCTTGGGCTTTTCCTTTTCTTTTCTTGCTCGCAGACCTTACAGTCCAATTCAGACCAGTGTACCTGCACCCCACCTTCTCAGCACTGGACAAGCACATTTAACAGCAGACCCTCCTTCTCCTCTGCACATACTCCTTTCTGAGAGGGTGGAAAACAGAGGGTTAAACTACACTGTACTTCCACTTGACAACCAAAACCTGGCATGCCATCAGATCGTGCTCAGGTGGAAGCAATTACACAGGGGAAAGGAAGGAGCCGGAGCCCTCATGCAAGAAGCTCTTGGTCTGCAGCTTTGAAAGCCAGCTCTGTTTTCTGCCCTTTCAGAGTTTCCAGGTCCCGTCTCCACTGCAAAGGCGTTGTGCAACCCGGGCGTTTTGCAACCGCCGCCTGACTCGGCCGCAGAGCTCTGGGCTTCACTCTGTCCCACCGCGCCTGGAGCAGCTCTGGCCTCCTGCCCATCTGCGCTCCCAAGCCCACGCCAAGGCTACCTTTACTCCCGGCACACTAAAGCTTGGTTTAAAGTTGCAGCTTAAGCTCTGCAGGATGGGCTGAGAACGCAGTTCCATTGATGCAGCGGATGGGAAGGAGCACATGAGCTTCCATCGCTTTGGGTGAGTCCGTACCCTCAGACTGCTCCAGACCCAAACCCATGACTTACGACGCTGGTCCCGCTCCTGGATCACCATCACTGGTGTAAATCCAGAGCGACTCCTTCAGAGCGCTCCAGACTTGCCCTGCAAAGGCTGGAGGACTCCAGCAACATCTCCTCAAGCCTTGGCTAACACCAGCCAGCACCGTTAAGAGAGAGCTGGAGACGAACTAAGACTGGACCAAGTCTCAAACCCTGGGTCTAGGCTGAGTCAAAGACAAGGACAGCACAAAGCAAACTGTCACGTAAGCTTCAGCCACCCATATTTAAACCCTATGCTGTAAATAGCCTTACACCTAATTATGCCACAATACTAGAAGAAAGTACCTCGGGCAAGACCACCACGTTATTCCCTTGGGAAAGACTTTGCCCCATTTCGGCGTCAGGAACAGGCTGCGCCTTTGCGGGGACGGGCTGGGAAGGCTGTGCCCTGCAGGGTGTGGCTGCATTAAGCAGATAAACACCTCCCAGTAAGAGGGAGAATTTAAAAATAATAACACTAAAACCTAAACAAACAGTAACGGTTTCAGGGCTTTGCTTTGGAATAAAAGATAAATAGACATATTGATTGAGTCAAGGGGCTGGGACAAAGGCTGACAGCCGTGTTTATTTTTTAGCATCTGTCTGTGGACTTACTGTGCTTGTGTCCGAGCAAATATTGCATTAAGGAAGCTTATGAACTAACACATGAGGTGTGGTCGGTCGTCCCCAGCTCAGCGCGCCGGTCATCTGAACATGCTGCCACCAAAATACGTTAGCAGGAGTTACAACAGCTTAACATTTAGGACTACACTGGCCTGAAGATGTGTTCAGATGCCTCTGCAAAGCTACTCAGCCTTAGAAATGTGTTGACCACGGTGGGACGCTTGGGAAAAAGCTTCCCTGAACACGGACTCTATAAATCTTGCAGCTCAGAGCAAGACGGTGCGAGCGAGCTGCCCCGGCGCCACGAAAAGCAGCTACTGCGGGATGCTGGGAAGGACCAGACTGGGCAAGGGCTGCTGTGCTGGGACTCAACGGCAGGGGATGCCGTGGCAAAGCGAGTGGCAGAGATGGAGGAGAGATGCGGTCTTCCAACAAAAGACCAGGGTAAAGTGCAGGGCTCTACAGCCCCTGCTGACAGACCCACAAATGCTCCTGTTCCAGTGCTGTGCACACCTAATTCTGGAGAATTTAGGAAAAACCTCAGCCGTCTGGCAGCTCGGGCACTGCTGAGTAATTTGGCTGTTGCCTGGGTTTCAGCACCTTCTGTTAACACTTGGGGACCCCGCTGGGCAAGAGGCGGGTCGCCACGTCTGCTAAGAGATCAGTCTGAGTGCAAAAAGGCTCAAAGAAACACAAAGGGGTTTTTGAAAAGCGTCCTTCAAGACCTAACGCATCTTGCAGAGCTCCAGCCACTGTCAATGATTAACCTGCTGCACCCATCAGACCTCCCTGCCTCCAGATCTCGACATGAGGAACCAGATCCCTTCTGAAGCCGCTTCTTCCACTGCCTCCCTGGTGTGCAAAACCTCCAAACCGCCAGGCATGCAAAAACCACAACGGAGAACACCCCCCAAAATAATCTCTGGAGAGGTTTAACAGACCAATTGCAAATACATTCACGGTTCTTCTCACCCTGCCTCCTTGTTAAGCCTTTCCCATGCAGCTCGGTCACCCTGGAACAGCTCTCCTCCGCAGCGCAGGGACCCGGCTCTTGGAGAAGCTGAACACCACACAATCCCACGGCAGCAGCCGGGGCTTCGCAGACAGGGGATGGGAAGGGCACGATGTTCAGAGTCGGTGGAGAAGCTAAGACCCTTCTGGTAAATCCCTATGCGGCAGAGCAGGCAGCGCTGCCTGCAAGGACGGACACCGGGGAGGCAGGGACTAGGGTGCTACAGCAATAAACCCAGAGCTGCGTTTCGTATCGTTCTCTATTTGAAACACCACCTAAAAAAAGCACTTATTACAGGAGACAGAAAAACCCAGAAGCCTTAAGTGACCATTTTAAAGCTTTCGGCTATTTAACTGTGGCTTTCCGCACGCTGATTGAGAAGCCAGCGCCCTCGCCACAAGAAGCCTCTCCTCCCCAAAGTGCTCTCTGCATCCCTTGTACCTAAGGAGATGCCAGCCACCTTAGAAAGAGACCTCCTGAACGCCCCGAAGCGAAGGAGGACGTCCAGCCTTGCAGGTGAGATGGTGGCAGTCACCCCAGGTGACAGCAAGGCAGGCGCGACAGCCCTCCGCAGAGGGAGCGGGTGGGCAGAGGAGCTCTTGAACCCCACTGAGAAGATGCTTTGCCTCTCCTCTCCCAAGGATGGCTTGCAGGCATCAACGGCTGCTTTAAAAAGCAGCTGTAGCTGCACTACATCTTCACACAAAACCAGCGATAAATCTCCGGCCACGGTGCTCTACGGCGTCTCCGAGCGTCCAAGCCTTGGGCTGGGGCTCTGCACCATCCACCGCCCCCATCAAAGCCTGGCAGGGCCTCCGTGGGTGAAGAGCTACCCAGCTCTCCTGGAAAACACTGAGGACTGTGCATCTAAACCCCCCGATCACCATCAGCTCCACACCTCTAAGTGCTGCAGATACAAGGGAACGTTTTCAGATACGCCCTGAAGGTCGTGGATCCCAGCCCTGCTTCCAAAAACGATGCCTGCGCTTCAAGGCCCCAATCCCATTTCCTCCCAGTAAGTCCCCAGGTGGCTTTTGGACTTGCCTGAAGTCCCCCAGGTTACTTTTGGACATGAAGCATCAGCTCCCCGCTTGCTTTAGGAACTCTTGAAACGTGAACTGCAAATCTACATGGAGCTACATGAAATAAAAGGGGCTCCCTTTGATAACACACATTTTTTGCTCTTACAGCTTGGCTGTTTTTCCCTCCTCTCCAGCTGCCAGGTCTCTGAAATTCCACAGGACTAGAGAGAAAAAAAAATAAAAAGGCAGGCAGGAAATAAAAAAGCAGGTAGGGGAAAGAAAAGGGAAAAAAAAGGAGTTTTTTATGGCCCAGATGAACCTAGCCCCTCTGCTAACCACGGCAAAGCAGTATTTTCTAGCGGGATAGGGGGGGGACCGTGCCACGAAGAGCAGCTGCGGGTGGCTGTCCCCAGAGCTTCCCGTGGGTACTTACTGGTGCTTGTGCTAGTGCCGATGGTGTTGATGGTTGTGGGGACGGAGGAGGAGGAGTAGAGGGGCAGATGGCCGTTCTCGCACGCCAGGTTTTTGTCCTGCCAGCTGGAAGCGCTGACGCTTATGCCCGAGTCTCGAGAGTTTTGCCATCCGTTGAGTTTGTCGTCGGAGTTTTGTCTTTGGTGATAGTAATGCGTCTGCCCGTAGTCCACCGAATCCGACCGACCTCTGTTCTGGCCGCCGAAGCCACCTGACGTGCGGTCCTCCAGGTGGTTGAGCCACATGGCCAGGGCGCTCCGGTCCTCTAAGGAGGTGGCCGGGTGTATCAAGGCGTAGGACAGCAGTTGCCTGCTCTCCTCGATGTGTTGGTTGTGTTCGATCGAGTGGGCCAGGATTTTAGGCAAGAGTTTCATGTATTCGACTTTTGCCTCGATGTTTCCAGGCTTCAGTAAAGGCAGGTGGGTTAACAATAGAGAAATCACTTTATCCTTGGATTCCTGTTGCCATTGGTTAATGATTCCTGTTGAAGGAATAGGGTAAAAAAAAAAAAAAAAAAAAGAAGAGAATTGAGAAATCGGCAAACAGAGCTAATAAAGAAATAAAAAGACCCTGGCAGGGTAAATATGACACGCCAAAGGGATGCCAGCACGTGTGATGCCACTGCGTGAGCATCTCCCAGGCAGGGGGGTCACCGCTCTCTGAAAACCAAGGTCACGGCAAGGTGTGCCGAACTGGGCACCGAGAGTTACCAGATGCTCCTGAAAATCCCTAAAAAAGCTAAATTACACCCACCTCTATGGCCACGTAGCTCCACTCCTGTTGTCCTAATGTTAATCAAAGTCACGATTCGGCCCAAATTTTCCGTACCGTTGCAGATTACACGAAATACTACACAACAGCACTTTGTGGATAAACCTAACCTTTTAAAAGCACTGGTTGGAAAATGGAAAAGGTCAAGATTCAAATGAGCTAACATAGGCGAGAGCCACAGAGGGCGAAGGGAAGAAGCATCCCAGAAGGAGAGCAATAACTAAACCAGGGTGTTAGCCCATCCGCCAGCCTGGCGCGATAAGCTGCCCCAAAGGTACTGAGGGAAGGGCTCAGCTGAAGCAGCCGCAGAGTTATTCTTTGTTCCTCTGTTAGCTCACGGCAGATAGGAGAGGTTTTAGAAGACCAGAAAAAAAGCAAACATAGGGTTTAGCTTTAAAAATATGCAAAAGGAAAAGTCAGGGAATTACAAACCGGTCATTTAACTCGAACTCCTGGAAAACTGATGGAACAAATAATGAAACAACCTCTTTGTAAGCACTTAGAAGATAACACGATGATAAGTGACAGCCGACACCAATTTGTCAAGAACAATTTAATTTCCTTCTGCGACAGAGTAACTGGCCTGTGAATAGCTGGAGAAGCCGTCAGCGCCGTATATCTTGATATTCATTAGGTGCTGTCGCACATGGCCTCCTCAGCAGCACACCAGAGAAACACGCTCAGGCAAAACTGCTCTAATGTGGGCACACAACTCATCGGAAAACCATATGGAGAGAGACGTTACTGGTGATTCACCGTCAGACTGGGAGGATATGCTGAGCAAGGAGACTTGTCCCGGCCGTGACACCACCCAGTATGTCATCGGTGATACGGGTGATGTGATAAATGTATTCAACGTGCAGGTATCATGCTAGGAGAAATGAAAACGCTCCAGAAAAGTGGATTAGGAGTCAAACCATGTTGAGACTTGGAGAAAAGTCAGAAAAAAACAGCTGCATTAAGTAGGCGCAAACATCTGCACGCAGGTAGGAACGAGTCACTGTGCAGTACCAGGCGGGGAAGAGCCTGGGGTCAGGAAGCATCACAGGCTGAACATCAGTCAAAATGCCATGTTGCACACAAAAACTGCACCAGCCAGCCTGCCTTCCGTCCGGGAGGTGAAGAGCGGAGTGGACAAGATGCTCTCTGCGTCTCCTGGGGATTGCAGTAACAGGTAAGAATTGCAGCAAAGGGGAATGAGGTCGGACATGAAGAAACTACCTCCTACAGGCGGGGCTAGTGATGCGCAGGGAGAGATCGCCTACAGACGCGAAATCTCCATCACCGGAGGTTTTTCTGAACAGCTTATACAAACACCAGCCAAGGATAGCTCAGGATCTACCTAGACCAGCCGACCGACGCTTCCCAGCCCCAGGTCAGTCTCTCCTCCAGCGTTTACCAAATCCCTCTATGAAGCCTTCAAACCTTCACTCCCTGGAGCAGGCTGTGCCTAAGCGTACCACAACTGAACCATCGGGTGAAAAAGGACTTTTAAACCCACTGCCCAAAACTTCACAAGTGAAATGCCCTGAGCTCTCATGTTATTAAAAAAAACCCAAAACTTTACGTTCTCCCTCGCTGTCTGCTGTCTCCTGTCCACACTGGAGAGGAAGCTGCTCTAAATCACTGATTATCCCTATATCCTTCCTGTCTTTTTGAGCTAGGGCAACCGAACCCACATCACTGAAATGAAGATCTGGAGATCCATCTGTAGGATCACCCAACAGATTTGCTCTTGGGAAGACCCAGGCTGCCATCCAGCAGCTAACCCAACCCTCCCACCACCCCACCACCCCGTGACCCAGAAGAGGGCTATTACAGTAGGACCTTTTCCCAGTTAGGACCAAACCCCGCGCATCGGTTCCCCGACACAACTGTGGCGGGGAGCAGCACTCACCCCTCCAGCCTCGCCTTCCCAGTTTCAAGGCGTGCAACCGTTTTAATAGGAAGCCACTAGATGGCTTGCTGGAAACGCCGACCGCTCTCGCCGGAACTTTCTGCAATGGTATTTACTTCTCCGCAGACCCACCCCTCCTCCTGAGCCGCTTCCCGACCCGGCCGACGGCGTGTTCGAGCCACCTCGTGCCGCTATGCCAAGAGGTGCGCGGGACATGGCACGGCACGGCTTTGGTGGAGAAGGAACCGCTTTGTTTGCAGCAGAAGCGAGTTTTGGTGCTCCGAGTGTGCTCCTGTGCCCGCGGAGATGCTGTGAGGTTGTTTTGGTGCTAAAAAATGGGATTTGGAAGGCCAACGCTCAACCTAAGTGAAGTTGTAATAAATACATGAGCATAGTGGGACTCAAGGTCCATCAGAGCATCTCCGTATTTTCCATATGCAGATGTAACTGCTACAGGCAAAGCTCCCTGTCATGCTTAATCCGATTTTTCTGTCCCCTCTCTCTCCCCCTCCTCCTGCAGAGGGATGCCATCCATTCCCTTATCACCCCCACTTTTTATCATTGTCGTTGGGGCGATTCGGCAGCGCTTTGAGGCTGGCACAGCCAAACTCCAGCCCGGCACCATCCGCAGGGAGAGGCTGCAGGATTTTGCAGCAGCTCAGATATAAACTCAGAAAGCAAAAGATCATTAAAAAAAGGCACGCAATGCATTGCTAAAAGAAGTCAGTGCCACTTCTACATAGGAACTAGGTAGCAAAATGCACGCAGAAAAAACAGAGCCCGGTGCAAACTGGGTGCAGGAGGTGGAAGAGGATGGGGGAGGCAGGTGGCCACGGCTGGACTCCTCTTCCTTGCATGGGGGGTGCTGAGCATGAAGGTCACCACTGGAGAAACACAGGATGGAGCCAGAGCCGCTTCTTGGGAAACTTGCCTCGGACCTCCAAGAGATTTGGGGGTTTGAAATCACAAGCCCAAAAGATGGAGTGTTGATCCGAAAGCCTGTGGCCGGCGAAGGGCTGGGTGCCCTTCCCTGCCCTGGCCTGGGCAGGAGCCGCTCTCCTTCTCAGCCAGCAGCAGGATGTGCACAATTAAACAAAAATGGAAAATAATTAGATCTGAAAGAGGTTTGGCTCTCTCGGAGACGGGGCGGAAGGTCAGGCTTAATCCTATCTGCCAGAAAAGAGAGGGATCTGGAGAGGGCGGTGTGGGAGGAGGAAAGCTGGAGCTGCCTCCGGGCAGGGGGAGAGGGGCCAGCGACCCCCCCAAAGACCCTCTCCACCCTCTCCCCAAACACAGGAGCCCCTGCTTCGGCTCCCCAGCTGCCACGCACTCCTGGACATCTGGGATGTCTCACCCTTCATTGCCAGACCAAGCCCCGCTGGGTCAGCCACGGTTAGGATGTGTCCTGGTTTTGGGCTCCCGCGTCCCAGGGTCCCGGCACCACCCTACCTGCGGTGGTGTACGGGGTCGCGGGCATTAATCACATTACAGCCTCGTTAGTTCCCCCGGGTGCTGCTTCAAGGAAGCCTGACGCTTTCTGTCACGAGGCTTTCGCCGCTCTACGGGATGGCAAGGCTATTGATATTTGTAGCAGGCAAATCTGAGCATAGAGAAAGCCCCGAAGTTAGAAACTGCACCTTGCTGCTTTGAAACTCCCCCAAATCCCAGTCCTGCCTGTTGCTGTCATTGCACCGCCATCTCCTCTTGGAGCTGAGCTAAAATAACAACTGACCGTGAGCACCCTAAGGAGCCAGCTCCCATCCCAGCCCTGTGATCCCTGTACCGGGAACGGATTGGAGCTGCCGGCACCCCCGAAGCAGAACATCTCGATTTTTATTATGGGACTCTTTTTCTTGGGTGAGAGGCTGAATGAAGGTGGGATGTGAAACTACCTTCTAACAGAGGATTACTTAACCAGTACGATTTTGCTGCCATACAGCAGAGCTGATGCATGTGCCGAGTGCCTGCGCATAAATACAGCACCAAATATAGCCGGGTCCTGCTTCCAAGGCTGAAACCTGTGCTGCGCTATGAATAGGTCCAATACTATCCCCGAAACCGGGGCTTTCTGGCTTGAGAAAGAGGTGATGTTTGTCAATTTAATAAGCACGCACTGAAGCTCTGTCACAAATCTGCTTAATCACTTCTGGATCCTTGCAAACTGTTAAACGCCTTCGTGTCTGGTGGTAACGGATCCACCTGTAACACCGCGCTGTGTGAAGGACCTTCCTGCCTTTACCTCGAACCTGCCTTCCGATAGATGACTGCGTGATTTCAACCACCAGCGACACACGTGGAGCTCCTGAAGCTGTTAGTGACGTACTGGGAACAGTCGCAGTTTTCCGAAGGTAAAGCCAGCCCGGATGCACAAAGGCAGGGATACACACAGTCCCTGTGGACGCCTGCAAAAACCAATGCAGGCAGCACACTGATGCCTGCATTTAGAAACCCTGAAGTACCTGACTGCCTGGTTTTTTTCTTCTGTTTTTCATTTGTGCAAACAGACCTCTGGCCCCTACCTCGGAAACACCGACCCTGCCCGGAGGGACGGCCAAGAGGAGCTGTCAGCACAGCCACATGAACGCGTGTGTCTCGCCGGGTGACATGTCTCCAAGGAAAAACGGCAATGCAGGATACCTCTCAAGTGCTTAAAAAAAAAAAAAAAACAAATCAACCAACCCCAACCAAGATAAACCTTTTCATTTTGAAAGCGGAAATCGGGTTATTCTCCTGTTGGCATATACAACTTATCACATTTCACAAGTGAAGCCGACAAATATGTTGACTGGGGCTTTGATGAAGCAGGCGAGATGAATGATGTGTAATTTATGAGTGAGACAACAGCTTATCATGAGTAACAAGGACAACAATTAAAGACTGGAAGTGTTTTAAAAACTGCCCAAGACAGTGACAAAGTATGTTCAAATAGCAGGCTTGGTATCATTGCTCCACAATGGTAAGTCAGTGCATTTAAAGGCTCCAGTTGTCAGTAAACTGCTCTTAAATTACTGTTTTATTATGCCCTTGTTTTCAGTTTAACAACTTTTTCCATAAAAAGTTCTCAGAAGCCAATTCAGATAATTCATCCAAGCAAGAAATGACTAAGAGTTAGATGTGCGCATCTGAAGGGCACCCACCAAACAGAGCACCTTCACAGCAGGGCTGAATGGACCGGCACCCTCAGACGTACTCGGGGAATAAAAACAGGAGTTTGTACCAAAAATTTAGGCTGGGATCCCTGATCTTGCAAAGTGACATGCTGCAGCATTAGAGACTGGAGGGAGGAACTGGGTGCTCCGGGACAGCAACCAAGCCCTCCTAGGGATGGATGACACCGAGGTTTTCATGTCTTGGACAGCCAACAGCGAAGCAGAAATCCAACCCGTGCTTAGGCAGCTTGCAACTGCTTCAAGCGAGCCTGAAATCAGCGGCCCCGGTGCAAGCGATGGCTATTTCGGGGTTTGCAGGAAGGTTTTGCACGAGGCCTTCCTCAGCGGCTCCCAGAAGAGGTTCCCATTGTTCGCTGTTTCCTGGATTACCGATGCAGCACTGGCTCTGGGTGATGGGCAGAGCTACGTGGAGGCAGCCACTTTTTCGGTGGAGGCAGAAAAATCAGTGCCCGGTCTCCTCCTGCTGCACAAAGACCCAGCAGCACATCACTACCTGCCAGCTCCTCCATACATGCATGCCAGACGCTGTGCTTCCATCAAAATCACCAAAATCTGCAGTAACCGAGGTCAGCGCCAGAGCCAGCCCCGGCATCTAGCACCTATTACAGCTGCATGGGTGTCTTCACCAGGGCAAAAGGTGTCAAGAAACCTGACCCTGCGTATGAACGCAGCCCAACAACCTCTGTTTGGCCAAAATACCATCTCCCAGTGAATGGCCACCAAGAGACAAACCCCAACCCTACGTCTGCTGGCTATTTGTTCCAACGTCTCCCAAGCGCTTCAGTTTGCCTTCATTTCCACTTGGATTTATCTGGTTTAAGCTTGAGTTTACGTGGCTTCAGCTTCCAGATAAATTCCAGTCCGAATTAAAAAGCTCCTTGATGTCCTGCATTTTCTCAAGTGAAGGTACTCAGGACTCAAGTCACCTTCCACTCTTGTTTCTGGTAAGCTCAGCAGAAGCTAAATGTCCTGTCTCTAACAGGTCGTGGCTCTATGCTCCGTAATCTTGAGCCCATGGCAACACTTCTGCTGGCTCTATGACTTCCAGCACCCATGTGAATCGGGTCTTATCTGGCTTGGTGCAAAGCATGAGTGGGGTGGAGAGACCATACCCCATCTTACACAGGGCGGTTTGCAGCGAAGTTAGGGCAGAAGAGCAAAAAGTGGAGAGATTTCAGCCACAAGCCTGAATTTGCACCGAGCGTATCGACCAAGGGCAGGCTGCTGCCAGTCCCAGCCTTCCTGCAACTGGATTTACCGGTCTGTGAGATGGTCCAACTCCCCACCACCCGTCACACGAATCTTCTCTCCAACGCTGCTGCGGCCGTGAACCTCTGCCCTGGTGCCTGCCGCAGCAGCTTGACTGAAGGTGAACTACAGCGTGTTTCCAGACGAAGGGATGTAAATTATTATTTGCAGTAATTAGCACCTCCACGCTGACCCATTCACAGTACTTCCTTTGGGTGAATTTACATCATTCTCTTCCTAAATCAGCCTCACTCAAAAGACCAGCATTAAAGAAAACAAAGTGAGAACCCTATTGGAAACCCCCTCTGTACCCCATCCAGAGCACATCCATACCCTCGCTCTTAAACCTGGCAGCCTTCTCCCTCCACGAGAGGCCAAATAATAAGAATTTCAGCATGTGCCTTTTCGTTACTGCAACCAATGCTAATTAAAAGAAAACAATCTCAACGATAAAGGTTATTGCAGACCTGCCAGTTGCACAAAACGGAGATGCAAGCTGACACCAAAATGCCGGTGAACCTGAATCCCGCTCCTCGTCTCACCCAAATTGATGCAAAACCGCAGCTAATGTGGCCAGGAAGGCACCGGTGACGTCTCTAAGCACGTCTACGGGCCGGGAGGCTGCAGTGCGGTGTGTAAACCCCATCAACCTCCCCCTGCTACATTCAAACGGGTTTGAATTTATGCCTGCGCTAGAGCTGACCTCAGCACGGAGCGGGAGGACCTAATCCTGTATGTCTGAAGGCAACCGGAGCCGTGCCAAACAGCATCAGCGCCTGCTGAATCCGGCACCCGTGGCTTCCTGGCACCTCCCGTGTCTCCGTGCTGCTGCGGTCGGGAGAGGCCAGCTCTGCAACCTGGGGACCGCTTCTTCCCAGGTCCCTGAAACCGCTTGTCCCGGTGGATAATGCACGATTTGACAGAGGAGAAGCGAAGAAAACCTCTCAGCTGGCTTTTTGCTTTCGCTCCCTCCCGTGCAGGTCTAACAGCCTGACTTCGGCAGAGATGTGGGGAGTAGCGGCCAAGCTCTTTCCCTGTAACAAGCCTTGGCTAGGAGCTGGGAAAAGCCGAAAGTTCTGCAAGCAAGCCCCGGACACCAGGAGGGCTTGGGGACTGCTATTTGTGGCAACTGGGGCTCTGCACTTTCCCTCCTGGAGCACCCACCCTGACAGCTCTAGGTCCAAGGTGGCTGCACGGCTCAGCGCTACCCCAGCATCTTCGGTCTATAATGAGATACAAACACGCAATCACTGAATTCCCCCTTTCCCTAGCTGGTCAGCTTCTGTACAGATTTAAGTGCAGATGACCTCTTTGAAGGACAGAAGGACCTTTTGTTCATCAGCACCCATGAGGAGAGGACAGAGAGACGGCAACCTGCGCCTTGTATCACGCAAGGCACATGCGTGATCTCCCTTCTCCAGCGCCCATGACCCACTTTACACCCCGGCTCCGTGACGGTGCCACGGAGAACCAGCGCTTGACGGAAAATTTGCCGGCGATGCGCTGCAACCTACCGGTTCACATGGTGCTGGCTCTCCTCTGTGTTTCCAGCATCTACATCACATTCTAAGAGGTTAAAAATACATTAAGTACTTTCCTAATGTTTCTTTTCCACCTAGACGGTTGCTGCAGAGAAGCTCCGAGCAGGAGGGAAGGTGAACAGACCAGTGTGGATGCAGGGAAGAGATGCCATAAAGACAGAGCAATAGGCACAGCACGTCTTGCAAAAGGAGGTGGCTGGGGAAGTCCCCGCTGCAGGCAATACTGGTTCCTTGGAAAAACAAAGGCAAGAGCCATACAGCCATCAAAAGCAAAGAGTTTCTCATTATACTGCAGGATTCAGCACTGACAGGGGCACAGAGGACTTCATGAAGAAGCATCTTCTCCACCTTTAACGATCGAGATTAAGAAGCTCCATGTAAATTAACTACGCAATATCCCTTTGACTTGTTAAGTGTAACAGTGCAAATATAACCACTGAAAACAACTCTATCCAAAAGACACAACCTTCTTGCAACCGCCCCCAGCATCTCCCTGCGTGCAACAGGCACGTTCTTCAAGACCCATTGCCAAGGCAGCATGGATGGGTTTGCCGGCACAGCTGGGTTGCAAGAGGCAGGTTGGCCGTCGTTGGCTTTGTTTTCCGTGCTTCATAAAAGGTGTGTCCTGGCTGGGCAGTGCTCTGAAACAAAGGCAGCCTGACGCGGAGGTGAGGTGGACGTGGATGAGCACCAGGGAGCTGGCTGCTGCATCTTGAATGCACTTTGCTTTTGAAGAACAGCCAATTTCTTGCAACTCTTCTTGGGAAGCCAGGCTAAGGAGCAGGCAACCACATGACATGCGGCTTCTGGGGAAAAAAAAACAAACAAAAACTCCCCCAAAAACCCTGTGGGGGATAAGACATGAGCCCTACTTGACTCATTGCCCTTTTAAAGGCAGTTCTCCTTGGGCAGCAAGTTCCGCTGTTTATTACTGGCAGCTCCCCTCCCCATCAAGCTCTCCAAAGCAATGGCAGCCCCGTCAAGTGTCCGTTTTGTAGCATCGGTCCCCTCCTTGCGTGGCAGAAAATGACTGGAAAGGATGTCTCCAGGCTGAGCACCCCAAGCTGGGACTGCACTTCCCGATCTCACAGCAGGGACAGCGTTAGCAAGAGCTGGGAATTTCGGCACTGAAGCCAGCCTCAAAGACAACCCTCGATCAGATCTCCTCATTCCGTCACCCCAAACAGGCTGATGAAACCCCGCCAGCAGATAGAGCAGCGAGGCAGAGAGCTCGGCGCTCTCCACCCAAGCTGTAAACTCAAAAGGGAGCAAAATGCCCATTATCTTGGCCAGAAGCAGAACAACCTGGGAGGTCCCTCAACAAAACATCCTTTAATTCATGCCGAGAGCCACAAGGACAGAAAAGTCCGGCTCTACTTTGCTGCAGAGCGAGTAGAAAGAAAAGAGACTTTCACGTTTTTGACACTATTTACCCCCTCTACCTCGCAAGCTTGCCAGAGCTCCAGTTATTAGGAGGCTGTTTGTACAAACCCAGAAGCAATGTATTTTTAGCACTGGAGAATCGCATGGCACAATCATTAAGCGTGCTTCTGCAGACAGCAACAAGAGCGGGGATTTTTCCTTCTCTAAATTGGCTGCAGCCACTATGGTTTTCAGCCCAAAGCAGACTTTCAGGAAATCCAGAAGGAGCGGGAGTCTTTTTCCATGACATATTTAATACCAAGCTGAAGTACACTCAGTTTTCATACTGTGCATCTGATGGGAGGTTTTATCGATTTGTTTTCTAGGCTGGATCTGTTGCACACTTTTGCTACGGCGTGTAATACCATGTATTATCACAACACTCCCTAGCAACATGACTTTTAATTTAGTACAGAGCTTTCCAATGTTGAGAGCATCTCACTGACTCAGAGCAAAGACGACACAGTGGGAAACCTTATCAAAAGCCCCTTAGGTGCCAAGGGAACCTACACTGCATGTATGACAGCATTTGAGCTCCTCAACGCAACGTGGCTGGCACTGGCACGGAGAACACCTTGGGAAAGACGAATTTGCTTCACTGATTTCACAAGCTGCGGTCCAGCCGGCATGGCCTTGTGGAGTGATGACCACATTGATGACAGCAGCGCCAGCGGGTGCAAAACAAGAGTGAAAATCCCACAAGTTCTGCCTGAGCGCTCAGCGCTCGGACAGAAAAACATGGGAAACGGTTCAGCGTCAGAAATAAGAGCTCAGAGCCAGATGGGGCATCAGCAAGGATGAGGCACCATCTCCTCCCTTCTCACCCAAAGGCCAGGAGGAGGACAGACTCTTGGTAGACAAACCCACCAACCTCCTACAAAGCTGTCCTGAAGACACCCAACAAGGACTCACAGCGACGGTTTCTCTTTACTTGCGGGAGCACAGAAGCTCCCGGGCATCAGGGGCATCACGCCCCCAAGCCTCAGATGGGGAGGATGGTCTTTTGAAACTGCAGGGAAATAGTGCCTGGGTCCCACCTGACAACAGAGAGCGGGCAAAACTGCAAAAGCACCATCAACGGTGTGGATACCATGGGGTGAGGTGTTTCTCCACCTCTACCCACTGGTGCAGGAGAGCAGCAGAAAGCAGGAGCACCGTCCATACGGAGTGGGTGGAAGAAAGCTATCGCAGCAGAAATGACACCAAAATGCTGTCCCTTTTGGACAGCGGAGCGGAGCGGAGGGGAATCCATCAGCCCTTGCGCATGCAACGAGGAGACAGAAATATCAGAGCAGCCGTGCCAGGTCTGATGGACAAAGTTATCCCGATGAGATCCTGGGTCAAGCGGCTTTTGTCGGCCGCCGTGCAAAGTTAGCGGAGCTTAGCCGGCCCGCAGAGGCAGCTTGGCCCATGGCAATGGGATGGGTCAATGAGGATTAAAAGTATAATTAAACTGGGGGTTACAGATTGCTTCCAGAAGTCCCATCATTTCTTGGAGCTTGTGAGCTCAGTAATGGCAAAAAACTGCTGGGTTTGCTGCTTCTGGGACATGGGGTTACAGGTGGGAAATGCTTGCTTTCTCTTACATTACACTGGGGTTATATTGCTCATATGCCACCGCACGCCCTCAAATCCAGATTTTCAGTGGAATTTCCTAGGACGTAGGAAGCCAAGGAAATAAAACATGCGATTTCTGTATCTCTTCTTTGAGCCTAATCCATAAAAATGTCCAAATCTTCCTGGCTTTCAGCGAGGAGACTACAGGCACAACCAGGCACAGAGGAAATACTCCTCTGACTTCTTAATTTCAATTGCAAAAAGCCTTTTAGCAAAAGCTCAATTGAAATGCAGATAAGTTTCTTCAAAGGCTAAAAAAAATAATAAAAAATTATCTGAGTGTTGCCTAAAATGGATAAAGGATTTAGAAGGCGGAAAAAAAATACTAAAAATAAGTTATGAAGAGTATGTAAGGTATTGATATACAGCACATGGTTTAAACTGTTAATCATTTAACAGATTCCAGTATAAAAATAAAGAGACTGAAGCTGCACATAATGGAGGAGTTGCTCTATTTATAAACTTCTCTGTGCAAAGGGCAGGCGAGGGCTGGGACAAGCAGGCAGCGGAGGCAGAGGGCCACTGCTACGGAGCCTGTACTTTGAGGGAAAATAAACAGATTTTTTTAATTATTTTTTTTTTAAAGCGTTGTCGACAAAATCAAGCCGAGCTGTCCAAGAGCCTGTGTGCCCCAGCCATGTGAGCAGCATTTACAGCTCCTGCATGTGACAGCTCTCCCAATTTAGCCAGTAACTGAGTCCCTCTGACCTGTAATAACACCGCTCCCAAATTAGAGCCCTCAATTTGACTTGGCTTCGGTCCTTCCCTCCCAGCGACATAAAGCATCCTTTCCCCACCCCCCACCCTGAACATTCATAATCCTATCCTTTCGCACTGCCAACTCAAACTCACATTTAGCCTTTTCCTATTTTTTGGGAGGGGGGTGCGGAGGGACGAGGGGCTGCAGGCAGCGAGGGGTAGGGAAAAAGCCCCGTGGAAAAACACCAAGAGACAAAAACAACAACAAAATCGGACAAAAATTCCAAGTTGGTGACATTCAGCTGGAAAAGCTCAATGACTCACATGCAAATAAAATCTGCCTAAATTCACTGCTGCATGACGCAGGCCACTGGCTTCAACACAAAAAGGCCACGATGAAATCATCCACAATTAACTCGGAGCTTGGAAGGCTGCAAAAGCAGCCGCATCAGCGCAGTTCCCTCGGCTTAATAGGAAACACAAAGGAAGGAAGTTCAGCGGAGTGAAAACATCCCCCTTTTCCCCTCCTTTCCACCGACACCTCGCGCCATCAGTCATCCCCAACCGTCGGCGCGGCTCCTCCGGCATCACACGTCGGCGCTCAGCTCCGGCAAGCTGCTCGCTAGCAGGCGGCTGCCAGCTTTTAATGGGCTTTCCTGGAATACTAGCTCAAAAGTAAAATAAAAATAAATGTGGCTACGTAGGAAGGCAAACCCCCACCAGTCAGCGACTTCTTCCAGAGATTTCTGCCCTGTGCTTTGCAGAACGGAATGATATATTGTACAATTAACATTTACAAACCCTGGACCAAATCCAGTCCCTCCCCAAATCCCCCATATATGCCAGGAGGGGGAGAGGGACATCTTAGTTCTTTTCTCTTGCATTGCAACAGTGCTTTTAAACCTTACGAGTTTTCAAATACTGTCTGAAGCCACGCTAGAGAAATGCACTTGCAGAGACCCGCGGCGCAGGGTTGAGGTAGGGAAGGGGGTGCAAGGGGTTCCCCTTATACCAGCACGTGCACCGGGCTCCAGGTCCCTACCCCTCCAACACAACCGTTTGTGGGGTTGTGCCATGAACCAGGTAATCGGCCTCCTCCAGGCTAAAAATAACATCGGGGCTGGGGTGGGGGCGGGATAAACTAAAAAAGGTCATTTTAACCTAGATCGGGCCGCTGATGGGATTCACAGCACAGCTCTACAAAAGGGTTTTGGTGCTCCAGCTGAGAAGGGAAAACAAACCTTTAAACAGGCATTGGCCCCTCTGCACCCCGAAACGCTGCTCTGAGGAACAGCTGGCGAGCATCCGTCCGGGATGCAGGAGGACAGTGCCCCAGGCATCCGGAGCAGGCTCACTGCACCTAATTTCAGCTAGGACAACGCAAGGAGTCCACAGAAATTAGGTGACGGGCTGCACCTTTATTGGGAAACCAGGCGCTTGAACCTTTACCGGCTTTCCCCTCGCCGGGGCTGGCGTGCCCGTCCCTGGGATTAACCGCGGTGCTGTGCTGCCGAAAGGTCCCAGCCCGAGCCGAAGGCACCCGCTCGCTCCGGCTTGCAGTGGCTGCAGAAGCAGGGTGTTAACAGGTCCATAAAAGGTAACTGGGAGACAGGAGCCTCCTGCCAGCGAGCCTACATTTGCTCCGGAGGAATCCGCACCTCCCCGGGGGGCGGCGGGGGGGAATAAAAAAAATTTATACATAGAGGTCTGCAAGCGGGGAAAGGCTAAAACCGCTCGTAGGAGGACATCCGACAGAGCCCGGGCCATCTGGTCACCCACCCTGCGCAGTGACACTGCCCTCCCTTCGCCACCGGACGCTAATTCCTTTCATCCTGCCTGGCCCTCCGCTGGCGTAATTTTAGTCCGTGAATAGGACCATCTGCCTTTGAGATGTTCAGTTTATTTTTGGCTAAGCCCTCCCTTTCACCACTCCCTTCTTAAAGGAAGTCCAAATCGGGCACCGTTGGAAACCGCGTTTCTTGTCTGGTCCCTCTAATCATCAAGCATTAACGAGCTATCTTGAGCATGCTCTGTAACGCCGCCACTCATAAAATCGGGGGGGGTGTCATTATCTTCAAAGCGTTTTGCAAACAGTTTTTCGTTCCTCCCCGCGTTACCACTGCAAAGTAGTAATTATTCACTTCTCTCTGAATATGGTGGGCTTGGTCCAGCATCCTGGAGCTCGGCCAAGATGTGCTCAGCAAAATTTAACACGGCCAAAGTAAAGATAAAACAAACTGGTTCCTATCTTTGGATGCTAGGGACTGCTACCGTTGCTTCCTGTCCCACAGCAGACAGGTAAACGTTAAAAATAAAAATAAATGCTGGAACCGCACTGGCCAATAATGTAATTTCAACGTATTAAGAGGAAACGCAACGTCTGGAGAAAAAGGAGTGTTAAGGAAGTTTTGCTTTTATACACATCTAAGTGCTATGAAGGAAAGTCACCGTCACAATCCGCTGTTGCTCTTAGCAAAATGCTGCACAAAAACGCTGCAGAACCCCCTTGTGCCTGAGCTGCCTCCGGTCCTGCCGGGCACCGCCGAGCCCCTGCGGAAAGAGGAGACCACGAGCTGGAGGGAGAAGGTTGTGTGCAATGTCACGTCCACGGCTGCTGGCACTGGGGTTTCAAAACTCTGCATCTCGAACCTGAAGCAGTTGAATGCACCCCTCAACAACGCTCCTCCCTGGAGCAGACAGGAGCCGGGAGGGGAGAACCTCCTTGGTGGCCCCAGGCTGGCTTCTCAGGTAGGTCTGAGCGTGCAACGTGTTCCTGGTTGGGGTGGCTGTAGGGACCCCCCCCCCCGCAGCCGCAACTGCACACGGACGAGCCCTGAGGTCACAGCAAGGCCACAAGGCCACGGGGGACCCCCACTGTCCGAGGGGCTCAGCCCACCTCTTGGGATGAACGCTGGATCCTCCTCCATGTCCTAGCCAAAGGCGTCCAGGCCCGCTCAGGAGGACCGCAGGCAGCGTGGGTTAACGGGCTGAATCTGTGCATCTGCAGCCACAACATTATTATTTTCCTTTCTTTGTTAAGATTTTCACAAGCGTCTGGGGCGGATGGGAAGAGCGCTCCTGCCCCCCAGGTAACCCCTTCCATGACAAATTGGCTTCTTGCACAAATCCAGCTTGCGCAAAGCTTACGCAGCTCTCCCAAGATATTTTTTTTAAAAGAAAAGACAGGTTGTGGCTCAGTCTGAGGTCTGGCCCAGTTCTCAGCTCTCTTATGAACCTCAGGAGCTACAGGGGCATGGAGTCTACTGCTGGAAACCGGTGTTAGACAACAGGGAACATCTGTAAGGGGAGGCCCCTCTTGCTGCAGGCACCCCACATGCTGAAAAGCAAGAGCCTGTTATGCCGCTGAGCTCCTCACAGGGAAAACATACCCAGGGCTTAAAATAAGAATATTTCTGTGCAATGCTTGGGGTGTAAAAATCAAGCCCTGGTGTTGGCTGGCCACAGCTCTCTGCCCTGCGGGAGCCTGGGGAAACACCCGGCTGCTCATCGCTTCGAACCCTCTGCAGCAAATAAAAGAAAAAACAATTTAATTGATCTGATCAGATCCCAGATTTGACAAGATTTCCTCCCTGGGTAAAAACTGACATATTTTGCTTTGGCTTTAAATTACGTTGAACAGAAAACTACGATAGCTTGGGTGCGAAGTGAGGACAAGCAAGCACCCCGCCGCCCCGACCCTGCATGCTCTGGGTGCAGAAGCCCCAGGAGGAGTGAGGCAATGCAGACATCCATCCCTTCCCCTTTCTGTTATTCACATCACCCAGTGCAAAGCACTTGACCAAAGCCAGCGATGAGTCACTGTAAGGAGGAGACTTTCTAATTTCACCCACTTCGATCCTGCCCTGAAGTGCCAACGTCAAAGAGGAAGGAGGGGAGAGCTGGGGGCTGAGTCAGGGAGGACGGGAAAAATATGTGCGTCTGTAACAGAGACATTCAAAGCAAAGTGAAACTCCTCCTTTTTTACAAACAAACAAACAAACAAAAAAAAAAAGGACTGAAAGAGCTGACTCTCACCAGTTAACAGTTTGTACCGGAGCGGCGGTACCAGCGCTCGGCTGACTCCCTGTATCTTTGCCAGCTGTAACAAGCACTCACAAGGCAGAAACACCGGCTTAAAACGCACCTTTCACTGGGGAATTCACCGTGTTTCAGTGCTGCCCGCGGCCGGCATGTAAAGGCGGCCGCCTTGTCTTTCCTTTATAACCAGCTTCACATTTTGCGTCTCGTATACCCACGAAATGCTGCAAGACCTCGAAACAAAGAGCGACATTGTTCCTTCAGAATAAAACTGCTGTTCACCCAATTTTTATTTCTATTTCACGAAAACATCCCAGGAGCTGCAAGGCTTTGTTTGCAGGGGGGAGGAAGGTGGGGGCTAAACCGATCTGGCTGCACTGCAGTCACAGCTATTTCACCGGGAAGGTTTCCATGATGCTCTTTCCACCGTGAACACAACATCACATGGGTCAACATGGACATTTAACTTAAAGAACAAAGAACGCCGGTCCTTGCGATTACACATTCCTGTTGCTCGGCTGGGTGGTTTGGCCATGCACAGCGCTGAAGGCACTGATTCCTCTCCCATAGCTGCTGCTGCCCACGAAAGTCCCCAAAATTACGTTGTGGAGCAAAAAAAACTTGTATGGCCCTGTTTTGCCACTGTTTATATACTAATGGGCTTTGGGGACGTTGGGCAGCAGCTGATGTAGCTCCAACAGCTAACGGTGGTCCAAACGTTGGTGTTACCAACGTTGGGCACCAGCATTAGGGCAGACAGCAAAGAGGAGACAGCAAAGATCATCCGTAAACACCTAGGGAAATATCGCAAGGCTCCGGTGGGACAACATTTTCTGTTCGATTCTAAAATCTCCATTTAACAATACGTTCTTGAGCCTTAAGACTCATGTAGTAAACCCACTGCTCTCCCAGCTCCAAGAAATGATGACTTTGACACTTCTTAGTGCTCAAAACCTGAAAAGCTTTTACCAGTTAATGCAAGTTTTCAGTCAAACCAAAATCCTTCCTCCTCCTCCCCCTGTCTGGCTACAACATTCATTTTCAGCTACCAAAAAATCACAGGAAGGATGTGCGATTTCATTTTCTTGACCAAGTTCTGTAATATTTGGAAAGAAATTTCCAACATAATAGAAACCAGGTATTTTTGTGGAGGGAGAAGGAGGAACAGATTTTCCTGCAGAGGAAAATCCTCTTCTCTTTTCCCCTGAAGAGCAGCAACACGTTGCAATAACCCACACGGAAACATTCAACCTACTCTACTCAGAAGTGATGAACACAAGAAGCGACAGGATTTCTGAAAGCCACTGACCCCTCTCTTACCCTCCAGGCTATTGATTACAGCCGATCAGCAACCACGCTCCTCAAGCAGCTCCGAGACGATCTACAGCGACACCATGGTAAATGCGTGGAAATCTAGTAAATTAGGAGAGCTACGCAACGCTCCTTGGGATTTTGCAGCGGGTAAATCCTGCCTCACCACTCCTGGCAGTCACTGTAAGTTGTCCCTGCGATGCCTCAAGCCCTAATCGCGCCCCTGCAAGCAGCGTGCAGAAATGAGCGGAGAGAAAAGCGTACTGCTGGATCCTCAGAAATGGTGCTAAAGCTAGAAGCCAAGTCGGAAAAACACAGTAAGACGATGAGTAACCAAAAATACAGATGCAACTGGTGGGAGTAGTAGCTCATATTCTGCAGGGGACCATGGGGAAGGTCAAGGTGCCACAGCCCGTTCAAAGCTGTGCCAGGGGAGGTTTAGAGTGGACATTAGGAAGCATTTCTTTACTGAGAGGGTGGGTGGTCAAACACTGGAACGGGCTTCCTAGGGAGGCGGTCAATGGCCCCAGCCTGTCAGTGTTTAAGAGGCATTTGGACAATGCCCTTAATTACACGCTTTAACTTTTGGTCAGCCCTGAAGTGGTCAGGCAGTTGGACTAGATGATCGTTGTAGGTACCTTCCAACTGAAATATTCTCTTCCTCTTCTCCCCTCTCCCCTCTCCCTCTCCCTCTCCTCTCCTTCTTTCCTCATGCAACCCCATGCAGCTGGGCTCTGCTGCAGGCAAGTCTACCCTGCAGAAAGACCTGCCTGCTGAATACCTCCAGCAATTCAGACTCTGGCTGGAGAGACGCAGACTGCACCCACCCAGCACGGAAGAGCCAGAGCTGCGTCGCGATATGGCGACAGCACCACCCCAGTCAGCGCTGTTTCTGCAAACTCCATCTCAGGGGGAGATCTGGTCTACATCCCAGTTCCCCACAGGGAGAGCGAGGCTCGGCGCTTCCCAGCTCAAAGGGATTCCTACAACTACTCAGGTCCTCCGGCTCTCCAACTCTCCTTGTGTGGTGTGAAGGGAAACCTCAGGATGGGGTTTATACAACTCTAAGTTATCACGTGCCTCTTCTGCCCCTCCAGTGCCTCCTCACGGTATTAAGAGGAGATGGTATTTCTTAGCTAACGTAAACCCAGTACAGTATTTCACGTAGACGGCTGCTTTTGCAGTCAGTAGCCTTTCACTAAAGCCTGCGGACAACCCTCTTCCACCAGCTAACCCGGTTTCGCTCCTTGAGGAGAAATGTTTTAAGCAGAGGGGAACTGGAGGCTGCAGCTCTCCTGCACGCCGGCAATCCCATAAAGACAAGCACTCACACAAGTAATGCTTGCAAAGCCTCTGCTCCTCTTCTGGGCTACTTTACCAACAGCGACACGGCAAGAGACTTGTTAAAGGCAGAAAATTGGACACCAGGAACAAACTCCCTGACCCGCCACTTTCCACGGTCCCTTTGCTGCTGTGGAATATGCACATGCAGTCACCGGACAACAAACTGCAATTCTCAACGTGAAGCAGCATGACAAGAAAAGCTGCAAATAAACAGTGAGAAGTTTTATATGGAAACGCAGCAGGAGGGTATGTTATTCCCAGAGATGGTTCTCCATCAGATGCTGACAATCGGTTCAGAGCATGAAACCACACCAGCTTCAGCAGGACCAGCCCGCACCAGCACAGGGAGGAGGTGGGCAAGGTGGTGAGAAGCCCTGGTTTCCCAGTCCCACCAGATACCACTGGGGGAAAACTGGAAAACAGTTTTCAGGGAGAGACGATAAATGCAATAAATTTCTGGCTTGATAAAGCAACCAGTGGCGAGGCCACGCTCAGGTTTCAGACCTTATAATGGCCACCACTGTTTGTAGAAGAAAGTTATTTCGGGGTGAAACCTGATCGGCTCTGGGGGCAGCCGGTGCAAAGGCCGGGCGAAGCGCCTTGCTGCTCTCCCTGGGACGCAGCTGCCACGGACCTGCCTGACCCGCAGCCCCGGCGCTACCTGCTGCCCCTCTCCTACACCCTCCGTGCCGCACGGTGCCTGCACGACTTCCTAACGTCCTTTCCCCTCTGCCACGCTGAGGGCCCGGCACAAGCAGCGAGGACTCCTGCTCGCAGGAGTTGACGCGGACGGACTGATCTCGCTGCTTCGCTGGCGTTCGGTCAACTACCTGCAAAAGCTGCGGAGCTGCAAGGCTGGGGGATCGGCAGCACCTCCTTCATCTTCAGTCTGGCCTTTCCTCTTTTCCAAGTACCTGACAGGAGTTTAAAGCCTTCCTGCGCCTTTGAGTGGTGGCACAGGAGACGTGGCAGGACACCTTCTCAACAGAAGACGAGTGGCAAAGTCAGAGCCCTTCAAGCCCTGCTGTCCTCCTCGACATCGAGGTTGCCACTTCCCGCTGCTCCGTATCACAATGACTTTCAACCATACCAAACAAATGCAGAATTGGGTTAAAAAACCATTTCCCCATCCTCAACCATCCCATTCACAGGTGCAAGTAACAGCCCAACGAGGCGGTGGAAAATCATCTCCCTGTGACTCAGATCTGCCTCTGGGTGGGTGACGCCGAGGAGGACCCCGTGCATCGTCAGTCGTGGCGTCACCCACCGCTGGTGCTTCACAGGGTTCTGCGTTGCTGATGGGATTGGGAACCAGCCCCTCTGCCAGGTTAACGCAGGCGTCCATCGGCCAAAACTGCTCCTGCAGCAACTCACTCCTTCCAGCCGGGGAGCTAAAACCGCCCGCCGGAGGAGAGGAACTGCGAATGTGGCAAGGGGATGTGGGAGGTTTGGGTTTGAGAGAGGAAAATAACATTCAAATGCTGGGGGGAAAAAAAAGCAACCCAACCTCTGAGAACACTTCTACCATTTTCTTTTGTTTGAGGCATTTTCTGGGTGAACCCATGAAATCGGAGGTACCCAACAGCCCCACCAGCTGCTGTGTCCTGTGCAAAGCTTGCATTAAATGAGATTTTTCTCCCCCCGGCTCTTGCAAGTAAAAGTCAGTTTCTCCAGCCTGGCTAAACAGCTTCACCGCACTGAAATGCAACCACTTCCAGCTCTCCCGGCGTCGGGGATTACTGGGTTACAGATACGTGGCCTTACCATACGAAACCAGTTTCCTGGATACTTGCACCACGGCCTCTAAATTCTGTTGTGGTCTGGACTGCACGGGCTGCTGGTTTTAATATTTTCGGATGCGGAAAGCAAGACAAGCTCACTGCAGGTCCCAGCAACTTTCTTTAACCTTTTTTTTCTGAAGGCGCATTTTCCATGATGCTGCCGAAGAGATGCAAGGCGCGGTGTGGGAGGACACCGAGATGGCTCGGGGGCACAGCTGGGTCCTTCCATCTTCTGACCTCTCGGCACACTATTTCTAACGGACTGATGGGGTTGCCTGAAAATACAGTTGCTTCTAATCTCTATTCATGTAAAGACCAAGTGAAGTTACTTTTCATTATGTAAATACGTCTAATATGAACATAATTTATGGCTTGGCGTTATTCAGTGAGATTAACGAAGCATCCTTGCTTCTAAAAATAAAATGTCTTTCCAAATACCTCCTATACACATATTGCTTGTTCCATTCTTCACCCGTAACGTGAGGGCACTCTCGTAATGGCTTTCCCTTAGCAGCACCCTCCACAGTGGGCTACTCCAGGCCGGGACGAGGAGACCTGGACCCACCTTCTTCTCCTGAACAGGACAGTTTAAGTCCTCTGGGATTCTCCAGATGAATGGGGCTGGGACACCTCGGCACCATTTCTCCCCAGAAGCCTCCTAGCCTTTCACAGCGGGGGGGATTATCTTCCCGCCTCCTTCTGAAGGATTTTTCAAAACCATGAGGGAAGTCAAGCTGACGCTGGTGATGATAAACATGTCTGACGGATGCGATTCAGCTTTGCAACCTGGCTGTCCACTGGGTTGCAACACTGCAGGTTGGCTCCTGGTCCTTTTCTGACCGTGGATCGATGTGACCCAGAAAGCCCTGAATGATTTGTACCTGCCAGTGCAAAACACTTCTCCACCTCACACAGTGAAGGCCCGCAGTAGCTCTTGAGATCCAAGTGACATGGGTGCCGGGTTGTCCTCGGGAGCTCTTGGTCTTGTGGCACCTTCTTTGCTACAGTCTGATGCTGGGGACTCTCCGGGTATCTTGCTGGGCAAGTTTCCCCAAACTTCTACAAGAAGCCAAGGCTGCCGGCATAAGAAGTAGCATCTGATCAGCCAGTGCATGACTTTGAGTAAGGACATGTTTGTCATTTCTTCCTGGCCTATTTCACAAGCTTTGTGGCTACTGTTATGCCCCGGGCACCTTCAGAGCACATGGGGTGAGGCCTTAAAGGAAAAAAAACACACACGCACAAAAAAAACCAAACCAAAAAACAAAAAACCCAAACTCTCCAGCAACATGATGGCAGCCATCCATCTACAGAGATCAAAGCTGTGGGCACCAACTCCCTTGAAACTTCAACACCAACAGGCAAGAAGATCTCACCCAAGAGCCAACAACAGGAAAGTCAACCTTGGTGCAGACTTGAAGCAGAGCCCTGATGCCGTACGCTCCTGAAAAACACTGCTCTTCTGATAGCGCTGTGCCCCATGAGCCAACGTGGGGATCCAGGACCCATCTGACAGGCCACTATTTTAGGAATGTCTAAGCCAAGCCCACCAGGTAGTCAGTGTTACCCTTTCAGTGCAGAACACATGGTCCCCAGCCTTGGTCACAGCCCTGCAGAGCACTAGAGATCTGGACCTGGGCAACGCTGTCTTACATTGCCCAAACCCAGACTCTGGTGCAATGCTGGCCCCACACGTCACACCAAGAGAAACCTGCCACCAACCTCGCTCCATCTCAGAGAATCACATCTCCTGCACATTCAGAACCGAAGAAAAGCCTTGGTGCTGGCAGAGAAACAGGCAGGGAAGACGGCAGCAAACACCTCCGTCACCGTATGAGATCACACAAATCCTCAGTGACCAGCATTTGGAAACTTGCTTTTGATCGCAGGTTATGCCTGTAGCATCTCTCTGATGAAAACTGTTTTTCATAAACAAAATCTAGCCCAGGGGACGAAGAGGGTAATCAAACATATCAGCTTGCTATTGAACTTCCCAAAATAAACAGCACATTCACAGTACCAACCCAAACTTTACTCATCCTCCGTAGCTATCATCATCTCAGCCATTTGAATGCTGGTGTCCTCCTGCAATGTGTGTCATGCCATCTTCACCATCCCCACTGCACTACTGTAGCAAAGCAAAACCTTTGCTTTGGCCAAGACCCCCGCCCGCCCCTTGCTAAGCTTGTTATCACACAGGACAGAAAGATAACTCCAGCCCCAAAGACGTACACTCCACAGAAAAGCTCTTCGTGACCCTGAGGAGCAGCACTGGAAAACATCACCTCTATCGACCAGCACCTACGGTAGCGAAATTCACGGCTCCCGCAGAATTATTTCCAGTTAAGACAGAGAAGTCTGACTCCCTCGAGTCTCCCACCCACAGCCCCAGGTGTCCTGCAGAACGTACAGCTCCCAGAGACTTGCCCTCATCTTGTAATGAAGGGTTAGGTTCCAGAAAGCAAAGAGGACTCAGCGCAATGTGGTGGAAGGAGCAGTGGTTCATGCATTAGGGAAAATTTGTTTGCAGTAAGGACACCAAAGCGCTGGACCAAGAAGCTAGGACAACCTTCTTCGTAGGAAGAGTTTAAGAGCAGAGAAGACAAATGTGTCCACAATGGCCCAACACTACTAGTGCAGAAAGACAGGTAAGTCATCTCGATGCTCCTTCCAGCAGTCTGTATAGGAGTTACCTTCAGTAACTTTATATACAATATAAAAACATTCATTCAGAAAACTGAAAGTTAACCAGTTCAACGCACGGCTGCTCTGCGTGTTCTTCTTGAGGACCCTGCACACATCCACTGATGCTCCCCCTACAAAGCAAGGGGGGACTGTGCATCTTCCCATGCATCTTCTGCAAAGGTGAAGTCAAACTCCGCTCCACACAGCGGTGCAGAGATCTACCTCGGCTGAGCCAGGCTGTCCGCTCCGTATCATTCAACAGAAACAGGGTAATTTACACCTGCTGAGACAGTTTCTCACCTCTGGCAGTTGAAACCACGTAAGTCGGCCGGGTGCTTACAATCAACGAGTTTCTCCACCTCCTCTGCAGTTCAGCAAAATTGTTTTAAAGATCCTTTGTCTAGAATGACAGCTACGTTTACTCAAAAATAAGTAAGTAGGACAAAAAGTGCTTTTCCTGAGCTTCCTGAGGCACGCGAGTTTGATTAGAAGGCGTAGGGTTGGTGGGGAGGGGAGTCTTGCTAAACAGCTACAGTAGGTGATACGACTGAACATCTGAAGGGCTGGAAAAATAGCTTTAGAAAGCATTAGCTCCCACACTTTCATGTAATCAGATACAATGCTAGCCAACAAAATCCTGGTTTTAATAGCCAATCCAAGTTTTACTTGGCTGGCAGACAAAATTTGCTTTCTGTTTTTTAACTCCAGCATAAGTCACTCTTGAGAAACAGATTTTGCCTGCATCCTATTTTAAACAAGTCAATAAAAATGTGATTTAGAGGAGTTAGTATTAAAAGGTTGGGGTGAGGTTTTTCCATTTCTTGTTCCTGAGCGAATGTTATACTCCCATCTATCTGTCTGGCATGTACGAAGCCTGTCTAGAGCAGCTCCTCTGGAGTATGTGTGATCCCCCAGTGATTTATGAACGATTTTCCATCACTCTGAGTGGATATATTCTGCTCTATAGCTATCTTATTGACATGCTTTTTGTATCATGCTGCCCTTTCCCTTAAGATCTTCATGTCTGCACAGGTATTCAGCAGATTGCAGGTAAGACTCTACACGGAGAAAAAAGGGTGTCCGTCCGAGTGGATTTCACATATTCAACACGAAAGGTATCAGAGCACCCATCATTAGCATCCTTCAAAAGAAAACACCTGTTTCCAGGGCACAAGGAGAAAAAGGATACCCACAACTTGACAATTTTATTTTTATCAGATAAACGGTTTTCAGGCAGGCAGTTATCTGCAAATAGCTAGAATAAATATGTAAGACCACCATGATTAAAGGATGTTAAACAACAAGGCTTGATATGTGCTGTCTCAACTACTATATGTAAAATATACGCATGTATTTGGATAATTAGGCAAGTTTCCCAAGAAAAGATCATTCTAAACATCTAAAGACAGAGCACATTCGTATCGCAGTGTATTCTTACGATACACCAGTACAGGACGCATCATTACAAATGGGATTTTTTTGTCTTCACAGGTCAATTAAAAAACTCAACAGGTTGCCAGGAGCCCTTTAAAGCTTTTTTTTTTTTTTAAAAACGGCCATTTTCGATCAGGGAAAGGACCCCCAAGACTGGCAACCTGACCGGGAAGCCCGCATCCCTGTGACCGGCTGGGCAGGAGGCACAGCAGCACATCAGATACAGCAAACACATGACCGCAGAGCTAAAAATACCCTTGCGGTATCGCGGCAGGCCAAGAATAGACGGGAGAGGGGGATGGATGAAGCCGTTGCAACAGGATTTTCTTTGTTTTATCTTTTCACACCTACCGAAGGCTGCAACTGCGAAAGACCAGCCCGGCAAGACGAATCTACGTGCTTGGTTCTGTGCAACATCCACCCCTAGGGAGTGACTAGGCGATGCCAGCAGCACCAGCAAGCTTTGCTGCTTCCCCCAGCTGCTCCAGTACCTGGGAAACCAGCAGCAGGACAGGCTTCTGGGGCATCACTGCCTTGGGCTCATTTTGACACCTTTTGCAAGAAAAACGAGCCCGGTGGCTGTAGCTGGAAGGCTTCCTCCCCCACGGGGAGAGGAGCGTGCCGGCAAGAGCACGAGCAAGCGTCTTCCCCAGCTGAAGGGATCAAAAACCCTATTGAAAGCAAAGAGTTATTGATCTGCTTGTCACAGCACAGGGAGGGAAAAAAAGTACGACCAGTTTAGAACATGCACATCGGAACGCAGAGTGTGCAGAAAGGTCCTGCCAGGTGCTGCAGAAAGGTAACTTCATAAGGAAGAAGTAAAGAGAGATCACAGTCACCGCCGGGTAACCTAAGGCCCTGCCATGAGGTTATAACATCCCGTCTTCTCCCCGAAAAAGTATTTTCAGAACACGCACTTTGAGACAAGGCTGGAGCCTAGGCAAGAAACGCAGCAGGTCTGCGGAAAGACGCCTCCCACGCCAGCTAAAAAATGATAAACCCACCAAAAAACCCCACATTATGAGACTATTCACAGATTCACGAGCCGGCCGATGTGAGGGCCAGGAAGGGCTGTACTGTGGTCATTTACTCCAATTTGCTGATCAAGAGTAAAGAGAATCTTACAGCCGGGCCTGTACCCTGGCCCGCAACATCTACACCAGGTACCCTGCGGGCACCTGACATCCCCAACTTGAACCCCAGCAGAATCCACCCGAGCCCCTGGTAAACTGCTGCAAAGGTTAATTACATGACAAGTTAAAAACCCAAACCCCATCTCCAGCTTGAACGTCTCCAGCATCCACTTCCGACCCTTCGTGTTTTTAAAACAGGCTACCAACCGCCGCTGAAACCGCCTGCGTCGGTATTTATACATGGATGGATCAATTCTTCGTGTTCTCCTGGATAAACTACGTAGACTGAGCTTCCTTAATCACTCCCCTGAACGCAGGCTGCCACAAATACTTCTCCCAGGTGCACTATCTGCTGACACGGGACTGACACAGAGATTTATCCCCCAGGCAATTTATTCATTGCTTTATCCCTGGCCGAAGAGGCTCCGACCTCCCACATCGCTGGGAACAACTGCATTCAACAGCTTCCTGGAAGGAACCGCTGCTTAATATGCAAACCGGACAAAATCAACTTTCCGTGCAAGTTCATCAGCATTTAAACGAGGGCAGGTCCCTGCCGGCGCACGGCGAGGCTCTGACTCGCCAGGTCTAAGGACAAGGGGAGGAATTACGATAAATACACCCGTCGTATTGATCACAAAGCCAGCGGGTCCACCACCTTGACACACATCTGACTCCAGATTAGTGTCTCCTGCAGCCGGTCCTCTCCTAGCCTGCAGCCAACACACCTTCCCAAAGCCTGGTTTTGCTGCAAGGGAATTTATTACGACACTCGGAGGGAAACGCTCTCCCATCCTTCCCTCTCCGAGGCATGCAAGCCCCGTGCAACCCTGGCCCTCGGCATCCCAGGGGAGATGCGACCCACAGCACCGTGGCGTGCATCGCTGCGGAGGAGCTCGCAAAGAGAGGTGAAAACCTCGCTCCCACCTCTGCACTCACACGGCAGATTCAATTACGCTCTTCTCCTTTGGCGGAGGGTTCCGCATCCCCCCCTCGCCACCTCCGTGAGCACCCCCAGACCCTCATCCCAGTCTTCCCCCGTTCTCCCGCATGGTGGGTGATGGGAGCTGCACCCTTACGCACCCAACTCCAAGTGAGCAAAGAGCCCGGCCCGCAGCACAACCATGACAGTGGGTGCCAGCGAGGGATGAATGCAGCACAGCAACATAACGGCTAGGGGCAAGTCCTGCCGGCACCATCACTGCCCCAGGAAATTAGGGGATTAGGGAGAAGTCCAAAGCAGCAGCTACAACCAGGACTTGTGCTGTATCTGTACACACGGGTATGAAACAGGGCTGGGCTCCTTATTGCCTGTTCCCCCTCCCTGCTTCTTCTTCAAGGGCTGTAAAGTGCCTGAAAATAGAACATTTTGTGATGGCAGAAAAAAAAAAAACCCCACCCAAAAAACTAGGTCAATCAGCTAATAGGCATGATTTAAGAGAAAAATCGCAGCGTTCGTAACGGGCTAAAAACGACGCTGATGCGTTGCCGAGAACGAATATAATTAAGAGGCTTTTTAAAGCAGCGCTTCCCCACCCCGGCCGCAGAAATCACAGCTCACACTACCAGTATTGCTTCCACCTCATGGAGCAGGAATGCGCTGGCGTGCCGCAAGCTGGCCGAAGAATGCGGAGTTTCCGTGGGCCGGGAGAAGATCCCGAACGGCAGCGGTTCCCGGCATTCCTTCGTGGGTACATCACTGCTATCCAGTTATAAAGCACAGCGACGGAAATCGGGCTGGGGGGGGGGTATATCTGACATTTTAATTCTTTTGGCATTTAACGAAGCGGTCTGGGAAAGCAGGTGTAGCCCAGCGCATAAGCAAATGAAATAAAAATTTAAAAATTGGATGGGCGACGGGGCATCTCTTATTCGAGGCTCTTCCATCGGATGGCCCGGGAGGACCTACGGCGAGTACTTATATAACGAACGCACCTTTCAACACCGTTCATTCAAGAACGAGCTTCTTGGAAGAAAACTCTGCCCTAATTAGGTGCAGATGGCCCAATTCAAACAGGCAGGGGACACGGCTCGGGAACTGCCGAGCGGAGATCTCTAGCCCTGCGTTACGCAAGGGCTCACGCTGGCAAACCCTCTGCCTCCCTTCGGACCCCAAACACCAAACCCAAACCGATGCCTGAGAGAGGAAAGGGGACTTTCCCGGATTCTCCTGGGGCTGTGCAACAGAATCACAGAATCACAGAATCATTGAGGTTGGAGAAGACCTTTAAGATCATCGAGTCCAACCATAAACATGACCCAGCGTAAGTCCTCTGCCCCCTCAAAGTTTGCTGGAGCCAAAGGGCCATGAGCTTGACTACGGGTCCCGTAGCTCCAGAGACCGGGCAAATAGCTCGGGTGAAGCCATCGCCCCGTGTCTAAGGACACCGTCAGGCTGAGGAAGCATCTCTGGGGACATCCCCACCCACTCCGCTCTGCCAGAGAGGAGCAAAGTGGATGAGTCAGACCCAGAAAGCTCATTCCCTCAACTTCTGCTCCTTGCTATAATTATCCTTTGGGGTAATTAGATAAGCAGCCCTTCCTTTAATCTTACCATAGCTAAACTGCATGTGGTACCATCCACCTTGGGGGCTGGGGGCTGTTACCCAGAGCTGGTGCACTCCTTCCCCATGGGAATCTCCTTCCCCATCCCACGGTGCCAGCCCTTTTCATCTTTGCCCGTCCCAAACACAAAGCCATGCGGGATCAAGCGAAAAAGCACATCGGCTGGAGGCGATGGTGGGGAGAGGGGGTCAGAGGAAAAGGGGGAGTGGGAACAAAAGGAGAGGCAGGGAGAGCTGCTCCTCTTGAGAAGCTGCTGTCTCCACAGCAGTAGGATAAAGCCCAATTACCCCAGTTTGTGCTATTCCACCTCCCTCTAAATATCCTAGCAAGGAGCTGGCACATCAGGCGTGCCAAGCCCCAGCAGCTCCCCGCTGGAAAATTTTGGCTGGTGCCTCCCCCTCCCTCTGCACAAACCCTCGCTCTCCCTCTTTCGCAGGCACGCACAGGGAGAGGGAGGGAGAGAAGAGAAAAAAAAACCACAAGCAAATGTTCTGGTGCAGTATTTCCCCTCATCAGACTTTCGTACTTGAGACTCGAATCGTGTTTAGAGAATTAAAAAAAAAAAAAAGCCCCTCCCCTGCGCCGGAGGCAGCTCCAGCGGGACATGCTGCTCTCGCTCGGGCAATACCCCGCTGGTGCAAACACAAACCCTTCTGCAAGAGCTTAAATGAATTGGAAAATAATTAAACATTACTGGCAAATTTAATTTTTTTTAATATGGAAAAAATAATCACGGTAGACGATATACATTGGGAAACCTCCAAGACTTTGACCTTTAAATTAGCAACTAGGACAGTCAGACAAGTATGCTGAGGATTGCATACACATGCAAAGGAGCTCCAGAGGTTTTTCCAAACCCTCCACAAACAAACCACACACCTCGTTTTAAAAAAAGAAAAAAAATAAATCTGTTTTCTTCTCAATTTGCATGTTAGGGGAGGCAGATGCTCAAGTCAGCGTTACACATGACATTACTCAACCCCACACCGCACTCTGGGAGATTTTATTTCACGTGGAGTCTCAGCTGAATAGGAGGAATGAGCCCTCTCCCTTAATTTTAAAAATAAAAAACAAAAGGAAAGCGAAGAGCTAGATTCATAGTTACTCTAAGGAGTCTTTGCATTGCTCTGACAATGAAAAAGAGCGGGGAAAAGCGTGCAGAAGAAATCCATTCATCTTCTGAGGGTCCTTCGCTCAGCCAAGATAAAATTATTTGGCTTGAAACCGAGAATCCTTATACCGAAGCAACAAACAAAGCCACTTTATTGCAGAACGATGCAGGGGACTTAAACCGTATTTCTGGAAAATTGGTATCGGCGGTAACAAACCTGATGTGAATGTTTCCATCCGGCCTCCCCTATGGTAGCTGTAGCTGCACAATGTTTCCAGCGCTTTGGAAAAATAGTTACAGGTTCTGCTGCCTCTATCTTGGCACCTAAACCAAGTTTCCATTAGTTAAAGGCTGAGGGATGATTTCACTTCAGAGCTGAAATGGGGAAACCAGCAAAATGAGTAAGATGCAGCTAAACATACGCTTGCGTCTTTCCTTAAGCCCACACCGAAAAACGGTGTTTTACCAGCTTTTCTGGGGGGACCGCCTTACCCAAATGTGCACAGGGAGACGCTTTTAAAGAGGATTTCTGAGCTGCGTGCCAGCAAATGCACCACCATCAGGGATCATCGGGGATGGTGTGGGACAGCCAGCATGGAGGGGACACCCCGGGACGGTGCCCAGGCGGGTGTAGGGGTGCCCCGGGATGGGCAAGGGTACGAGGAAGAAGGGATCCGGCCCAGGGAAACGCCCCGGGATCCAACAGGGTCTCCCCAGGCAGCAAAGGTGCAGTAACACAGCAGACAAGGAAGCTGATCCCCGACTCGCTGCCAACAAATGCCGAGGTTATTCACATCCAAACAAATAATTCTTCTATAAATAACACAGCCGCTCCTACTTCCTGAGTGAAACCCATCTTTTCTGGAGCTCCGAGAGGTGGAAGGAAACGGCGTCGACTCGAGGAGCTCATCGCAAGCGGCTGAACTCCGCAACACCCGGGCGAGGGGAACGGAGACCTGCTCCACCGTACGCTGTCCCCGTCCCCACGGCGTGCACACACGTGCCGGCTTGCGCACGTATGACACATGCAAGCTGCCGTGCAGAGCAGCTCAGGTCCTTCAAATGCAGCACAAGGACAAGAAAACTTGTTTTTCCTTTTTTCTTGACTTTTTGCTTCTTTTTACGCGACAATAAGGAGCTTTGCAGTTCAAGTCATTAAGCGACAGCTCCTCACATACAGTAAAGACAACACTTCTAGACACCGCTTCTCTGACCGAGCACGACAAAGGCATCTTGGAGTCAATAAGCATCAAGATACAACCTCGGCGAGAACACGCTGCCAGCTTCCCCAAGCAGTGGGGACCCAACGGGGACCCAGGCCAGGCATGCGATGGAGGTGGGAAAGGTGCAGGTATTCCCCACGGAACGGTTCCCTCCCCCTGCACCCAGCACCGACAAACGCCGCAGGCTTGCAGGCTGCACCCACTTAGCCTTTCTTCCTCCAACGAGGCCACCCTGGGGATGCCACAACAGGCGACGGCTTGGCCGGAGCATGGGGGAGCGCTCCAGGGTCCGCTCGTCTTTGGAGCATCTTGCTCATCTTGCTGCTGGGCTGCCTGAATGAGCCACGAGCCTCCTCCCTCTCCACATGTACAAAAATAGCAGTGGTTCGGTGCACCTGAGCCCTGCCCTGAGGGAGCCGGTGAGGCCATTCCCAAAACCGCACGCTCCCTGAGTCAGACCCATCCGTCTAGACGGAGGACATTCCTCGCCCCACCACCCGCCCGGCAGCTGGCAGGAGCCATGTCCTCACTTGTCAAGGGCAAGACCCGCGGCGAAATCCCGCGGGGCAGCCAGAAGTAGCATCCCGATCTTCCCAGGAAAGTCAACGAAGCCCTGAGAAGAAGTTTTGGCAGCCACATGCCCTGGACTACGGAGGGCGCGACAGGGAAACGCACGGCCATCTCCTCCAGCCCCGGGAGCTCTTTGCGGAGAGGCAGCGCCCGGCGAGACGCCTTGGACACCAGGGTTAACCGAAAGCCTGTCTAGACGCCCAAGAGGACCCCCGCGAGGTGGAAACCAAGCCTCCAAGGGCAAAGGATGGATCCTGTACCGCTGCCCAGCCTTAAGGTGCTACGGCAGCTGGAGGCGTCGGGAAAAGTAAGCCATCACATCTCCAGACATCTAGTGCTTTCAGAGAAAAACACGCAAGATCTACGCTAAGAGGTCTGAACCGTACCCTCTTCTCTCCAGCCAGGAGAAGAAAACCAGTACAAGTGATACTTCAAAGCAGAAGAGCAAAACTGGTTTGGTTTTTTTACCTTCTGCTTTCAAGGAAAACTGGGCACCTAAGACACACAAAGACCTGACTGCTTCTTCCCCTTTGCAGCTATTCTGTAACTACAACTGCACGCAGGTTCCTAAACCTCTGAACATCTGAGTCCCGCTGACTTGCAACAGGTTGCAGACATGAAGTTATTTAAAGCACTTTTAAAAAATTAATTGGCATTTGCGTTACAGAGGGGAAAAATAAAGGGAAGAGACAGAGAGGACCCCCAGGGATCCAGGCGATCCAATTTCAGGCACCTAATTAAAATTAAATTTCAATTAATTTCCAATTACTTTATTTGAAACTTATTTTGTATTTATACTTTTTTGTTAGTTGCCTAAAAAAGAGTATGTCCCTTTGGTTGCTTTTCAATTAAATATCATCTCGACACTAAAATTAGTGCTTTTATTGGCTAACTCAGAGGTTATTCAAAATACCTACACGTTCAATTCAAGGACTTAAGAGAACTTGACAGACATTCCCCACCTCCTTTTTTCACTATGGTAGGAATGATGAATCATTATATTTACTACATGCTCATTCTTTGCAGCGATGTGTTAAACTTCGCTCAAGTGGAAACCAAAGAGCAGAATAACAAGGTAGCTTTGGCACTGCAAAATACGTATGGAGAAAGCAAGGGGATCGAAGCTTATTTTGCTTGTATTTCAGACTACCTGCTTTTTTATTTTTTATTATTATTATTTTTCAAGTTCTTTTCTGGTCGGGCTCGAGAGTTCAGAAGTAACAGATCTCACCTTAACTTGCGGGTTGAAGAGGAAAACATCCCCAGCCTTGTCTCAGCTCCTGATGACTTTCTTTGGTTTGAAGGGACCAGCCAGTGAACAGAACTGGTCAATTCAACAGAAAGGAAGAAAATTTAGCGCTTGAGTCACCTCTTTACAGGTACTTTGCTATCGACTCCTCTCTCCCAACAGTTTGACTTTCTGTAACACTCTGGCAGCAAACAAGCAGCGCTTGAATATTTAATATGGAGCACAGCAACTCATCATGGTACGTTTTTATCTTAATGCAGACTGTCATCACTTGAAGTTTAATTTTCACTCTTTTCTTACAAAAAACATACTTTAAACAAACAGGGCTTTCTTAATTTTTATTTATCTGCCCTTTTCTACATTTCCATCCTGCACTTTGCCTGAATTCCCCGGCATTATACAAAGGCTGGGAGCTGCTGCGGAGAAGCCGGACGGCTGATGCTGTGATTAATACCTGTAGGCTCTGTGCCATTACTAATGAGCAAAAATATGTATAGAACTAGAAGGAAAAAAAGCTTCCCAAAAGTTGAAGTTACACTGCTTATCTCTGGAAGGATTCCTGCTCATTTTTGGAAGCATGCATGCCAGAAAAAAACCAAGAATCCAGCAAAACCTGTGGGCGTCTGAAGCCACCTCATCTTTGAGAGACTGAAGATCTGTTTTTAAATTGGCAAAAACATCCTTCTGCAGAAAGACAAATTGCAGAAAGACACAATTCGGTGTTGCTCAGGAGTAAACCTGCACGACGGGTGCACCGCTGCTTGCAGGGACATTGAAACCAAAGATGTGACAGCAGAGGGGGAGCAACTCGCAGCGTGCACCAGGAGCACCACAAAGAGCTCTGCACCAGATTCCTTGTACTTTGCAATGTGGAATCAAGCAATTTTTTTTTCTGAAGGCATTACTGACACATCACGTATTTCTTCTTTGCCTCTTTTTTTCCCCTCCAAAAAACCCTACAGAGCTCTGGTTTAAATCAGAGCTGCCTCTGTCACGAACAGGGACTCCTCGGTCACTTCTTCATGATCTCTTCTCCTGTAGGATCTGACGTTCATCACTGCACTTACTGCTTGAACGTAGCCACTCCGGGGGCACGGTGATAGATGCAGTTGAAGAAAAAGCTAAATATCCATTAAACAACTCAGCAGAGTGACTCTTCCATCCCCGTCCATTATATATTCTTCTCAGGCTAAGCTCTATGCTGCTGCACCAGGTTGGAGCCCCGGGAGACGTGACTGGCTCCCGATGGAGCTGAGCCAGCTTCGGAGGCAGCAGCGGGAGCCATGGCTGTGCCAGATCGTCAGCCACTTATCCGGGAGCACGCAGGAGCACTTGCGGCTGACGACAGACAATAAAAAATCCACGCCGAGCCCAAGACGGGCACTCCAGGAGCACCGACCTCGGCGAGCGGTGCCGCAGACGGGGAGCGGGCGCGACCGCAGTCGATGCTCGGATGTCCTCGATGCCGTGCGACGGTGTTGTGCCAGGCGGCATTTTTTGGACTGCAGACGCACCAGGCTGAAGCAGAGCACCACGGCCCCAGGGGCGAGCCAGGATCCCCGGGAAGCAGAGCAGAGCCTTGCGTCAGCCCCGAGTGATGCTCAGGGGGCTGGGGAAAGGGAAAAGGCAAGCTGCCAGCTCCCAAACGCCCTGCGCTTGCTCCCCGGGGTGACAGCCCGCTGCGAGGACAGTGACGCCTGCGCAGGGAGATCTGCGGTTCAGTTTGGCCAGGGGATGGGGACCCCGCTGCAGCCCTTCACGCTGCCTCCCCCAGACCCACTGCAATCCCCTCTGCAAAGCCACGGCACGGGCGAGTGCTACCGGCTACTGAGGTCCTATTTAAAACAATAAAGGAGCAGAGATGCATCATTCCGTTTGAGGGGGGGGGTTTGTTTGTTTTTTATTTTTTTATCTTCTCTGCGCTCACAGCTGAGTGACGCTATCAGGTCTAAAATCACTTATGCATAGTTTCAAATTGCATGTATCTTCAGTACACGAAGCTGTGAGATTCCTGGCACCAGCATATGCCACAAAGGACTGAAGTTGTCCATGCAGTGCAGGCAAGTTTACCCTTTTCCTACACGACTTGCTCCTAAAGGCTTGGGCATCACACATCAGCCTGCAGCGGCCAAAACCAAGCTCCTGGTCCCCCTCTGTTAGGGGATTGCCAGCTCCCCCCATCAGCACAGAGCCACAGCAACCACTCTGATGTAAACAGGCTCAAAAGGGAAGAAAAACCAGCCAGGCCATCCAGCAAAAATGGGTTTAAAAACCAACGGAACAGTCAAGAAGTTATCACTACCTTCAAATCATTAACGCACAACCTGAGAAATAATGTCGGCAAAACTGCAAAGCAAATGCAGTTTTTTGTTTTCAAACTGTGCAAGCAGTAGTTCTTAAAAATTCGGCTTTTCCCCAGTTTTGTTTTCATTTTGAAATCTGTCAGTTTGAATCATTTCTCTGGTCCAGGAAAGTGCTTTATGATTCTCCATCCCCGAAACCGACAGCTTTGCTCGTAACGCCTTTAGAAAGAACGAAAAATCTTTATGTTCTCTTACTCCATCCTCGAAGAGGCTGGTTTGATTCCTGATGCTCCAGCATATTTCTGTCTTTTAGCATACTTCAAGGCTATTTTCTCCCTGCCAAAATATGCAAGGAAAAGCAACACAAGCCCTGCAGCTTTGGGGGAAGGGCTAGCCCTGCAGCTCTTATTATCTTTGGATGGGAAGGAAGAGAGAGACAAGAGACACTGTTAATGCCTTGGATACTTCTAGATCCTACTGTTGTCCTACCAAGGAAGTCTGAAACATAAAATGCCCTTGGAAACATCGCATGGGGCATTTAAAAAAACCACCGTAAGAGTCTAATTGGCTTTATTATCAGCATCTACAGTATCTCGGACGTAGCCTGCTTGAAGATTACGCTGGTTTCACAGCTCACGTGTTGCTCTTTACGAATTCAAACCAGCACCAAACCTTCTCCTGGAGGGTCACGTCTTCCTAAACACGTCTCTGGTGTCAAACATTTTACGGACTTGAACGTTTCCTTGCACTTGGGATGCAACATGATATCCAGGGGAAGAGCGAGCCAGGGCAAGACTCGAGGTCTGCCTCGTTCCCCTACGGTTCACAAGTTGGTCCTCAATTTTGTGAAAAAGCGGGTGAAAGTTTGGCATTAACTAGTTCACAGCTGCACGATGCTTTGAAGACACAAAGCGCCGAGTCTGTGCACATCGTTACTTTGTAGGATTAGCCCCATCTCCTCCCCGCTGCAGCCCTGACCAGCAAACGCAGAAGTTGCCAAGTTCAGTCTGCATCATCCCCAAGCTGCTATCGTTGTGATCATCCATCATCCCTACATCTATGGTCCGACACCATGGATGCTCTTCTCCGAGGATACATTTAAAATGGAGGCTTATATTAATTGCTATGCTGAGAAGTCAGAGAGTGAGCAAAGCTTCAAAGACTCGTTTACTTCCCCCAGAACAAGAAACAAAGTCCTTAAGTCTGTTTTCCATTAGAAAAGTAGCAGCCTGAACAGCTTCCTACTGTTCTTCTGCTTATGGGGTCGGTTTCCCAAACTTAAATCTCAGCCCAGTCAGTCCGGATGGAACCTAAGGAAGCCCCCAGAAATGCTGGGGTTTTGCACAATGAGAGTTTATGCCGGGAAACCATCACTTTACAGGCCTTGCTACCACGAGGATTTCCCATGCATCTGCTAGCCAGCCATCGCGAGGGCTAGCCACACATCCCGTCGGGACGCCCCCAGCCCAAATCCCCCATCAGGCAGAGGACACGGCCCCGTGCAGGTCGCAGGCTACGGGACGCACCTAACCGTATGGGTACGGCAGGAGCTTGACGATGCACACACAAGCTACCTTTAACCTCCCCAACTTCAGCACCGAGGGTCCTGGCAGCACGGATTACAGAGCAGGTAAATAACCCCGGCTCGGGGCTTCTCACAAACCTGGGGCATCCCCAGCTGTTAGCCCCGTATGCTACAACCAAAGGAAAGCTCTCAGGTTTTCCTCCACAGCTCCGTAAAACAACGGGCATCTGTTCACCGACTCCAACAGGACACGAATCCAGACTTTACAGAGTTTATCCAAAGCAATTCTTTCCAGCTTGGGAAAACCGAGGCTTGCCTGGCTGAAGGACGGGCCATGCTATTGCTGTGCACGTCGCTTGTCCTGCAAACCACCCTGAGCAGCAGGGTAGACTGCAGAAACACTGATTTTTATTTATTTTTTTTCTTTTGAGGGAGGCAGCAGCATCTCAGTGAGACAGTCTCACTGGAGTCGTCTGGCTCGGCTCTGGAGACTGACCACGGGTCCGACAGGAACAGGACTTGGTAGGACTGGCACAGCAAATCTCTCCTACCCCTCCACAGATGTTCCTCCAAACACTTCTGCTAATTGAATTGACAACTCTCTGTTCAGATGAACATATGGCTGCGCTTGTACCAGCACTGCTTTTACTTTAATAGTTCCTACAAGGTGGTTTAAGGACAGGCTGGACTGCTAAACTATCATTAGAGAACTTTTTATGAAAAAAAAAAATAGGCTTTAGGGTTTGGGTTTTTTTTCACACCCTGGAGAGCTTGACCATCACGGCAGGGTCCAGACACGAGCCCTGCAACCGTGGTCCAGGTGCCCAGCTCGAGGACACAAGCCGTCCCCTGCTTCCACGAGCATGCAGCTGGGAAAGGTCCAGAGAGCTCTAATTAACCAAACTGCTCCTTTACCTTTACAGAGCCGCTTGTCCCATGGGCTCCACCGGAGGTGAGGGAGGGATGCTGTGCTCCGGCGGGTGGAAAAGGGACACAGAGCTCTCGGCTCACACAGGTGCTGCTGTAAACCAGCCTCTCCCCTTTGCTGGTTTTACGGCCAGGAGGATGAACGGGAAAGTTTGGAAAGAGGTGGTGGGGAACACAAAAGCTCACCGAGACGAGAGCAGCTCCCCCAAATCCCCCACCACACCAGGAAGGGGTTTGCCAGGGGATGCGCCGGGACCACCACCTCCCGACAGATCGCTCCCCCCTTCCTCAGGGGCACCTAGGTCTCATTATACGTAATCCCGGCTCCTCTTGAAATAAGGTCTTACTGTACAAAAAAGAAAAAAACATTAGCAGGATTAAACCAGAAGAAGGACCCCCACGGTGAGAGGGGCCATGGGGAGCAGGGAGCCCATGTAGGACTCTCCTCTGGAGGGGGCACGACCCGGCGGTGGAGCCATGAAGGGTTTTAGGAGGCAGGAGCTGATGATGCTAAAAAAGCAGCCCCGTGATGTTCCTCCTTCCAGCAGCGAGGTTTGCTCGGCCGTGTCCTGCAGCCGGCAGAGCTGAAAGCATGTGGGGTGAAGCCAGAAGGGGTGCAAAGGGGGCACAAAGGCCTTCTTCTACGGCAACATGGTTGGCTTGCGGAGTTTCACGAAGTTTTGGGAGAGAACACAGATAACGGGGCACATATGGGCCAGAGGGAAGGGAGGCTATGGTTCAAAAAAAAAAAAAAAAAAAGGGGGGGGGGCAGGAGCGTGGGCCCAAAAAAGAAACCTCATTAAGAGTGATGCAGAGTTGGCTTTCAGTGCTCTGGACCTTGCGTTTTCTGGCCTTATTTATGAAACACAAATAATCCAGCCTTCTCTGTAAGCAGCCAGATCCGGTGGAATTACATGTCTGAATACTTTCGGTAAACAGACGGAAAGCTGTGGAAACACAGCTTAAGGCAATATGCATTAACAAGGAAGCCTTTATCGCTCAACCTGGCTCCTCCTGGCAGAAGAAAACCCGCTGGCCCCGGCTGAAGTCCGTACAACTGGTGTGTTCGATCGGCTGCAAGCCGGCCGGTTGCCCTAAGTGGGGATACCCTCCCCGGCTGCATTTATTTATTTATTTGCCCCTCATGATGTGGAGGGGACCCACTGGAAACAGGCAGGGAGGAGGGATGCTGCTACCTATCACCGTCCCTTCCCGGAGAGGGAGAAGGGATGGCGAGAGCCAAATCCATAGGAACCACCTTCCCCCCGCAGCGCTGAGCATCTGCTTTCATCTCCTGATAAAAGCCCTACGTGCTGCTGACATGTACCATCGGCGAGGTTAGGCACGGGAGAGAGGATTGCCTGCCAGAGGAGCACATCATCCACTGGAGAGAGTGGCGGGCAAGAGCTGACCCCATTTCACGGAGTTGATGGAAAACGCCGAAATTAAATCCAGCTCGCCCAATAACCAGGAGCTCGGCTACAGGAACGACAGAGCGCAACTGTCTGGCCAGACCGGAGGATCAGCATGCTCCCTCCTGGCCAGAGGATCTAAGGACCTGAAAGCATTTTCCAGACCGAAAACATACTTATTTATTTTCAAAGATCTTCTGTTAAGAGCAGCCCTGTTCCTACAGAGGTGAACTCCCATCTCTGCTGCGAAGCTGCACCAAGCCTTATGCAAGGGCAGCAGAGGGGTCTGCGGAGCAATTTCGCCTTTACCCATCTGCATGGTGATAAGGCAAAGCAATGCTTCTTGCATGCTGGATGAATGGGGGTGCGGGTGGGGGTGGGGGTGTCACATTTTTTGGCCAAGATGCCCATGGCTACATCCAGGCACACGCCAAAGCAGAAACCCCCATCCCCATCTCTCCCCTCTTCAGCCACACGAAGGACTGCAAAGCTATTGCAGCCTCCTGCTTCCACAGTGTGCTCAAAATAAATTATTATGCTCAGTTCAAATAAATTATTATGCTCAGCTCAGACACCTCAGCTCTTATTTGTTTCTAGCGAGGAGCATTCCAGGCTATTCTTGACACCAAAAAAAAAAACCCTGACAAAAAATAAAATAAAAAAACCCAAACAACCAACCCAGAACCCAGGAAATTCAGGAATTCAGGTGGAGCCTTATTTTTTCCCTACCCAAAGAAACTTTCCTTTTATTTAAACCTCACTCCCTGATGACAGGAGGGGCATCAGGCCTCCTGACGAAGAGCTGCAGTCCTCTGTGACCATCAGACAGGGAAAAATGAGAGCCTTGCAAGCGCACGTCCCAAGCAGGGCCCTGTAACGCAAGATGAGGATGCAGGTGCAGAAAGAAGGGAAAGACAAGGCTTCACTTTGGAAGCTGGAGCTCACAGAGAGCACCGCTGGGCTGATTATTCTTCCTATAGTTACACTTTCAATGGTACAAGCGATTTTGAAAGCCACGCTGAAAGATATCAGCACATTTCTACGTGTACGTTAACAGGCACCATCCGAGTGCTATACAGCACCGTGCCTACACCCACACTTTGTGCTTACTGCAGCGTTTTCTATCCAAAGACCTCAGCATGAATTAATTTAGCTTCCCAACACCCCTGCCAGGTAGATTATCTTCCTCTTACAGGGGACCAAGAAACAAACAGGGGCTAAAGATGAAGCCATCCCACCAGGACTGCCTTTAGCACAGACCTTTATGTATTTTTAATTTTTTCCACCCCCCCCAAATATGCAAAAAAGTGCGTTTACAACAGAGACCACAGAAAAGGTCAAGCATCAAGACAGATGCTGATACTCTGACTTCAACCCATGCCTGCAGAGGCAGGAGCTGCACGCTCGTGTCCTCTGCAAGTCCGTGCCAGCGTGACTTTTCAAGCCAAAAAGAGCGTGTTTTATAGCCCAAGGTCATGCATCGGGGATGCGGAGATGTGGGTGCACAGACCTCAAGACCCCACAAGAGCCGCCTTCTCTGCTGCTTCTTTTCTCTCAACATCACAAGCTCCCCCAAAACCTCTAATTCCCGATGACTTGACTCGGAAGCAGGAGTATGGATGTCACAGACGAGGTGGAAATACAGAATTGGGCTGGAGAGGGTAGCAGATCCGGTGGGAGGAGGAGGAAGAGGAGAAGAGGCAGCTCTGGTCACTGCAGATGCCCCATCCCGCTCCTACACCACAGCGCAGTCGCTCGCAGCCTGCGCCTGCGCGAGCTGGCTCCTAAATTTAAAACAGCCAGCGAGTGGCTTTGAAACAACAGCCAAGCCTCGGGGTTATGAGCATGCCGGGGGAGGGAGGGAGGGAATACATCCCCACGCTTTCCTTTGGCTTATCTCGTGGTCTTGGATGGGGGGAGCAGCTCTGGCACCCAACCAGACAGTGCCTTCATCCAAACCTTTCCCATTTGCCCGCCGAAAGCAGCACAGCAGCAGCTTTCAGAGGTCTGGATTAGGGGCATCACTCTCAAAGTCATCCCTCGGCACATGGGGTGCCACAAGGGATCCTCCCTGGAGCCAGAGGGTCTCCTTGCTCCCACCCCGCAGCAAGCGCGGGTGGGCAGGCACCTCCTCATCCTAACACACATGGAATTCCCATCCGTCCCCCTCCTAGAGCGGAATCACAGAAACATTTAGGTTGGAGAAGACCTTTAAGATCATTGACTCCAACCGTAAGCCTAACACTGCCAAGTCCACCATTAAACCATGTCCCTAAGCGCCACATCTACACATCTCCAGGGATGGAAGCTGGAATCCAACCATCCCCACCGGCTGCGCGGGGTCCCCTCAGCTGATGCTCTCCCGGAGGGTCTCCAAAGGACACCGGGGGAGAGCCGGAGGGGACCTCCCTGCTGAACGAGGGGAGGGAACATGGCACAAAACGGGGTTCGCGTGGGGATCCCTCGACTTGGGGGTGCTGCGTGCCCCGCTCCGCACCCTGCTGCGTCTGCATGCCTTCATCCTGCTCCTCTCGGGACGCTGACGGGGAGGCTTCCCCAGGAATCAGCTCTCGGCTTGCGCATGGACCAACACGTACGGGAAGAAGGAAGCACACAAAGATAGCAGCACACGTAAAACCCCTGGGAAATAAGAAAAAACGAAGCTAAGCTTCTGTGTTTTGAGCAAGGCTGAGATAGGCCTTAGCGCACCATAGTCATCCTCAGTGACATAAGAACTTGTATAGCCCAAAGTCTTTGCTCCAAGGAGCCCCTGTGGCCTCAGCATGGGTCAAAAGGCCTGCTTATCCCTCTAAACTATCCAAGAAATCCACTACAGCTATTACTTCAGACAGAAAATGCTTCCTCTATCATGGCAATAATAAAAACAGATATATTTGTGTGGCTTCTGCTTTGACGGGAAAATGGCTGAAACTGAGAAACATGCGGCCGCAATGAGTCCCGCGCGAGCCCTTCCCATGCTTCGCTGCCCGCCTCCGGCACTAGGGACAATACGCTTTTCTTCATCCCTAAGCAGGATTTCCCCTTCTTTTTTCTCCTCTTTACCACACATCACCAGCCAAAGGGACAGCTGAGAAGAAGGACGAACAGCAACTGTAAAAAAAGCTGATTTTTCAGGAACAACTCAAATACTGCATGGCCAAATTCACTTTCTATTTGATATATAATAGGAAGCTGAAATCCTTTGGATAGAAGGAGGAGTATCACAGCAGCCCCAGCTCCAGACCCAACCGTCCAGTCCTACCCCGCAACCCTGAAGGTTTTTTCTGCAACAACAAACCCTTTTTGCTCAGGAGTGGGGACGCATAGCCCCCTTTTCCCTAAACACATCCCTACTGCGATTTTAGTGATTTCGACCCTGCTGAAAGCAGCTAATGCCAGAGAGGAGAGGGGCTGCAGCATCCCTGCTCCCTTCCCCGGCAGCTACGGGCTCTCCCCGGGATGCAGGACATGCTGAGCCACTTGCCCTTGAGCACCCACGTAGGCTGACAGGGAGGGAAGAAAATCCTCTATTTACAAAAACTCCATCTTAAACAAGCAGAAAGACGTAGGGCAGAAGAAGGAAGCTTGTGCCCAGGCTCGGTGCACAGGGCCCAGCACAGACACCCAGGAGATGATTTAGGACCCTCACGCGGGAAGCAGCGGCAAGCCGGCCAGCCTCAGGAGAGCTGGCAAGGAGCAGCAGGGATAAGAAAGGAGGGAAAACCACTGCAGACATTCCCCAGTTTAACAAGCTTTTTCCAACTGTTAAAAAAAAAAAAAAAAAACAACAAAAAAACCCCAATCCAAAACCAACAAATCCCCAGCACTGAAAAACCCTCAGCAAATTAAGCAAAACATGTCAACAATTTTAGTGTTATATCCCAGGCACATGTGCTCTCCTCACTAAAAGGAGATGCATTTTTAGAAAGCTTCTTTTGCAGAAACCGTTGGTGTTGGTGGGCCTTTTGTTTTCCTTTCTAGTGCTAAGTACTCACAAGCATCCTGGAAACTTTAAAAAAAAAAAAAAAGAGGCCATTTTTAGACTTACATGCGCAGAGAGGACTACGAGTGTGTCGCCACGTGTCTGAGCAAGACATTAAATTCTCCAAAAACCTTTTGCCGAAGACTGCTATAACAAAAGAGACTGCATCGATAAAGAGAAGCCTTCTGTTCAAGTACTGGTTAGTCGTGCAAGATTAGAAGTTAGTTCACTATCCAATTCTTATATAAAGGCTTTAAAAGGACAGGATATCTCCTTAACTTGAAAGCAATGAACTGATAGCTATTCGTTATTGAATTACTCATTCAGATTTAAAAGCAGCAGAAGTACAAAGCTTGTCGTCCTCCGTGTCATCAAGAAAAACTACAGGGACAAGGGCTAGAGCATCGCATCCAGGATTTCAAATATATCCCGAGGGTTTCGTGCTTAAAACCCACTCCCATGGGGACACGAGCTGCCCTGCTGAATCTGAGGTCAAAGATTTACTGGCCGACCAATACAGCATATCCCCGGGGCATTACAAGTTTAGTTATGGAAAAGATGGGCCACCCATTAGAAGGAAAAAAAAACCAAAAAAACCAAACTAGGCATATGTTTGCAAGCAGGATGAGACTCCAGTTTGGGTAAGAGGCTGCTTGTGATCTAACCCTCTCAGAAGACAGGACAAAATATAAAAACCCTTAAGGAAGGAGCAGGCACGCAACACAACGCATGCAACGTTTAACATCTGCAGTGCATGCAAGATGTACCTGCACACAAGCAGAACCCCAAAGGAAGCCACAAAACCTACCAGACACCCCCAAAACCACCAAGGATCTGAGCAAGGCACCTACACCACCAGCGGCACGCTACATTTCGGCCTCTCCCCGTGCAAGCAGGTCAAGAAACAGTCACGTGTCAAACGCTCATGTCAAAACTAGCGCTGATCATCAGACACGAAGGAGGAGGACAGACTCCTCCGTGCCCAAGACCAACATGGTCAGGCAAGCCATCCCCTGAAATAGCTCCTTCCCAGCCTCCCCCTCCCAAACCTGGCTTCGGTTTCAGCCGCAGTTGTTCCCTCCCAAATTGCTCCTCCTTAAATAGTCTCCCTTCCTCTTTCCCGGGGGAGGATTTGCCCCACGGGATGACAGCAGGCTGTACAACCAGGAGAAAGCTAAAATAGACTTTCCCTAAGATTAACATCCCACTAGCAGCTGTATTACAGTGAAATGCAATCACCTGGAGATTAATATATAGAGACGGATTAATATTTAGACTGAAATTTATAAATAGACTGAATATTTAATTTCTGCAGTGCATTCCCTGGAAAGAAGGAAGGTGGAAGCACCCACAAAATACGGAACACGCCACTCAGGCAGAGCAGCCGTGCGCACCATAAAGCTGTCCCCCTTCATCTGCAGCATCAATGCGGGCTCCAGTCGGTGAGAACATAGAAATGGGAAGAAGCTAACGATATTCTTGACATTTACTACCCAACGCACAAAACTACAGCTCATGAAGCAAAGCAAATAAATCCGAGATGCATTTTTGGGGCAGAAAGCACTTGAAGTGACAGGAAGGCAGGTGCTTTGATTCCCTAAATGAGCGAGGTTGCACGTACCCAAAGTCTTTCCAACTGGTTTCTAGAGAGGTGGCCATTGCAGTCTGGCTGCCAACAGGCAATCTGCGAGCAAGCGTTGCAGATTAAGCACTAAGCAACATTCCAAAAACAGCTGTAAACACTCCGGCCATTGGAACCTGGTAAGTGGGAAAGAAAACCAACCTGGATATCAGGGTTACACTTGGCAAGACCAGCCCTCCCTTCCCATCCATCGGAAGTAAGTCACAGCGACTTGCTGCAGACGAGGAGTTATTTATCAAGCGGAGCTACGCGAATCAAATAGTTTGTGCTCAAGTTGTGGTTTACCACCAAAAAAATCCATCTTAGGAAAAGCAGAGCACTTTGTTGCAGAATCAGATACAGTTATCTTCAAAAGATGCACCGTTATCTGGTTTCAACATGCAGTTCCTCCATACGGTACGCTGTGGTGGGACGTGGTAAATCATAAAGCAACATGAAGGCATCGCATCTATAAAATAGCCATCTTGTGTAAGAAAGCAAACACACAGCAGGAAAAGCAGTTGGTGATACGAAAAAAAAAGGCGGGGGGGGGGGGGGAGGAAAAAACACCCCCCCACTTCCTTGACAGGATTTATTTTTAAATGATGGTTGCTCAAGCCTGCTCGGGGAATCGGTATGGCAAGAGTAGCTCCTGTGCAAGAGGATGAACGGTGACTCAGCAGGTAAAAGCTGTCAAAAACATGTCCAAAATTGGAAGGATTAAAAAAAAAAAGAAAAAATCAGAAGGGAAAACTATAAATACCTCAAGCAGTTTTGCTTTGTGCACCGGCTGGATGCCTGTCGTGGCGGAAGGTGCTCTGCGAAGCAAGCGGGGGAACCCCGTCCCCATCCCAAGCACCCGCAGGAGGGTTCCTCCTCCAAAAGCAGGAGACACCAGAGACAAGGGGAGCTTTGCCACCGACGGTGGCAGGACCCCCGGCATCCTCGTGCCGTTCAGAACCGCTCTGGGCCCCGGGTCTGCCCCGAACACAACGTGCGAGGGGATCCCATCACCTCTGGATTTCAGCTATGATGCTAAAGAGAGCCTTGCAGCCCCAAGGCGCATCCCTCTCCAGCCTTCACCCTACTTTGCACATCACTCTGGAGAGGACAGCAGCAAGACTTTTTAATGCACATTCAGACAAAAATACCTCTTTTTGCACTGCCTTTTTTCCCCCCCCTTTAAATAAATGTCAAAAAGCCCAGCCAACATGAAAGGCTGGATAAACACTCCTCCTTTCCCCAACAGAAATTACAAAAATGCCTTTGAATTTGTTTTGGCAAGAAACAATGTTTTTTATGAAAGAGCTTCATTGAAAAGTCACAATTTGGAATGTACTCGTCTATTCTACGTTTTTTTAAAAGTTTTAATTATCACCTTAACAGTATTTTGACATAGTTTATGGTTTGTTAGATCGTATTGTGTGTTACAAATGCCAAACACACCTTTTGGAAGCGCCTTATTATTGTATTAATGCTAACTGTGGGGTTTGTGCTGCTGAGTCTTGTGTCGGCAATTGAAAAATAATAAATTAATTCCATTTGGAGAAAACACTGCCATTTACAACCCAGCAATTAAGAACAGATTTAAGTTTAGATATTGCTGCTTTCTTCAGCTTATTGAGTGATTCAGTACTGACACTGGTACTATCGGTATATGCCCAGTTCTTAAAAAACAGACCCAGGCCACTTTCTCACCCCTTAAATTAGCGATGACAGAGACGAAAAGTTAATGCGGCTGGCCTCTCTCCTGGGAGCTGCAACATACAGTCTTTGCTGCTGGAAAAAAAAAAAAGAAAAAAAAAAAAAAAAGAGCACAAGCACAGAGCACATGCTGGGATTTCTACCACAGCGGGCCAAATTATATCAGCCAGGGGCACACAGGAGTTAACAAACCAAAAAAAAAAAAAAGTAAAGAAAAAAGCCCTCAATGGAGCCAGGCAGAGCTGACTGTATTTGCAAACCAGACTGCGCAGACATTTTAAGGGAGATAAAAGCAGACCGAAGCGTGGCTGGAGAGATGCCCCCAGCCCCATCTCCCTCCCCGAGGCCGGACAGTTGCGCAGCAGGTAGGAGCTGGAGAAAGAAAAACGTTTTTGTTTTTTTTTTATTTGGAAGGTGATGCCCAGGGAGGTCTGGTGCTGCCGGCAGGGCTCCAGCTGGCACCGAGGGGACGGGAGGTTGCTGGCTGCATCCCACGCGGGGAAGAGTCAGAGCGGTCCAGGGACCAGCACCTGCATCCCGGGGGCGATGGGGCAGCCCTGGGGCTCCCTGGCAGCCCCCGCCGGGGGAAGGCTGGGGGGAAACGGGACTCGTCCTCACTGTCTCCCCTTGGGCACGCGGCAGCAAACACCCGCTGCGATCACCAGCAACCTCTACATCGTGAAAATAGTCTCTTTGGACAAGGAAAGGGAAGGTAAATAGGAGTGAGGGCACGGGAGCTCCTCTTTCCCCACCCGTGCTCACAACCTCACCAGGCTCCTGGGCACCTCCGGCAGCAGCAGACCACGATGTACGGAAGAAAGGGACACACGTGGGTCGTGGCAGCAGTTCAGACTTTGAAAGCAAAATTAACACATGCAGTAAGGGACAAATTGTGAAACGGTTCTCTAATGATGCCAGTGGAGGACCCTGGGCATCACCTTGAAACACTAAGGTGACACGAGGACAGTTATTTGCTATTAACACCATCCATCAGAGCAGCACCGCAGCCAGGACAGGCTGCAGGATCCCCAAAGATGACCTAACTAAAGCCAGATATGCTTTGGCCACACACACGCTGTGGGGCTTGCCGCAGGAGAAGCGGGATGATTTTTTGGGCTTCTTGTTACATGGGAGGCCAGCACAGGTAGCGCACCAAGAGTTACGTGAAAATAGCCAGGGTTTGGGGTTTTTTTTCTGACATCAAGATGACGAAGCTAATATTCACAAGTCTTCATGGTACAACAAAAAGATGTTAAAAAAATAGCAAGGCGATCGTCCCCAAAAGCCCAGCGCCCGGCTGTGATGGAGCGGCAGGGCTCACGCAGCAGCATCAGACCGACTCCGACCCCAGGAGAAAAGCTCTCGGCATCCTTTGGACCCTGCCATGGGTAAATCCAGACAAACCAAGTGATGAGGACTCAAAAGACAGCATCCTCGGAGGGGTTTGCCAGCCCCTGAAGGGTGCAAGGGCACCTTTGCCACATCTTGACCTCCTGGCACGAGTCCTCTCGGGCCAGAAGCATACGTGAAAGCAAGCAAAAAGTAGATTAAACCTTGGCTTTTATACAGTTCCCCCTTCTCCTCGTACAAAAAAAAAAAAAATTAATCCCCAAGCACATATTTTTATTTACCAAGATTCCAGCAGTCTTGTTTCCTGCTACATCGCTCTTGAAGGCAGGAGCATTGTTGCACTAATTGTAAGTCTATTGAGAAACAGGCTACCCTCTGCCTTCAAACTGGAATTAGTTACGCTCGGTCTGACCTTGCATTATTTTGAAGCACTGCAACATTAGAAGAAAATTAGAGCAACTTGTTAAATCCTTTAAAAGGTAAAGCAACCTTATTGCTCCAGGTTCACATTTAAAAAAAAAACAAAAAAACAAAATCAACCTCTTAAATCATGACTACTACTTTAATGTGGTAGGATTTAGTTTTATATTTTAAATTCATTAATTTCTCATTTACTTGATCACACTAGCTTTAATGAGCTCCCCCTATGAACTGCAACTACAAAGGATCACATTTGCTTATGTTAGAGCTCCACACACCTAGAAAGGAAATCCTAAAACATCATGTACTACTTAACAGCCAGATTACTGGTTTTTAATCCTCTCTGCCAGATGCATTTTTAATCTCTTTGTGTATAATAAAGCAAATTAGTGTAATTGTATGGGTAAACTGAACCAAAATATGCACATCAGATTAAAAAAAAAAAAAACAAACAAAAAACCAAAAGACAAAACACCTCGGTTACATTTTGCAGATCTGGCAGCTAATGGCGCTGGGGGCTGAATTTGGCTCTGCAGGCCCTGGCAGAGGAAGAAGCTGCTGCATGGCGAGCGAGGAGCTTCATCACCCCGCGGCCACCGCTCACGGGCTCCTGTTTCTCCTCCGGGTCCCTTGCGAGGGACCACACCAGGTCACGGATGGACGACGCATCCTTGCGCTCACAGCGGAGCACGAGCAGGTAAGAGCCCAGGCTACGGTGCAACTGCTGGGCCACAGCGAGTTCATACTGTCCCTCGGTGCCTGGGAACTACTCGCCCCTCCAGCCCTACACCGGCCCGGCTCTCTCGAGCCACCTCCTAACCCATCACGCGGGTTCTTTGCTATCCACCATCAGCGGATTTCATTGCCCTGGTAAATCAGACACTGCTACCCTCACACCGCAAGCTGAAGCGTGAGATTCACGACCCAACTTCTCTACCCACCAACCCGAAAAACAAAATTCATCACGAACCACCGATCGCCTCAGGACAGCCCCCCGGGTAAGGTGGGCACCTTCCTAACGCCGCTGTGAGCACGTAGCCGGAGTCAAAACGCTGGGCTTCCACCAGCAGCAAAGGGAACGTGGGGAACAAAGCCCAAGCACCCAGCTCGCAGCCGGCAGGACCAGGTACGGCTGCAGCTCCGCATCCAGGGCTTGACATCCGCGCATCGTCCTCACTTCTACTGAGCTCGGACCACCTGGCGTGCCCGGGGGAGGAAGGGGCACGTGCCAAGGTTTTGCAGCCGGGCGGGTTTGCAGTGAGGAGCTCCGACTCTCCGCAGCTCCCAGCTTCTGCCACCAGCATCTGTTTGTTAACTCAAGAACACCTTAATGTGCCTTCGCAGAAAAAGAGAGTCAATACCTCAGAGTGTTTTCTCCAGCTCAAGGAGATTGCTGCCAGCTTCCGTGCCCCTAACGGGATTAGGGAGGTTGTTCCCATTTTCCACCAGTGCCAGGGGACCAAATTCAGCAGGATAAATTCAGAATAATTACACTCAAAACCCCAAGAAGTTATTTTTTTTATCTGTTTCACTGGTGAGCAAGACTCGCCTGCTGGAATTAAGCCCAGCTAAAAGCATCACTGACTTCAGCAGGGTGGTTCATCAAGCAGCAGACTACATCCCTCTTCATTCCCATCCTTAAGGTGGGACTCATTTACGCTGCAATTCGGCACGGGCGGAGGGGTCCAAGCCTGGCCAGTGCTGGGGGAGACCAAAAAGGAACCAGCACGTGAGCATCAGCTGTGCACAGGGACAGCCCTGCTTTCCCATGCAGGACGGGGACAAGAGCCCAGGAATGCAAGAAGTCCCTCAGAAGTGCTGACTGTCTCCTGGGAAAAGCTTTAGCAATCTTTTTTTTTTTTTCTATTAAAAAAATAAGCAAACAAAAGCCATCCCAGAGAAGGCACATTCTACCGAGATGTTTTCTCCAGGGAATGCAAACGGTGAGAGGGCTGGGGTACAGCGCGCATGGATATACAGCGATATAAACAGCTCTGCCAGGACTCAAGCTGCAGGAGAGGAATAAATAAGTGCATGGAGAAATACATTTTAAGAGGGCCCTGCACACAAGTAACCTAGGCACAAACATTTCAGAGCTGGGCGAGGGTTTCCTTCCCCACCTGCCCTATCCAAGCCATACGGGGGATGCTTGCTCTTGTACCAAATCCTCCTCCTTTTCAAGCACAAGAGCCTGCGCCCAGGAAAATGGGATTATCCAGCAAGCGAGTACTCCGTGTTAGTTCATTAGGGGCACGGGCTGGGTGTGCCACTTGCAACCCATCACAGCCCTCTGGCAGAGGAGGAACGGCCCAAGGAGCCTCTGCAGCAAGAAACTTGCCCCGCGGCAGCTCTCAGCATCTTCCCTCCGAGGGAGGGTACAGACGTGGCCTGGGACAGGGACAGAGCCACCCGATCCGGGCCACCGGCTGCAAGGGGACAGGCGATGCTCCCCGCAAGCTGCCACCGTGCAAGCGAGTTGTGCAGCCAGGAACCGGGCGCCGACCAAAAGGCTGACGACAGAGACGTGCAAGCAGCACCAAAGCCGTGGCTGGAGCGAACCTGCCGAAGTCAGGGGCGTTTACACCAGCGAGGAGCCGGATCTCAGGGGTCCGCGGGATGCAAGGGCAAGGCACGGACAAGCCCGAAGCCTCAGCAGGGCCGGGCTGCAGCGTCGGCCGGGCTCCGTGCCCCTCGTGCGGCACGACCCCAGGTTATTACACACCAAGATCATCGACTGCTCAGGGTGGGGGGGGATGGGGGGGAAATGTGAACTATTTCTATTTTAAAAACAGAAAACAACTGAACATCAATGCTAACATCCAGTTTGGCTTTAGGAGGGATTTAAAGAACTTGGGCTTCTTCGTTCCTTAATCCCACACCATGCTTCCCCACTACCAACCAGTATCGACTTCTAACAATGCAAAAGCATCTGCCCACATTTTTGCAATTATTTCAGACCCGGCGAAGAGCACCCTCCCCTTTCTGTAGGGTTAATCTAAAGAACAGTTGCCAAAATGCTGAGAACACAGTCAAACAATAGCTCCTCTGATGAAATTCCTCCACTCCATAGAGAAACCAGTATCCTCCAGCTGCTGTGGCTTGTCCAGAGAGATCTCCGAGTGTTTACCCGCTCCCATAAAAAAAAAAAGGAAAAAAAAAAAAAAAGATGACAAACGGAAAGATTCGAGTGCAGCTTGCAAAAAATTAATGCAGAGCCCTGCAATCTAACTGCAACGCCAAAGTTTTATTAATGCAACATTTGCTTTGTGTGAAATATAAACCCGGGACATCAGTGGAAGGAGAGCAACGCTGGCCACCTGTCCCGGGGACAGAGACTCGCTATACTTACCAGTACAGAGACCACTTTTAGCAGCTCCATCCCTTTAAATACTCGTTCTCAGTGGAATCTCTGATCAGTCATTTATAAAAGCCGGGTAGCTGAGCTGGACAGCTGAATTACAGCAGCTATTATCCACGTATGCCTGAATACAAGCAGACACCTTTATTTATAAAGGCTCTCCGGCTGACCGAGATTTGACATCGGCTACAAAAAGCATTCAGCATCCAACTGACTGCTTCAGAATAATGTGATGAAAGGTTAGCGAGTGCAGCCCGAGAAGACACCTTTACACAGCGCTAAGAGCTACCGTTAAAAGAATTCACGCTGCTGCGATGACTCTTTTAACCGAGCACGTTTAAGTAACTGATTTCCTGAACAGACACAGAGTTGCACACCTTCACCTCTTCTGCTGGTATGTATTCAAATGGAATTTCCAGACCTAATTCCAAGGCATTTAGTGTTTTTTGTTTTATCAGGCCTACCCTTCTCCTTTTAGACCTCCTGGGTCTCTGCCCTTTCCAAGCTGCTGCTTCTTGCTTGTTCGTCTTTTGGCTCATCCCCACCTGCGAGCCGTAAGCGTGGACAGGCTTTCCGTAAAACCTGGGAACCCATCACACGCAGGTAACACAAGCGCAAAGGGATAGGGGACGAAGAAGAAAAGCAGGTCGTAAGAAAAATCAGTTGCTCACGATTGGTTTTCTTTAGCTCGAATAATCTCAGCGGCAACCCCTGATAACAGAAGGTAACCAAGTCCACGGCAAAAGTGTGAATTCTGCTTTAAACTGACAGCATCCCCAGGCGCAGCATGCACAAACATACCAAGCAGGGCTCAGCTGGGCAAAGGAAGGCACATGTATGTCCTCATCAGTCTCCTAACTCTGTTATAATAACCCAAAAGAGGAGCTGGCACCTCTGCCGGGGTGCAGAGACGGGAGCCACCTCCCGACGGGGCCCCAAGGGCTGCGCTGTGCCTGCCTCTAAGGTAAGGCAACAGTAAGTAACGGTAAGGAAGAGCCTTCTTTGCCCCGTTCCTCATTTCTTAAGCAAGGGCCATCAAAAGCCTCCTCCTTTGACTTCCAAAAGCATCCCTCCTGCTCCCAGCACCTTCTCCCCTTGCACCCATCCCTTCCACCACTCACCAGCACAGGACTGAGCCCCAGCACAACTCTCCAGCTAAAATTCCCTACAGATGAGGAAAATCCAGGGGCTGACAGCAACAGGAGCAGCAAAGTGACCTCGGCCATCCCTCACAGCACCAACCTGAAGCTCCGGGGAGATTCCTTGGGTCCCCCCGAGGAGATGCCGGATGGGATCCTCGCGGCGCTGCTGCCCTTGAGACCCCAGCACCAGCGTCAGGAAGGATCTGTGCGCTGCCCGTGCGTTGCTGAGTAAGTTGTTATGGTTACTGGAGGGTTTGTTGGTTTGGTTTTTTTTTTTTTTTCCCCTCCTCTTTTAAAAAGAATTCTTATCAGTTTAACATAATACCGCCAGTCAATAACAATTCTTATCTTAGAAGGTCACTCAGGTAGTTATAACTCAACATTTCATCTACGTTCGCATTATCTGGAGGGAAACAGCCTGGGGACTTTTTTTTTTTTTTTTAAATAATCCAATTCTTTGGAACAGTAAGATTTAAAAAAAAAAAAAAAAAAAACCACAAAAAAAACCAAACAACCCTACCCAGAACCAAGCTGACCCCATGGGCAATCTGAGCATACTGGGGAACAGACAAAAAAGGTAGAAAAATCACACAGATTTTTGTTGCCTGAGAAACAAGGGGAATATCCCAACAGGATAACTATAAAAACTGGGGAAATGCATGAACGTAGACCACAGCTGCTGCAGAAACACTATGTTCTGCTTGCAAAAGTCAGATCAGCCAAGTCTCTCCACAACAAAAGTTGTGCATTTTTTCCTCCACATTTCTCTCCCGATTTTCCTCCTTCTTCACTCCCCACTGCAGACAAGGGACAGAGAAAAGGGGACAACAGGAAGAATCCAAGGACAAGAAAAACCAATCTGTGATATTCAGGGTTTTTTAATTTGAAAACAAGAAAAATGCAGTGGCATGGAAAGTGAGTTTTAGAATGTTTCAAGCTAAACCTGGTCAAACCCTGTTTTATCCACCCACTCGATTTCTTCTTACAACAACAATTAAAACTCCAAACACAACCCATGCCCATACCCCACCAGGCAACAGTGTAGGCAAAGAGCAGGAGAACTAACTGGTTAAAAAGTAAGGCAGGTTTGTGGTTTGTCTGAAACAAGTTTTATCAAAAAAAAAAAAAGAAAAAAAAAAAAGAAAGAGAGAAATCTGGAACTAATTACTTGCAAGGATCAGTAACGTAAGAGAAGGTTTTTAAAGCGCCCTGTGCTTCCACTCCGAGTCTGCCTCGCTCAAGAGCAAAGAGCAGAGCAAAGCTGCTGAATCGTGCAGATGACACTCACAATATTAACGTTGCTTTAAGTAACATCTTCAGGCATGATAGCTGAACACGGGGCCACGTCCAGCTCCTGCAAATGTCAGGGAAGGCTTGCAGGGATCGCGGCAGAAGCTGGCTCAGCCCTTGGTACAACAGAGCCATCAGTACCATCCATCTCTATCTTCCGTAACAGAAAGTCCCACACTCACAATACAAAATGACCGTGAGTTTGTTCAAGCACAGTAGCCAGCACAGGAGAAAGTCTCTTTCTGCTCCGTGGATTATTTTTGTATAATACAAGAAAATTTTTGTGCTACAGCTCAAGCACTGCAAACGCCCTGAAAAGTCTACAAAAGGGCAGCAGCCAGAATTAACAGCAGCAAAATACATGGTTATCACCCCAGTTTCAGCTCAGAGATCAGAAGTCTACAGACTTCATCAGTAAGCGGAGCCTTCGCTTACTCCAGACAGGAGCCCCGAGCCCGAGCAGCCTTAGACAAGGTGCCGCACCGCACAGCTCTGCAAACCCAGAGCCTGATCACAAAAAACACGCTACAATTCACACACCTTCACCAAAATCTTTGGTACAACCATACCGCGCCATGCCACGGAGTCACCGCATGCAAATACACAAATAAAACTGCGAGCTGTGACCCCAGCATCGGACGGGTGAACCCGCGCCGATAAATCCTTTGCTTACATCTCCTCTTGCCTTAGATGGAAGCGTTTGCCTCCTGCATGGAAAGGCTAGTAAAAGCCCTTGCGCGTGCCTCACACAGCTAACTCCTGCCAGGTACAAAGCAAAGTGGGTTTGTGCCTCCAGAGCTGGTCCCCCCCAACCCCGACCGGGCTCATTTTCCGCTCGTGACCCAAAAATCAGAGCAGACCAAATTGCGCAGCCATCACGCAATGGGCGAGACCGTTCCAAGCCCTCTGCTCTGGGAGAGGAAACCCAGCCTGCAATCCCCCCGCGCCAGAAACGCGACTCCCTCTGGCCTTAAAACCCCTTCCAAAGAAAAACCAGCATCACATTCTCCAACAGAGAAACAATCCCAACCTTGTTTTGATGAGATCCTGCCCATCCACTTAACGCATCTGCTGCGGAAGAGGAAGCGGCGTGCAGGCGGAAAGTCGGGAACGGATCTGCTCGCTCCAACCTCAACTTTATTTGCAATTACTGGGGCCAAGATGGAAAGCCACCGGCTTGGCTGTTTGCCATTGCCAAACTCACGCTCAGTGGAGACCTCTGGGTCTCCTTCTTAAGACTGCAAAGATAAACACATGGGTTTTTAAGGGGAAAAGGGGTGAGCATGCAAGCCCATACATGCCCTGCATCAGGGCCTGCAGCCTCTTTTAGATCCCTTAGCAGCTCTTTTAGTAAAAAAACTAATGCTCCTGTTTATTCGGTGAAAACAGGAAGAAAATACAAAGGGCACGTGCACACTCAGAGGTATATATGCATGCGCACAGACGATTCATGTAAGGGTTCATCCCAGCTGCAACCCTTGGTGCCCAGCCCCACTCCCGGCTTTCTGCAGACAGAGAGGATTTCAACCACCGTGGCTTGTGCTTCGCCGTGGGCTCCTGCACTCACTTGGCACCATGCAAGAAGTAGGGAGAAGACTGGGGCGATCAGGTGGGAACCCCAAAACGCAGCCGCTGTAGCCCACCAGCCTCTCCACCCCCTGACGAAGCCAACCCCGAGGAGCTGTCGGCTCTGACCCCTGAGGTTTGGATGCAGTGGTAGTACAAAGGGTGCCCTTTCTCCGAACGGTTATCTGCAGTAACATTAGACAGAAGCACGAAGCTGAAGAGCTAAAGCACTGACGAATGCATCTTAAAATAAAGCAAGCGTTCACGTTAATTACTATTTCAGTTACGCACGCCAATTGCAAACATAACTCCCAGCTTGGTAAAAAATTGCTTTCACAGGCCGCAAATTAAATAAAGGTGGTTTTTGATGGAAGATGGAAAAAGAAAGGCCAAAGCTCGAGAAACTGTAGGAAGATGGGAATTCACACTGTGATCCACTTGGTCCACAGGAACCTTCACCAACTGCTTCAGGGAAACTTTGCAGGGAGCTGTGGCTGACCAGAGCATCAACTGTTTTAAAAGCAACTGGCCCAAATGCAAACGTGTAAAATATAAATAGCGAGACGGGCAGGCAGCTTTGTTCAGATGCTGAGGTCTACCGCGCCAAAGGACGTAACCACGCAGACGATCATCCACCGGCAACGGCCCAGGCTACGAGCAGAGCGCTTTCCCCATTCATCCATTTCAACTCATTTGAAGACAAGTGCATTCGCAAACTAGGTTATTTTAATTGATGGCTCTACAGTTGGTTCTTATTCAGCTCCTGATCTAAAGCTGTCCTTGACCTCTCCCATCAATCCATATCTTGATGGACTGAAGACTGCCAAACACCGTCAGCAATGCCCCATGCGGTTCCTCCCCTTCACGTACAGCCTTTCTGCACCCACTGTTGTGGGGCAGAACTTAATCTCGACTACTTTTCCAAATGCAAACATGAGGCATCTACACAGAAGGGTAGCACTTGGATAGAACTCAAGGGACTACAAGCTGGTCCAAGCAGAGAACTCCAGCTCAGGTCTGCGATGATGCATGAAATGCTTCTCTGCATCTTTTACATGCACTTCAACAGTGGGATTTTCCCCAGCTGCAGTCAGTAGGGAAGTTAACCCTGACATCAGGCCCCTCGCCAAGGCACGCATTAGATGACAAAATGGTTAAAAGGACACGGCAAAGTACAGAAAAGTCTCTTTGGAAGAAAGCGGCCCACCCGTGGGCAGACCCTCTTGCACCACGCGATGCTGCAGGCAGCAAACCACGCTCTTCTCGTTAGTTAACTTTTTCCTCCCTCCCTCCCGTTTTAAGCATTGCTACCTAAAAAAAAAAAAAAAAAAAAGCACGTTTCCCCCGGCAAGCTCTGCCGCGTGGAAGGGGCACACCCGCCACCCAAACGACCCAGCCCTCGTTAGCTCTGCCCGGCAGAGGAGACCTCGCCATTCGTACCGCCAGTGCTTTGGGAGCGAGCCACAGGGAGCTTCTCCCTCCTCCTCCAACTGCAAGGGACACGTGCCAGGAACCTCGAGGGAAGGTGTTTTTAAGCAAACAGGAGAAACTACAGAAGAGTTAAGGGCAAGCCCAGAGGCATCTCCTCTAGGTCCCAGCAACAGGGTGAGGGGGAGAGCAAAGGGGAGCCTTCTTCACGCCGCAGACCTGCCTCCAACCAGGGCTGGCGCGAGCCAAACGCTGGCCTGCAGTGCTTCCCACAGCTACTCTGAACAGCATCTTTCAAAAGAAAAATATCTTTGAATTGCAAGAGAAGACTCGGTGTGTAGCCTTGCTCAAAGCCCCTGGCTAACACTGCTCTGTACCTCTGTACCCTTCCCCTTGCTATTCGCCAAGAAAACCAGCAGAGATAGCTTTTAGCCCTCAAGTTTGCAAACGAAATCTGGGCAAGATGCATGGCAGCAGCTCAAGCGACAGCATGCAGATTAAAAGCAGCCAGCGTCAAACAGCTCAGCAGACCTCTCCATTTAAGAGTCCCAGCTCGCGATTTTTAACGAGCAGAGCTGGCAGGGCTGCTCACACCCCTCCGCAAGCAGAGGCAAGTGTGCAGAGGGACCACACAATGCCAGTGTCCAGCGTTGCACTTAAAACTTCCTATCGCTCCCACTGAGCATGGCGCTTAGCTCCTCACCCTGTCCTCCTCTCCGGACGCCTGCTTGGCCCCTCCGGTCCCCTCCGTGGGACAGCCCAGCGATGCTCTCGCACAGCCCAAAGGCACTTAAACTAGAGCTCAGCATCGCAATGCAACAATAAGCCAAGAAAAATTAAAAACACACCACACACCCAAACTGGGAACCATCTTCAATCTGGGCACTGGGATGATCTTCCATCAGTGGGGGACACTGGGGGCGAACTGCAAAATTTGCACAGCGGAGGGGTAGCAGCTTCCCTATGAGCTGGGAGACTGCAGCTGGGGTGGCAGCAACAGTCATAGGGCTGGAGCCACAACCACCTAAGGATATAAGAAGCGAGGTCTGCAGGAACATGTAATACCTTTTAATAGACCAGCCGGTACGGTTTGGGGGCGGGGGGGGGGGCGAAACCCACCACACACCACAACCACACAAGCCCTCCTTTGAGCTGGTGTACCTTTGTGCTTGGCCATTTTTTCCAGCTGCATCACTTGGTCTAATTAAAGACATTACTGCTCCCTGCAACCCTTGTCTCTTCCTCCAGCCAGTCCTTCCCAGGACAAGAAATCTAGGTCATTCTGATGCTCTCATTGTGATACTTGACAGCCTGCCGAAATGAAATAAAGATTTTGGCCTTAACAAGTGAAGTAGTTAATGTCCCGCGCACAGGGCAAAGAAAGCTTGTTGTCCTTCAAGACCAAGAGCTTAAAGCTGTCACCCTGCTACCATCGGTGCAGATCGGTGTTTGGGTGCCTGGAGGACCCACGGGAGCCTTTGGGCATCTCTGTCGACCAGCAGAGACTGCAGGAGCGAGGAAGCCATGGTAGCTCCAAAGCTGGGGCTGGTGGGACGGGATGTGGGACTACTCCAGAAAAAAAAACCCCCGTGGCCATCGCAGAGGGGATGCCCGAGCAGGTGAGAGCAGAAGCACATCCTGCACTCAATGCCAAAAGCCTACGGACCACGCTTCATGGATACAGCAGCCTCCCATCTCCTTGGCGGGTCTGTACCCCACGGAGCAGCCATACCCGGGACCCCTCGGTGTCTCAGCCCCAGCCGGTGGGCGCAGGAGGAGCATGGGTCCCGTTCCCACCTCGGGGCACGTTACGCTCCTGCCTGACCTTTACTGGCGGCTCGGAGGAGGTCGCCGCGTCCTGACAGCTCCGAGCAGCTGAGACCGAAGCCGCCCAGCAAGGCCAGGCTGGAAGGAAGGAAGGAAGTTATAGCAGGCTTTTAAATAGCGCTATGTAATACCTGAAACTTCTATTTCTGTGCACGGATAATATGGTTTCTATATTCTTCTCCATGCAAGGCAGGCCAAGCCATTTGTGCTCAAACTGAATTAGCAGCAACGCACATTCTTCACCAGTTAAACCATTAAAGCTACGTGAGGCTGTCCGTAGCCACCAGGTAGGACAACCACAAGCTGTACGCTTCACCTAATGAAGAGACATAGATTTCCTTCTGTGTTTGCTTCTCACTTCTACTTTACCTTTATAATCAAGCAATACTTGTACACGCACTACGGATCGCAGGTGGTCTCGCAGCAGTCTGCGCAGCCCCCGCACCACGTGTAGTCACCACATCTGCGGTGTGCTCCGAGACGTCGGTGTAGCTTTCTGCAAGACGTCTCTCATCCGAGGTGGGCAATGTGGTTATAGCCACCCCTCCAGGCTCGAGCAGGTATCCAAAGAGCCACAGAAGCGGGAGGCTCCTCAGGTCTCTTTGAGGGTCACAGATGGCTGGCTGTACGCAGCAGAGCCACATCGGGTTTGCAGTCCTAATGAGGAGGGTTTGGCCGTCGTTATCAAAAATACCCTCATGCTCGGAAAAAATATGATAGGACACCTTCAAAATAAATATACTTGCCCCTCCATGTCAATTAACTACTTAAAGAGAGTTATTTTTCTTCCCTGAGGTTTTCCCCATCTCATCTGCCATACAGCAGACCTCTTATTTGGAGTCTACCAGGCAAGAACCAACCTGGACACCTTTGCTGAGAGTTTTCCTCCACGCCCGGTCCACACACGTGAAAGCTCGCGAGCCCAGCTCCACCAGCCAGCGAGGATTTCACGCTCTGGTCTCCCTTTGGGCCCCCTCCTGACCTCCGCTGTTGGTGACAATATTGCCAAGGATGGTGCCCATCCCCCGAGGAACGCAGCAGGGCTGCCACCTCCTTCTAACGGCTGCGAACTAGGGGTAACGTTCCAGTTTTCCCACCTCCCCAGCTGGGCTGGGGCAAGCAACAGCAACGTACGAACCAACTCGCTTCTCATGAGGACCCACCATTTAAGTCAATGCGGACGCTTGCTCCGGCACATTAGACGTGCACACTGCATCCAGACCAGCGTTGCTTCACTCACGGTGACACCCCTTGCCAGATGGAGGATTTCACCCATGCTTCATTGAAGGTGACCACACCACACCTTACAGCCAGCTCCCACAACCCATTTAGGCTGTGCAACTCCATCACCCTGCGGTCCCTTGCACACCACCGCTGCCACGTCCCCAACATCAAAAAGGATGCTGGTGGGGCACCTGCAAGCAAGGAGCCACCATTTCCAAGCCAGCCAACACCAGGAAAACGTACCAGGAGCCACCTCAGCCCCCAGCCTAGGAAGGAATCGAACCCAAATTAGTTACGCAAACAACAGGATTCAAACAATAAAGCGTAACGCAAGGTTAGATGATGACGCTGCTTTTCAGAGAAACTCGGTGCGATTCCACTGCCAGGCAAGTGACAACTGCCAGACTGCAAAACAGGCGCTGAATAGGAGCGATTTAAGAAATACGGGTGGTTTTTTGAAGAAGGCAGCGTTAACACTGGAGCCTAAAAGCTATTTCCTAACAGTTCTTGGTTGCAAATCTCGGCTAGCCTTCCTTCCACCGCAACAGGACTGCGCGGCTCAGAAAAGCACATGTCCTGCTCCGCAGGATGCATGGGTATGTCCATCCCATGGGAAAGCCCTACAGAGGGGTGGTTGGTGAGAAAGAGGAACTCAACGGACGCAGGTTTTGCTATCAGAGTTACAAATGCCCTGGAGGAACAGCTCATTTTTGGAAGAAACGTCAGGGAAAGCGCAGGCAGCTCCACAAACGCACTAAGGGACAGGCAGGAGGCTGGATGCCAAGCTTAGCTCGCAGGAGAAATCCTCGCGCCAAGCAAGGTCAATGGGATTACAGGGGCAAGCAGGGATTGCTCGCACGAGTAGAGATGGGAAGGGTCCAAGCCCTGGCTTCCACCCTGGTTTACGGCGAGCAAATGCCACCCCACAGACTGCCGTAAGTGACTTTATATCTGGGAAGACTTCAAAATGCTGTTTGACTTCGTAATTCGCCTTTTCTGCGGTCAGGAGGTAAATCACCCCCCTCCAATTACCTGACCAACCTAGGGGACACGGCTACCGCCAAAACCACAATTTGAATGAAAAACTGCGAGGCTGATAAACAATTAAACATATATCGCTCATGCCGACTTGCAGCGGGAATGGCAGCAAGCTTGTGCTAAGGCCGGCACGGGAGGCTGCACATTTATCCCGGAGCAGCTGAGTTTAGAGAGCGTGCTCCCTCCCTGCCCTCCCCGGGGCCTCCCCACCCAAATGGATGAGGTTCGGCCCTTCAGCTGTTTATAAAACCAGCAGTACTGCACCCAGACGCACTCGGCAGCATTCCTCCCTCTCATTCCTGCGAGCTATATAAGGGAACAGCCAATTCCAGCGTTGCTCCCCCCATAGCCAGCCCCGATCCCTTCGCGCCGGAGCAGCCCCGGGCTTGGTTTCCTGCAGAAGGACTTAAATCCGTCCTCGGTCGAACACGACGTTGCGCTGGACCTTGTCATCAAATGGCAGCACAGGCAGCTGCCAAATCCTGCCGGCTCGGTGCTCTAATAGGGAACAGCTGGAGAAGGACCCTGCATTCCTCCTGTCCCATCAACACCGGGGGCTCTGTTCGGGATCCGGCCGCCAGCCCACAAAATTTCCACCTATCGCAAAATGCAGCCCGGCTGCTCTCCGGCACCACTTCGACATCCACAGCCCGAAAAGCAGGAGCTCCCAGGCCCCCGCGCCGGGACTGTAAATAAAAGGGATGCTTTGCAACAGGGGGGCAGTTTTTGCTTTGGTTTTTTCTGTTGTTTTTTTTTTGGAGGGGTTGGGGATATAGAACTATGCAACTTAAAGACAGATTTTGCCCTCCCTGCTCATATTCTGTTTCAGAAACTCTGCCTAAAGTGACTTGCATCCCTGCATATATCTGCACATACGCACTTAGGAACATACATGTTTGTCATGCATACACATCCATAAATAAATACGTGAACACACAGCGCAATTAGCACATCGCTAGTGCCATTTTCATCCTGCTCTAACATTTACTTCTGTGGAGTTGAGTAACTTGTAACGGTGTAAAAATAAACCCAAAATATACTTTCGTAGCCACGTACATTTTCTCTAATGCATCCTGTACGTTCAGTAACATAAAACAGCCTACTCATATTTTCTTAGAGCTCCACTGAAACACAAGGGGGTATTCAGAGCCGCAGGAAAAAATGCGTCCAAACCGGATCTGAATGATGAAATAGGAATTGCCACATTTAAAAAAAAAAATAAAATAAAAATAGGATAACCCAGCTGCTTAGATCTTTAGAAAATAACAGTTCGTCTAAGGTAGTGATGGGCTGCTTCTGCATGTTGCAGAAAGCAAAGCAAGCCACGTTGTCCAAAAGAAGCCTAGAAAATCCAGACTCTACGTGACCTGACTTACTTATTTCACAGGAAACTGCATGGAAGGAGGAAGGGGAGGGGGGGGGAGGAAAAAAACCCCACCAATCATTCATGCTACCGTAGTTACACCATGCCATAGACTGGAGTAGTTTGCTGCGAAAAACCAAACTGAAATAAGCCATCACCCATTTGAAAAATAAAATGTAAGAAGAGAAGCTGTTAATGCAATCAAGCCGGGGAGCCCTGGCTCCCCAACCTCCCTCTTTTCTTAAGCTTCCCCCCCCGCCAAATCTTGCCTGCATTAGAGCATCGTTCAAGAAGGGCTGCAGCAAAAAACCTACTCACCGGGGTTGTTGGCTTCCCCTTCGAGGATGTGGAGCTCGGTGCAATCTGCCAAGGAGTGCTCCAGGCAGAGCTGGAGGAAGCGAGCCTGGGTCCGGCTGACGCGTTTCAGCAGCGAGAGCAGCGCAACAGTCTGCTCGCACTCGTTCCAGCCCTTGAACCAACCGGCCAACACGCCGACCTGGTCTCGAAACATCATGGTGAGCCGGCGGCCGGAGGAGACACCTCTGCGGGGGGAGAAAATAAATAACCGGGAAAGCCTTCCTGCCCCGACTCCGCTTCCTCCCCTACGATTCGGGTCAGGATTAAAAAATAATAATAATTAAAAAAAAAAAATAAAACAAAAAACCACCAACAAAATCTCCTTTGCAATAGAAAGGGTGGGTTTTGTTTTGGACGCAGCTTTCGGCCTGGGTTGGGTTTTGCTCCCTCTCTTCTGGCTTCGGTGCAGCGCTGGATTCCCTGACGGCGTACACGGGAGGCGGGGGGTGGGGAGGGGGGCGGGCAAAAAAAAATGATAAAAAAAAAAAATTAAAAAAATAAAAGCCAAAAAAACCCGGAAAACCCCAGGGGCGTCAGGGCTGCCCCCAGCGAGGCTGCGGCGGCGGCAGGGCCGGGCAGGGAGCGGCGGGGGCTGCTGCCTCCTCCCGGCGGGGCGCGGCGGGGGGCGCCGGGGGCCTCACGCCTGGAGGAGAGAGGGGGGCGGCCGGGGGGGG
>JAVKLA010000040.1:18211783-18261155 GCA_034782735.1 Sagittarius serpentarius
GGGAGGGGCGAGGGGCTGGAGAAGAACCCGTACCCCGAATTCACTGGCCCGGCCCCCCCGCCCCCGGCAGCTGCGGATTTCCCGCTGGAGGAAACCACCATCTAGTGGACTGCGGGGTAATGGCAGGGGCTTTTTTCATTGTGTTCGGGGGGGCGTGTGTGTGGAAATGCTACTTTCGGCTCCGGTAAATGTCGCATCGGCCAAAAAAGGGAATTTTAAAAATTATTTTAATTTTAATTTTTTTTTTTTTTATTTTTGATGCAGGTGTAGCCAAGAAGGGAAATGGGGGGGGGGGGGGGAGGAAAATCCCCAAGCACAAGCGTTTGCAAGAAGACAGCAAATACTGAGCAGAATCTAACGCTTTAATAAAGCATAAATAAAGGCGTAAAGTGCGTTTATTTGTGGGCACGGCAAAAGGATGTCGGATGTGTGACCCGTGCGCGGCTCGCGCGTCGGGCAACAAGTGACGCTGGTACCCCCGCAGCGTTTCCCGGTCCCCGTTGCTTTGCGGGCGGACGGGGAAAGCTCAGAGGTGGGTAAGAGACGTGCTCGGGTGTCAGGAGATGGCGAGGGAGGGAGACCTGATGGGATCGTGGCAAACCAGGGGCCGAACCCCTCCACCGGTGAATCGGCTCCCCAAAAGCGGCTGCATGCTCTGGTAGGTGCTGGAGGAAGGAAAACTCTGGGTTTGTGCCCCCTTTGGCTTAAAAAGCCACGCGCACGGCTGAATCCGTCCCTTTTGGGGGAAAAAGATGTAGCAAGGAGATAAAGGTTGCCTGAAGCCGCCGGGAATGCCCGGTCCCGTGCGCAGGAGGATCGATCCCACGGCAGGACCACAAGATGAGGTTCACCAAGTCGCTTCCAGCAGATCCTCTGCGTCAGGCGCAAATGGTCCACCTCACCCTGCTTACGGGTTTGCATGTAACATGCTTTAGCTTTCAGTACGTCTGGTGACTAATTAAACAAACGGGAGCGGAGTTCCCTGCCAACAAATCCCAGCCATCTGTCTCATCCTCCGGCTCCATCCTAATAAATGGTCAATCAAAGAGCCCCTTTCCCCTCACCTCCGTGCCGACAGTCCTCCTGCCGTCCGGGTGTGCCGAGGGACGGCCCGCGGAGCTGCGAGGATACACCATCTGCCGCAGCCCTGTGCACGTCTTGCGCGGGAACGCGGAGCGAGGCTCGTTAAACCATCGGCGTTAACGGCACGAGGAGCTCCGAGCAGACAGCCGCGCGCTTGCACGTTGCTAATTTAAGGGTTGCCAAGCTCGCTTTGCCAGTAACGCCTCTCAGGTTTTGCATTTTGCACATCTAAAGTGGTAATAGCAGCGATCAGAAGAATATTTAGGGCTGAAACATCAAATGCAGCCCTCTGCGAGGCCGGGCAGATCGGCGAGGGATGGTGTCCCCCCACACGCAGTGAGTTATCGACGAGTGAGAACAAAAGGACCGAAGCCACAGAGTCTGTCCCGTGCTCCAGGAGACATCCAGAGCGTGCCTGATCATAAAACCAAAAATAATCCTCTGCCGCTCAGGAGATTGGAAGCACCTATTCCCCACAGTGTCCCCAGGAAGCAGATGCAGAGGAGTGAGGTCCTGACATAACAGCGTATGCTGCCATGTTTGGAGGTTTCTATGGCAATTAAAACATATATCTGTGACCCGTGGAAGAAGTACCCTGCGGCATCACTAGATACGTTGCGGGGCGGGGGCCCGTGCAGATCAGTGCGATAGAAGGCTCCCCAAGCTGGCTGGATGCAAATCTCCTTTTCTGGGGCTAATTGGCTGGGCTGGGGGGGACCCATCAACAGCCGCCGGGGCCAGCTCTCTTCCCCGCGGATGGAGCAGCCCAGCGTGCAGACGCTGTGTCCAGGGAGCAGCGTCCAGCCGGCTCTGCACGAACACGAGGCAGAAGCGAGCGGAGAAGCAGGATAATTCTCTTTTATATGGCAATTCCCGGGGGACCTCGCGGATCTTCGCGGCTCCAGCCAGAGCATTTCTGCAGGGCTGCAAGTCCCGGGGCAAAAAGCAGAGCCTGTTAGCGGGGCTTTGCATTATCCGTGCTGTCGTCGTTTGGCCGGGGCTGAGCTGATGGCGTGCTCTGGCCGACCTCCACTGCCGGCATGCCGGGGTGGCTCAGAACAGCAACATCTAGGCACCGTCTACATTTCTGTTTACCGCTTCAGAGGGAAAACAAGAGGCCTGTGGTAATACTAGCCAAGCAGGTGGTCTAAGCAAATTAGTGAATCTTGACGGTCCGTGAGTTCAAAGGAAGCAGTTGCTCATCTCCGTGGAAGCTATCTGATAACATATTTAGCTGAAGGAAGGATGAGTATATCCAGCAGCACACAATGGCCCAGATTTCCTAGCTCATTAAACCCAAGTATTAGTGAAAATATCATGGTAGGCAGGCTGAGATAACTGAACACAACATCTCTTCCATTTGCGTCTAAACAAAGTGTGGGAATGGGCCAGTGGGATGCTAGCCTTTTCCTTACCTTGGGTGGTGAAGTGGAGCTGTACAATTCATACAAATAAGCCCTGCCTAAAACAAATACAAAAAAAAGGAATATAAGAAAAGTCAAAAAGTAAATAACAAAACCTACATGGGTCTATATTTCCAAACTGGATGAGCCAACCATCAAAAATTTGTATTTATAGTCACGCTCCTCTGCCCAGTCTGGGGTTCGGGGATGACCCTGGGTCTGAATTCACCACGAAAGAAGCAGCGATCTTCCGAGGTCTATCCTACACGTATCTACTTGAGGCTGGGGGACGAGAACACAGATCTCTCTTGCAGTGAAGAAAATAGAATAAAAGATGATCCTGACCCTGGAATACATAATCTGGCTCTACATACACTGCATTTTGCTGGCATCGTTTTGGGGCAGGGTGTGAAATGCTCATCTTCCAGCCTTAATGCGTGACCCCGCCACGGGGATCAGCTCTCAGTCTGGATGTACAACTGCCCCTTCTTAAGCCCCGTTAGTGGTAAATTAGATGTTGCAGCCTAAATCCTTGTGAAAGCAGCGTGCGCTGGCTCGCCTGATGCGGGAGGCAGCGATCGCCAGGCGATGGGGGACGAAGGCTGGGAGGAAGAGCGCATTTAACCCTCCGGCGTGAGCTGCAACAGGGGATGGGTGCACAGCTGAAGGGGAAAGAGAAGTGGCAGCATCTGGGTGCTAGTGAAAGTGCTGGGAAATACTGGTTAGCATGGGAAGCCCTTCTCATATTATATTTGTTTAGCCGTTGTCAAGGGGTCGCTTTGAGAAGACCGTGTTTCCTCTCTGAAAACACCGTGGTGTTGTGCTGTGAGCGCACTGGCATCTGCCTCTCCAGCAATGTCAGCTCTGCCCTGGGCACTTGATGAGTTGGCTCACAGGGACCCCAGGGACACAGCGGCAACAAAATAAATCAGCTTAACTAATGGTTCTCAAAAAAGTGCCCCTGGCAAGTGTATCACAGGCTGCTCTCATGCCCAGTGGTGCGCGCAGAATCGGTGACCAAGAGGAGCTGAGGAAGAAGGGGATGCGAAGGATTTATTTAAGCCAGCAGGCAGTAAGTTTCATTGCGCTGTTCCAGTTTCAAATAGCCCCTTGAATATAAACGCAGGCTTTTGCATTGCAAAATCTTACCGTCCCAACAACAGCAAGTGAATATTTGCAGAATTTGTCTTTGCAAAACTGAGACCTCTGGGTGTTTTGAGGGCAAAGCCTGACTCAAGCCCCTCTGGGCCTTCGGGGCAGCCTGGTTATTAGGTGTGCTGGTTTGTGTGGCACACGAGAGCTGTCCCATCCCACCCCCTCCGACTGGCCGTCGGCATGAGCGCGGAGCACAGCTCCAGCTCACACCTCGGATGGGTCTGCAGCAAGATGCCTGAGCAGCTCTGGGCCCCTCTTCATGCACGCTAACACCCTGTAAATGCCTGCCGGCGAGATAACTCCCTGGATGGCTATATCCCATAGCCTCGCGTCATGTTTACCTACAACGCTCAGATTTTTCAAACCATTTCCAGCCAGCAATGAAAGCAGCTTGTTGTAGGACTTGGAGCTGACTGAGGCTGTGTTGCAAGCAGATGGCCCTGATGAAACAAGACACTGATCCCCAAGGAGGCACCGTTCAACGGAGCTGCTCGACTCCCCGGCTCCAGCAGCTCCAAGACAGGCTTGGAGATGTGCATTAGCACGCGCCATCGAGGAAATTGCTTCCCTAACCACCCCTTTCAAGCAGTTCTCTTTGGAAGCCTGGTTCCAACTCAAGACATGTGTCAGCCCCACTGGTACTAAGACAGTTTTCCTACTTAATTATTAATAATGAAGCGTGCCTGGTGCTGACAAAGTGATGGCAATTTAAGGAGAATTTCCTTAAAGGAGAGTGGAAGAGTTGCCAAGCTGGGTGAGGTTTTAGACGTAGCCAGGATGCTGGGGTGGAGGAAAACATTCACGCTCTCACCTGATAAAGTGGCAGGGGATCCAAGCACGAAAGGCAAACACGGGGGGAAACAGCTCACGTTGATCCTCCTGCTTCTGGCTCCAAACATGCAGCTTTCTACAAAACCTAGGTAAGTAACATCTAGGGCTGCACAGACCTAACAAGCGTGTGTGCGCACAGCTAGAATAGATGTAAATAGAGGTGATCCACTGAGGCAGACTCTAAGGGGTATTCTGCATTTTGCCCGAGTCCTCTGAAGACATTGCAGGAAGCAACAAGAAGGGGACAAGACATGGAAACTGAGTGAGCTGGGCAGAGAGGCACCATGTGCTTAGGGGGTAGGATGGGTTTGGCAGAGGGGATCCAGTCTCAGCCGTGCCCTGCACACCGTCCTCGTGTCTCTCTCCATCCCACCACATCTCAGGCCGCTTTCTTGCCCAGGACGCTGCCTGCTCACCCTGGTACGGATGTTGCTTCTCAAGAGTCCTCCGGAGAGCTCCATAAATGAAGGCTGGCACATCTATGAAGGGCTAACTGCAAACCGGGTAATAGCAGCCCCAACTCCCTGATGAACCAGACCGGTTCTGCTCCTCAGAAGTTTTTACATGTTTCCTTGAAAACAGGGAATAAATAAATATGTAAAATTGTAAAGGTTGCTCTGTATATACCAAATGTGGCTATCCCAGCTTGTCTCTAGCCACCACCCAGCAGACCACAGCAGAGGTCACTTCTTCCCCAAGTAGCCTGGTATGGGGCGCAGGGAACCCCGGCAGCTCTCCCAAAATGCCCCAAAACCGCCACTCCTGTCTTCATGGGTATCAACAAGTTTCTCTGCAAGAGGTGGGAAAAGAAGCAAAAGAAAAGGAGAAGATTCTCCTGGAAATGAGCAGATGCAAAAAAGGGGATAAAACCACCTTCTTAGATCAGATTTGTGTGGGTAAGGTCACTCAGCCAGACCAAGGTCCATCTCCGAATCCTGCTACAAAGGATTATGTTGCTCCAAACAAGAGACATACAAAAGACTGAAAATCATTCCTACTCTTGTGCTTTATCGAGCTAGTTTGGAGAAACAAGGCTCTTGATCAAAACTCAGTGGATATATCTTTGGGTTTGCCTTGCCCTTGTATGGATTGGTCCTGCTCCCTGCAGCAGAGACTACCGCATAGTTAAAATACGAGATCATGCATTATGTTCCAGTGTAGATGGCTGTGGTTAAAACTGGTTGCTGGCTCCAAGGCAAAGCTTTACAAGACACGACGTTTTCTGTGATTGTCCCCAACTTCATCAGTATCCAGCCACCTCTCTCTCCCCACCACCTCTTTCCGTAGCCTTCAGGTGATATGGGACAAGGGAAATACTGGCTGTGCTGGAGGACATGGTTTTTATGGGAACCTCTGGAGAATGAACACATAATGTGCAGCAAACAGGAACATTTAAGGATGCTATTGAAAATGTGGCCCAATGGAGGTCCACCTATTCCAGGTAGCTACAGCAGATGTATCCAGAGGGGGATAGCAGAGCCCTGCATTGCCGAGGTCTCACTTGGCTGCAGTCATTGGAAGCAGGAGCAGGACGAATTGCAGAGAAATCTGCACGTTGCCAACCTGCCTGTCAAACCCAGCAAAATAAAGCCCAGCAAAAGGAGTGGCGAAGTACTGCTGAGGGTACAACTCTGCAAAGCCTGGAAATTTCTGAGTCCATCAGGTGCTGTGCAGTTAAGTGTCTAACGGGTTACTGTGAGCAGGTGCAACAGTTAGACCGTGGGAACACCAAGGTATAGGATGCTAAAATGAAGGATATAAATGACTCCATCAAAACATATTATAGGGTCAAGAGTCCTTTATATTATCAAATACCTTTTGCAGGACAGGAGAAAAGCAAATGGTTTGTTAATGTTCGAGTGATGGACTTTTTCACTGAAAAGTTGGTGCTGAAAGGGAAAACTGGAGCTGGCAGACTCACGCATTTTCATGTCTCTGGGAAGATACTTAAAGATTGAGAGACTGTAAAAGCTATAGCCAGTTCTTAAATGTGAATCCACCAGCTCTTGGCAAACATCTTTCTTTTGGTCCTATAGCAAAATGTAAAGGTAACTTCTTGTGTCATTCAAGCTGTCCCAGCGGAGAAGAGTTTGGATGAAGCTGCAGCTGCTCCGGCCAGGGTTCGGAACTGGCCACCTAGGAAGAAGCCGGCTTTCAAAACAAAGGCAGCAGCTGGGTTGTCAATCTTGTCTCCATGTATGGCAGCGTCTGGTGAAAAGCACTGCTATTCAAGCTGTCATATGCCATAAATCGCTGCCCTGTTCTTACTTTGATCCATGAAACGTGCCACTGTAGAAAAGGGTCTGCTAACCTCGGCAAGTGGAGCAGCCACATGAGAAAACGCGGTGCCTGACTCCCTCGGGGCTCCCCGCTTGCCATAATTATCCTCAGCCTCGCTGCCAGCAATATCCCACCCCAGGCTGCCTGCAAGCTGGTGCATTTTGAGCTTGTGGTCTAGGCTCTTCCCCTACAGGGGAAATCCTTGAAATTGAGGACCCTCAGGACCTGGAGACCAAAATCAAATAGCTTAGAGCATGGTGTCTGTGTTGCATTTGACCAGCTAAGAAGCAACAGAACATCTGTATCTCACGGTCAGTTCTGGTGGCAGGAGATTGATGCATGATGACCCCCGGTAGACCGCTGGGGTCTCACTGCCTCCGAACTCAATAGCATCTGCAGACTTAAAAGGAAAAAAGAGGAAGAGGCACAACTATCAAAATAATTCACAAGTTAGCAATCCTCCCTCTAGCCTGTTTGTTAAAATACTGCTCGCAGGGAGCTGATAGACACTGAAATAAATAGCACTATGAGAGAGATAAGTGATGCATTAGACTTCTCACCAGTCCCCTGACTACAGCTGCTATTGAAAAATCTGCCAAAAAATATTAGATGTGAAGTGGCTATGCAATGGGAGAGTAAAAAATATTAGGAACCGCCAAAACCCCTCATTTGATGAAGACAAAATGCTGGAGGAGGCTTCCAAAACCTAGAAAGGTACAAATCTTCTGCTGATACAAGGACGCTGCAGACTGAGGATATAAAACACAGGTAGCAACTAATTGTCCAGATAATTTTTTGCTGGTCCCACAGAAGTAATTCTGGGATTCTCTCGACCCTCAGGAGCACCCGGACACTGCACAGGTAGTACAGGTGTTTTCTAAAGAATGGAAATGCAGTGACTCCTCATGTCACGACTTTGACAAACATCACAGTATTGCCCTTTCTATGGCTGCGGAGTGCCTGTGTAGGGAGGAGGAGTAAAAGGAGTTTTTTGGGTTCCTCTGAACCCTGATGAAGGCTCACTAACCTCAGCATGAATTTATAATGTCATTACTTCTCAAAATACTGTCAGAGATACAGAGAAACTTCTCGCTTCAGACATCAGACTCCATTGAAGACTTCATCCCGTCTTAAGACTATGTTTACATATAGTATTTTTACTGTTTTAAATCATTCCCATTATGAGATGGCGTTAATTAAAGCAGGAACTCTCCTAGCTCAGATGCAGCAGCATCCAGACAAAGCTGCCTTTATGTAGGTGTAGCACATTCCTACAAATTTATGGAACCAAACCACTAGAAGCCCCTTTTTACAAGTATAACCATCGCTGCACTACAAGCTCATATCTCTCTACCCACATCGGTCACGGACATGAGGGAGTAAAAGCAATACAGAAACAATGTTTAAAGCTGCCCGAGCAACTCCATGCTGTTTGGCAGAGACTTTCTGAGCCCCTCTGTGGTCGCTAGCTGGGCAGACTTCCCAGGGAGTCATGGCTAGCGCTGTTTGAGAGAGCAGTGGCAAGGCAGGGAGCGGGGTCTGGCTGTTTTGGGGAGACCCTGCAAAGTATGGGGCTCTCCAATGCTCGGCTGTGGCCCGAGAGCTGCGCTCAGGTATGCATTTGCATTACAAGGCCATTGTATGCCGTCAAAGCAACATTAAAATGGTAGCTATCCAGAAATATAACCCTAATCCTGGGTTTCTCTTCGCCCTTCCTGCCCAGCGTAGTCCAGCAAGACAACACCAAACCTTTCTAACGGCTTAGTTCAGAGCAGGGCTTTTGCTGGATCAGATAAAATTCAGCTATTCCTGGCATTAATTACATTAGCTATAAACATACAGGACACCAGGGACAGCCTTTGCAGGGGCTGCACGTCTGCTGCAGTGACGGAGGCCAGTCCTTGTTTATTCTGGGTATCAGAATAACTGAGCAAGTGCTGACTGGTGGCCAGTTACTGCAGAGACTCCACAGTTACACGTCAGATTCACACCAAAGCTTGTTTAAAGCTGAACAAAACACATACGTGGGTTCTCATCTGCTCAGACCCACCAAATGCTGTTCCCATGGGGAACAGCGTCGTGCCAGGTTGGCAGTGTTGGCTACTGGTAGTGCAGCAGACAGCCCTGGCACTCTGATGGTCAACGGTTCATCGCCAATGGTGGTGGTGAGAATTTGTAGGGTCTGTAGTGGAACGCAGCACCGTTTTAGCCCACAAGGAGTAAGGGTCAGGGCATTAGCCAGTTCTCAAAGCGCCTTATGGGAATTCTGAATTCCCCACGGGAATGGGAAGACCATTTTAAGATGAATTGACCTGAATTGTCTCCCTCCTACCATTTGCCCTTGGAGGAGGCAGGTAGGGAGGAAGGAAGATCCCAACAGAGCAACTTTCTCTACAGGAGGAAGATGTCCACATCATAGTCCATTGGTGTTTGGAAAGGCACCATGGGACTTCCCTAGGTAACACCACTTAGTTTGATCAACTCATTTCAAAGCCTTAGCTCTGATTACAGTTGACGAACCAACCCAGGCGGTGAGGTACCTCCCACCTCTCTCCTGCAGCAAAAATCATTACAAATTTGTAATACTCCAATGCGGCTGAGAAGAAGCAACTCCTCTTGCCAGAAGTCTGCACGTGTTCCTTGATGTCACCAAATCCATAAACGTCATCTAGAATGAGTGGAAGAGGAATGTTATATTACCTCTATTACAACAGGGTGACGGAGCAGAACAGTCTCTGTCAATATACTGCATTTTTGTGGGTCACGGGAAGGTTTTATTTCTCTCTCAGCGCCTTGAATCTGTTTTAAGACAACCAAGGGACACACAGGGCAGCTTTAGAGCTGCTCCTTTCACTTGTCACCTGATGTATATTTTGAGATGGCTTCTTAGAAGAAAGGCAAACATAATAAGCCAGCTACTGTACTTTTTATAACTCGCAGTCAGGTCTTTGATTTGGGCCAGCAAGGAAGCTTGTTAGATCTGATAATGCAACTAAGCATCTCTGGAAAACGCTATTAAAAGAACATGAAACAAATGAAAAGCTGGGGCATACTTAATGGTAAATACATGGCCTGGCAGTTCAGCACGGCTGCATCCTGTTTGCCATTATTATTTAATACTGGCGTCGATTGGTTAGAGGATGAGACAGACCAGGCAATTCTCTGGGGCGTTTACTTGAATACCATTTCACATTGACATTAAACAAGCCCACAAACTTGGATCACACTGTCTTGTTGGGAAATTTTAATTAATTGATTGAATGTCGGGACTACTGTAGTCAAGCAGTAAACACCACCTCTTTGATATCTACGTGGACAAACCAAGTCCCTACTAACTACCAAGCAGTGCTCAGCTCCAGGTTGGAACCAGCGCAGCATTAACCTGCTGCTCTGGAACAACAAGCAGTACAGGCACTATCCCACATGCTGGTAGTATAAGCTGTTTGTATGGAAACAGCTCTTGTCATGGCTCAGGCTCTTTGGTCTTCATATTAATTTTTCTGAGAGCCCACAGAGGCCTAGAACGATTTACACCAGCTCTCCATTTCACAACAGTGACACGCAGATACGAAGGGAAGCCTGCAGAATAATTATTTACACCATCATGATGTTAGCTGCTCCCCTTTAAAGGTAGAACAAGGCTAGCCACACAGATAGGGAGGCTAACCTCAGCAGCTACCTCCAGCGGCAACCTAGCTAGCAAAACTCAATACAAGACCACATAGAAAGGGAAGGTGATTTTTATCTTTAAGGTTGATTTCACCTACTCATTCCTTCATGCTCATTCTTGCACGTTCACATTCTCATTAGCACCAAGACACACATGTCCAAGTGATCTGGTGAGGACTGCCTATAGTGACACAGACAACAAGTCCTCATCACGCCTCCGTGATTCATCCTGAGCAGAGAAGACACCATATGATATTTACAGTCTTTATACTCTCTCTTAATACAGGCAGCTCTGGGTCTGCTTGAGTTGCATCACACTGTTGTCGCTCCACATCTGCATTGCGTTCTTATCCGAGGTATGGCCTGGCTGCCACCGGCACTCATTCCTTCTGCTATTACATTCTTCTCCGCTCTCCTCTTGCTGTTCGCAGCCTCCTGAAGTGCAGCATATACACCATTCTTTGCCATAATGATTTCCACACAGAACTGCCTGTCTTCTACTAAAGTTCTCTGGAAGCACAGATCAGGCCCCACAGACACCTAAGTGTTTAATTCCCATTTGATACACCGTGCAAACGAAAGGCTGATTTGGCCAGCAGTTTATTCCCGAGTTATCATTGGCAAGGAAGGTCATATCACTTAGACCAGATAAATTGTCTTATGAACAACCTACTGATCACTGGCTGGAAATCTGCGGCTACACGCATCAATTCCCAACCTCCATCTGTCTTTACAACTAAGCATTACTCTTTCCACCACCACCACCTCAATCTTTCCCTCAGAGGCAATTGCCAGGGGTTTGGAAGCAGGGTCGTGGCAAAACAAAAAAAACTGAATGATGTAAAGATGAAGATGGAATACCTTTGAGTAGGGGAAGCTTCCTTCCCTGGTTTGGAGGTGTGCAGCACCTTGTGCGTACCTTGTACCAGCAGCACCGTTAAAGAAGCTGCAGGAGAGTGCAGCCGAACAGCTTGAAGCACGGCCTTCTCTCCCCGAGACTGAGCAGCTGTCCTGGAGTTGGATGTGGGGCAAAGCTGCAAGGGAACAAAAGGGAGGACAGAAAGCAGCTACTCCCCATTTTCTACAGGTTCTAATGAGCGTTTGTATTTTTGTCTTATATGAGCAGATGTGAAACCCAGCCAGCCTGTCTTTAGAAGAATTCAGCGCTCTCTCAAGAAGCAAAACAACACTTTCTCTTCTCAACAGCCATTTTTATTGCTTTTGACAATACACCATTGGAGGGAAAAAGACATAATTTTCTGCTATTCTTAAGTTTCTTTCTTTATTTGAGCAAGTAAATTCCCTGGGACTATTGGTAAAAGGTAAATGGTTAACTTTGCATCCAAGCTAACAATACAAGTAAAAAGAGTTGGAAATTGCCCAAAGCAGGCTACTCGTGTAAGAATAGCACCACAAAACTGCCCAAGTAACCACTCTATGGAGTAATTAACTAACATTTGCATGGAGAACAAGTTCTTACAGCCATTGCTAACAAGACTGAAAGTCCGTGTCTCAAGATGACATAGCAGAGGCTCAGGCCTGAAGTGTCAGCAACGTTTAGTTCAAGGCAACGATAATCAACAAAAAAAATCTTTCCACTCATTCCAACGGGCTTTGGCTAAGTTCACGCACGCGCACACAAGCATGCACACACACCCCCCCTTTCAAAACAGCCAGAAAAAGTGTCCTGAATCACACCTTCAGCTCCCAGCTCCTGCCACAGTCCAGCCTTCATCTACAAAATAAATATATGTGGGTTTAACAATGAAGAATATTTACTTTCCTTCATTTGATACATTCTGTAAAGTGCTATGTTTCTAAATCATACCAAGTTAAAATGATATATTGCTCTAGTATTTTAAATACAATAAATATAGAATGAGCTATTTGCAACTTCACTTGCAAGTTTTATTCTTTTTTTAGTAGATATACTAAATTTAGTAATCAAAATAGCCTCCAATAGTACTCCATGAAAAACTAGTAAGAAGTTATAAATAAAATCGTGTCCTTCAAAGACATCCTACGCACTTCTGTCCACATTGCATGGGTAAGCGTAGTGTTCCTGTGAGCATATGGAGCGAAGAAAAATAAGGAAGCTGAAAACTACCTAACAATGAAAAGCAAAACCATACAAGTTAATGCTACATATCCTCCCATAAACAGTCTGTTTTCTACATTTAATCTTGGTGCATACAACTCAGTAGTTCTATTTTTTCCCCCATTAAAAAACTCTTCCAGGAAGAACATCTTGCAAGATATGGGTTGATTCATCTTCATCTTGCTCCTTTTTACTGCAAAGTGGAAAAGATTCTTGAACAAACTGCCTACACATTGGACACTGCTGAAAATACTTAATGCATCCATCACACAAGCACGCATGCCTGCAGGGCAGGAGTACCCAGTTCACTGTGCTGTTTTGGCAAACAACACAGTCTTTACTGTTTTCTTCGTGCAATTCTGGTTCATCTTCAGCCAGTCCGACCTTTTCTAGCAAGCTTCTGTCAGCAGGGGATGTACCACTTGAAGATGGTGCAGTACTATTTGCAGACATGAAGAGTTGCTAAAATACACACATACGCAAAGATTTAGAAGTCAACAAACTCCCCCTGATACCCAAGCACACACATGCGATGCAAGTTCCACTGGGTCAGATTCACTCGTTTCCACTGGGTCAAATAGTGCCAGGCTCTTTGCATGAGTCCTGACAATTGCCTGGCCTTCAGTTAAAGGTATTTCAGAAGCATAAAATTACATAAAACACTGGGAAGATATTAAGGATAAGTCATCAAATCAATGTACATGCATGAACTTTAACAGAACTGCCCAGGTTTTGAGCAGCTCAGTTTTCTGTTTCTGGCGTATCATTCTCTATGCCTAGAGGGATGCTTCTATCCATTCCTACCAAAAATATATCCATCAAGTTGTCAAGTCTACTTCACTCAACCCATTCCGCTCTTGCTCATATTACAATCCCCTACTCCTTTTTGTCTTATTTTATGTGAAGCACAAATTCTTCTGGGCGTGATCTCTCAATAAAGCCAGTAAACTACCATGCAGCTAAAGATGCCCATGGAGAGCACACTATACAACTACACAAAATGCAGCTGCACAGTTATTTCTGTTCAGTTTAGGCAGTGTTTTTACAATAGCAACCATACATGAAAAGAAAGCTTAAGGGGATCAACAGGGAAGTTTACCTGGATCAACTATGTCAGCAAAAAATGGTCAGGACAAACATTTCTTTGGAGAAATCTGTTTCTGAATGAACGCTAAATGAGTCAATTGAGTTAATTTGGCCCAATTTCTAGCTTATCAATACCATATATTATTTTTATTACCACAGTAATATAAAAGTAAATTGATAGAATCACTTTGTCAACTGCCTGACAGACACAGGACAAAGATGGTCCCACAACATGCATAGATAAGCGAAACTGGAATGGAATAATGAGAACATTGGTTTAACTTGTAATGGTATGTGCTAGGCAGATTCCTAACCTTTGTGCATGTATTGCAGTAAAAAGAAATTAAAAAAAGAGTTTCTTCTGAGGCTTTCCCAACTGAATGGCAGTATAGGAGAAAGTGCTGGTTTGAGAGACTAGCAAGGAGGCAATGTTCTGTAGAGACGAAGCATTCGACAGCTAGTTAATGTTTTACTACTGCTTTAATAAGTGGACAGGAGCTAGGGCTCTAGACTAGAATCAAGTAATTTCTCCAGGAATTGCTGAATATTTTCATGTAAAATATTTCTGTACAGTAACTTTGGCTGGAATTACTTAACTGATAAAATAATTCTAACTATTAGCCAGTTCTTTGCATGATAATAAAAGCCTCATACTAATTTAGACTCCTGAAATCCTACACAAACTTAAACACTGTCGCCCAAACGAAACAAGACTCAATACGTGGCTTACCTTCAGATCATGGTATTGACCTTGAGCGAGAAGTAGATACTGATAGAGTATTCTGCAAGAAAGTCTGTAGCTCTCATCAGGAATGTGAATTACAGCCACCATTGAAACCTACCAAAAAAAAAAAAATTCCAAGTTTAACAACTTTCCTTTTTGTTATATGATTCACACAGAACAGTTTGCTTGAAAGATTACATCCTTTGTTACACTCTCTGACCTGCTCATTTCCTTAGGCAATCAGAACTTTAACAATGTTGACTTCAAGCACAGATCAAAAAAATAAGGTGGGCAAGGTAAAAATAGGACACTGCACAAGACAACACTTTGTGGCACTTCAGCTTTCTGCCCTGGTTCTCCACAGAGCCCTTCTATGGCCACTTTACAGCACAGACCTGCTTGGACTGCTCTCACCTCATGAAATTAGGCCCCAAGCCAAAAGAGCACCTAAGCACATGCAGTCCTCCTGAAGGTTAGAGTGCTTACGCAGCTGAGGTAGGCTTGATTACACAGTCACGGATATGCCTCAGAGAGGCTACCTGCATAAGGATTTCAAGTAGAAGTAGCAGCTACTACACTCCTCTTTCCACACCACTAACTCATCATGAGCTCCTCCTAGATGGGAGAAAAGTTGACAAACTGCAAGGATTTTGCTGCAGCAACTGAGCCCCAAGTGAGCGCATGCACTTCAGATCCGTACAACATCTGGAGCTGCATCCCGGGCTGTCTTCAACACAAGAAATGACCTCATCAGCTGAAGTCTGAGTGCAGAATTACAGGGGAACATGTAAAAGGCAAAGTCTTCTCTACTTTCTCCCACTTCCCTCACAAACACATGGACCGCAGTTTTTAGACGCCAAAAAGCATTTAGAAGTGTCGCTGACTGGCTTGTAAACCGAGTAGGCAAAAGACAAATTTCACTGGAAAGGATTATGAAAGGACCCCATGGGCTGACTTTAGAATCATTTTTCTGAAAATAAAAGCACTCTAAGCTTGCATGCTGTGCCTAATACCCCTCACCCTGCCCAAATTACGTAATAGCCTCTAAAAAGCAGGGAAAAAAGAAAACTAAATTCAATATTATTGTAGTTCCCAGAAGCTGTCAAAAGAGAAATGAAATATAGGAGAAAGCTGTTTTGTTTAAAAAAAAATTTTTAAAGCCAAATCAGACTTGCACTTCAAAATCCACACATGGCTAATTACAAAGAGTTAAATATATATATACCTATACATATGTATTTATACTAACTGAATTTACTATTTTTTGGCAATAAGGTCTTTTTTTCTAAATCACAATGCCTCAAAAAAACCCCACCCAAAACCAACCAAACAGCAAACAAACCAAACCCCACACCACTATTAGCTTTGTCTTGGAACCTGAAAGCCATTAAATCGCAATTAAAATGATGGATTTTGTGTTTTGATAGTGAGAGTTTTAAAGTTAACTGTTCTCAATGTACTTGCATTATGTCATCCCACCATAACATAAGTGCTTTCTCAATGATGATGCATGTCCTCAATTCATAGTTTGTTCAGACACCTAGGCAACTTTTTAACTGAGTGGGATGAGTTCCTAACACAAGCACCTCAATCTTCAAGCTACTGTCTCCTCTGTTATGTTGTCCTGTAGTACAGAAACATATACACTGGTACTATAATCTAGTAGAATTGCTATGCTGTTTGATTATAGAACCCCTTCCCTTTGAGCACCAGGTATTTTCTCTCTTTGTAAATACTTGTACACCATAATCAAGTTACTTCTCAATCTTCGGATTTATACACAGGCCTGAGATTGAAGCCTTCTTCCACTTGAGCCCTGCCAGTCTTCAAATAATTTCTGTAACTCTTATATAGGGTCATGCTAATTTTCTGGAGCTGGGGGAAAATTACAGCACAAAACCAAATAGGTATGGTCTGCCCACAAATACAGTTAGGACGAAAATTAGACCCCCAGAAAAGAGATACTGGAACACCATCCGTGGTGATGGACGCGCACACACACAAAAAAGTAATTCAAGATGGAGCTTGATGCACTGATGCGAGAATAACGCAGTAATACCGTACCAGCCACAGCAGCAAAGATCCCTTTCCACACTATATTTATATTTTACAAGTTCGTTTCAACAACAACAGATGCAATTCTGACATTTGCCTGGCAAGGAGTTCAGGTGGAGTTACTCCTCTGACCATATTAACAGATTCTACTTGTGTTCCTTTTCTCCAAAACCAGAAGAAAAATACCTCCCGCACTCTCCTTCCATCCCTTTCTTCTATGTTAAGGAACAAAAGAGAGGTGTTACAAATTCATGTCCATGCTAATGTTAAACACATTCAAATATGGCTTTTACAGTCTCTTTATATTAAACTAATCTGAGCTCTAAACACACATAGATGTACTAATCTGGGAAACTGCTCGAGGGGGGCCAGGAAGGAGGAAGGCAGTCTGAAGGTCAAGTGACAAGAAACCAAGGACAGGCATCACTTGGAAAGAGAACAGGTTTCCTAGACACTGGTGTGATCACAAAATTTCCAAATGACTGTATGGAAAAGCGTTCAGTGGATTTAGGCAATTGGCTTCCGTTCATTTGTATTATTGTTCAAGCAGTTAGTGCTATCAGATTATCAACGAAATGAAAAGATGGGAGATAAAAATGTGTCCCAAATCGTTCCAAAAAGAATCAGTCAATTTAGTTTAGAAGGGATATTGAACTGCATGTGACAAGGCTGAAGCTGCTTTAACTGTAAGAGATTAGGAGGAGACCTTTTTGGGAAGCTTAGTATTTCATATGAGTCTACTGCAAGACCTTCACACCTTCCTGTAAATGACCTGGAGCTGGCTACTGTGAGACATAATGTACTGCATTACACAGAAATTACCTTTCTGCAACAGGCTTGAGTCTATGTTCCTAACAGTCAAGTTGGCAATCAGCTCAAATATCTGTGCCAAACACACACACAAAAAAGTCCTGCTACCTTGCCCACAGCAATCCAAAAGACTGTAGCAGTGCAAAAGCTCCACCATATGTTTATGTGACCAGAAAAATCAGAGTAATAGCTTACTAACCTACCGCAACCCTAGTTCATCTGACCACAGGGCTTACCACAGAGACCTTTGCAGATATAAGCTTTGTGAAAATCATAAGCATCTTTTGAATGGCATACATAATTTTTATATAATTATCCTTACTTTTCTGCCATGCTCCCCTGGAGCCATCAGTGACAAAGTCAGGGACTAAATTCTAGCAGACAGGGAAAGGAAGCTGTTTTATTCAAGCCTGTCTCCTGAAACACTCAGTTTGTAAATACAGTGACCCTGAAATACATGCTTACATTACTTACAATATCATATATTTCTCTGTCTTCTTCATCAGCTAACGTCAACAATGCTATCAACGGATAGCGAGATCTAGGCACTGGGCCAAAATCGACAACTTGAGCATCTTCTGGTAACTGACAATATTTTTCTTCCTTGTTTTTTTTTTTAATGCTTCTTATGTGTCAAGGAAAACAATCAGTGTCCCTGCAATTGTAGACAAATGTGATGTTTGCATAAAGAATATTTGTCATCATATTTGTTCATAAATATATTGTGCCAAAAACTGCCGAGCATTCACAAGTCTCAACACTCCCTGTGCCAGTAAATTAGCATATTTTGTCAAAACAGTTTTAAAAAAAGGATACAAGTACTGTTGTCGATAGAGGTATTCGCTGTACAGAGCATTCTCTAATGCCTGAGGAGTCTTTATTCTGAAGCAGTAGACATGTTTCTGCAACGCTTCGTGGAGTTTTTGAACACTGCAGCCCCAGTAGCATGTAAGAATACAGTCTTCCAGACAATCAGGTGTCAGTGTTATACCCTCTTGTAGAAAGAAGATAAGGATTTCATTAACTCACCCACATGCAGGTATTCTGGAACTGCTAAGTGCAGGTTCTTAAAGGGCAACAAGCAGAAAACAACTTCAGTGTCCCAGATTTTTGTCATTATAATCTTATCTTCTAAGAATTTAGACTAGGTTTAGTGCTTATGAGAGTCAATGGAGATGAGGAAGCGGGTGAGAGGAGATAAAATGGCTGATTTAGCTAACAAAAGCAGCATGTGCATTTTACGAAGGGTAAATTTTAACTTCTGGTAACATTTTACACACTCACTGACAGACACAAGAGCACAACCCCTAGCCCAAAGTCCATTTCCTCCTTAGATAATGGTATTAATTAGATCATTGGCCTACAACACTCTCTGTGGTCTCAAAGAATAAGACCCTCTTGATCATGCAGTGGGAGGATAAAAAGAGGATCTATGCGCTCCATTTCTTTTCTTTTTAGATTTTTATCAAGTACCCAACCCATTAACTTCTAAACTCTTACTGCACAAACAGGAGCAGAACTCTTGAAAAGTCCCACCAAATTCAAGTGCTCAAACCTCCTGAAAAATCCAAGTTACCTGAAGACTAAGTTGTTGGGTGGTTTGGGAGGGGGGTTTGGTGTGTGTTTGTTTTTATGTTGAGGGAAGGGTAACACTGCTGCAGCCCTTTTCTCACTCATAGGAAGGTTCCACATCTGTGTTGGAAGAAGATGCTCAGCCTTTCTTACTGCTCCCCAGTGATGCAGAAGGGCACAAATTTCACTTCCTATGTGGGTGATTTCAAGGATGTTAGGAACTACTTGAACTCTGATCCAAATAGATATTTAAATTCAGTTTCCACTGAAGAACAGATAGAGAGAGGGGGAGACTTTTATTTGTTTATTTATTAAAAGTAGCGCACTTCCAAACACCTCTGCAAATCTGGACTGAGATTTAAGTGGGTGGCATATATTCTAGAATGAATTCTATAGGATTCTACAATTCTGTAAAGTTTACAAAAACGCCCACAGTAGCTGGTAATCTGCAACTGTTTTTGTTACTTAAAAAGCTGTTATAGCAGGAAGTGTTTCATTAATAAGAATTAAATTGTACTTAAATATCCAAACACTTCACTTCTAAAAGCACCACATTCATAAGCTCTGTAAAAATTATTTCTGTTATAATGACTGGAGGAACCATGTTTCTGAGGAATTTTGATAAAGGAAAAGAGTGAGAGCAAGAAAACATAGCACTAAGTTCATGAATCCAAACTGACAAAAATCAAGCACATCAGAAATCCACTGACTTGTTACTGAAGCTGTAGCAGGATGAGGGATTTCTAACCCAAAAGGATTCTTCACTTGTCTCATCTGCTTTTTCAAAACTCTTGTGCTGGATTCTGTTTCTTCTGAGTTTCTCAGAATAACAGGAACACCCAACCCAAACCTATGAGACATGAAACAAGAACAAGTGGGTTAAGTGTTAGCATCGACACATTTGAATTTTTCTTCAGCTCTAAATAACAAGCAGCACAACAAATAGAGCTAGCTTGGCTTTGCAGAATATCTGCTAAGATGCACGGATAATATAGCCTGCCAATCTGACACCAGCTTTTTGCAGCAGAAGATAGGAGTCTTCATAGTGATACAGAAAACCTGTAAAGGGGGAATACGTTACTCCTGTGTTTCCAGAAAGAGAATTAAACTACCAGGAATGGTCAATGCCCTCTAGTGGTAAACGGTTAGCCAGAGCTTTCTCCCAGTTGACATTCTGCACAGGCCATCACAGGACCAAAAAAAGTCACTGCTTGCAAAGATGGAACAGCCTTAATGGACTGGGTGCTCGAAAAGAAGACCTTAGAGCAAATTATTCAGTCCTAAGATATTTCTAGCTGTAACTACAGCCAGAAAGATGTTTTTATGGGAGACTAAGATCTCAATTTCCCGCATAAACCTCAATTACAGCAATATGTGATATTAAATCAGAGGCTGTAAAGACTCTGCTTTGAACCAGAAACCAGGTGCAAAATAGTCAAGACTCTGAATCAAAGCTGAGACTCTAAGACCCCTTCAAAGCCGAAACCAGCACACTAGCCCGTGATATTCTGACCCTAAAAGGATAACGAAGCAAAGGTTTAAAAGTTTAAGCACCCTATGAATCAAAATAAAAATCAAAGAAAGTGAGGAAGAATATTTGGGGATGATTTCTGACATCAATCAAAAACCCAAAACCCCAAGATTTTCAGCATTGCCTGGGGCTTTTAAAAGAACCATTACAGAAGATCAGGATCTACAAAATAAGATCCACAACAGACTTCCTTTTACACTTGGCTAAAAATAATTCACTTTTTAAGGTGATAGCAATAACTTTCAATAACCAAAAGCTTATTAGAGAAGCTGTCCCAGATATGCAATCAGAATACTACTTTGGAGACTGAAGAGATTTTCTTAACTGCATGAATCCAGTCCTGTCTCATTAGTAAGGCAACAGGGAGAGGCTATGGCAGTATTTTGTTAATGCATTTTAGAAAACAGTTATTAATTAGCTCAGGCTGTACTTTCCTGAATTTGTGCTTTAGTCGCTGCCACCTGTACTGTTGATGTGATGGCCTGTTTAATGGCTTTGAATTTTGGTTTATGCAGTCATCAGCATATTGGGTGCTGGAAAACTCTGAATGGCACAAAGCATCAGCTCTTCCCTGCATCAATTGTTTCCATTTAGTATATTGAAATAGCAGCTGTTACAATAAGATGGGTCTCATATCAATAACTCAAGCTGAAAAGGACACTACCGACTTCAACGTAATCAGTTTGAAAATTGTTAAAGTAATTTCACGTACAACACAGCTCCGAGCCAAACAGACAATTCTGTGGCTTAACTGCTACTTTTTCCCGGTTTTAAAATCTTTTCCAACTCCTGTGTGTCAAAGAAGAAAAGCAGAGCTTTTACTGACATTGGGCTCCTTTCTATTGATTCACATTGGAGTGGTACCCTTTGTAAGACTAACAGGGAAAAACATCAGTCAAAAGTGATTTTCAAGTTGAGGAAACTACTTTAGGAAAAAAAATTCTCAAAGCCATTCTCAATAGCAACAACCTGTTCCTGCCAGTCTAGCAAATATTTGTCTTTACCATTTAACGTCTTGCGTGCCTGAGTGTCACAGATACACCAAAAAGGAAAAAGACTGAGCTGGCAGAAAATACTCTGTACTCATTACTCCATCTTTGATGAATTCCTTTGGTTTGCCAGACTTCGATGGAAACATTCACATTTCTTCAATGACATAATATAGGGCGCTCAGCCATACTTAGTTTGTGCGCATAGAGGGTCAAATCTCTGTCCAGTGCAAGTAAACACAGCCATGCTGACTTTACTCAGTAATGAAGCACACCAGTTAAACATCTTACAAAGAAACCAGGTGCAGCAGCTGTTTCACTTATTCAATATCCAAAACTCAATGGAGCTAGTCTCTCCAGACACACATAAAAATGCCTCCTGTTTTATACCATCTGGCTGATTCCAAAGTAAAAACGCTGTTCTTTGGAAACTTTCTTCGCTGGTCAAAACCAACAGGATAATCACCATGAAAAGCAGCCATAGAAAAAAGCCTCTAGTACAGTTTTAGCAGCAGCTGGAGGCAGAAAGGCCTTTCTGTTCAACAATAAGGTACAGTGTTTCTGTAAATGTTAAGGTAGTATTCAGTGTATGAAGGATGAATAAAGATACAGTTTTTATTTTATGATCTAACAGTCCATCAGCCTAGAGCTGGTATAGGGGAAAATTAATTTCTTTAGAACAATGCTAATTTAGAAAATTCAGGAGTTTCCAACATTTTTGTTCATGAGTTAATTTCTCCAAAGAGCAGTCCGGACTTCGAACAGCTGCTGAGCCTACAGCTCCTCCTAATACGAGCATTCATCTCCAGCTAAAAAGGCAATGCACAGGACCGTATTCAGCTATCTAAATTCCACTTCATTCCTATGCCCAGATCATCTAATGGGCTGGCTCTACAAAGCCACCTGTGCAGTAACTTACTTAGACTCTCTGAGCAGAGCCACAGGTATCCACGGCTGGCCATAAAACCAGACGCTCATCAAATCAGTGCATGATTTTGCAAATGAAAACATTAACATTCCCAAGCAGTTGGTGTTTTTCAGGCTGACTGACACCACCATGAACACATTCATAAAAGAAGCCGACAATTGATGCCAAAAATGATGGGGGAAAACAGAATGTCATTACAGCAGTATATCAAGTATTATGTACTCATATGACACCATATGCATTTACAGTACTTTGTGTAGCAAATAAAGGATCAAGTTCTTTTCACGAGTAAATTCAAGAGCCCTTAAACTGTAACTGCAGCTGCAGACACGCTGAAGTAGCTTGGAGGCTCTTGGTCATACGGCCACGGTACAGCAGAGTTCAAAGGTAGCAGCAAATATCTCTGAGCAGATGGCCACATACTCACATACTTGTATGTGCTGAGCTCCTGGCTACTGCTTCTACTTGACTAACAGTTCCTTAACAAACTAGTCTGAAGACAGCTTGTACATATGTACATACACTGCAATAGTATCTAGTGCAGATGCACCTAGAATCTCTGATCCTGAAATAAAAATGCATCTGGACAGTCCTCAGCACACCCTGTAGCCCAAAAAGCATCAATGGACATGTGTACAGATGTAAGGATCTTCTGGCACACCTATTTCAGACGTTTTATAGCAGGGAATTGCAAAGCATTTATTATAAGCAGATAAATAATGACTAAATTGATAAAGGATCACTGGTTTGGGATATGCATGCAGGAGATTTTTTTGAATCATGATTCAGTATCTTTTTTGTAAAGACAGTATTTTTAAAGAACTGATGAAGCGAAAGAGGAAAAGTGGAGAGAAGCAGATGGCAATATAATACAGTCAGTGTGTAGTGGCACAGAGAGAATTATGAAAAGGATCTCTACTACCTCTCTCTCCAAGTAAATAATGAGGTGGAATTTCATCCAGCAAAAAGCTAACAAAAAGACCAACCAGTCTTGCCTTCACTACCACTTACCCAGCACTAGGGGAGGCAATGCAAAACAAGAACACAAACTTTCCACAAAGCATATCTGAAAGATCAAAAGCTCTGCTTCATTCACACTGAAAGCAATAGATGGCATATGTTTGAGCTAGTGGCAGCTAACAAAGTGATGTAAACAAGGGAAAGACTTTGCACTAAAGGAAAAGTCAAGCAGAGTATTTATAAGCTGCCAAGAGAAGAAACAGCTACAGCTAAAACATCTGTAATTCAGAGAGACAAAGGATGGAAAACACTGAAGCACAGCACTACAGATATTAATGTTAAGCTGATGGCAGAAAATGCAGTAACTCAATATTATTCACTCCAGAAGCCACACAAGTGTGGTGCATCCACAGTTCCTACATAAAATATTTTGATTGCTAATCAATGCTCTCCACTTGGCAACTATCAGTATTTACATTTACGGACACCCTGAGTTGGCAGGAAAACAGGACAGTGCTATGAACAGACATTCAGGGACCTGTTTCCGAAAAAGCCAACAGTGACATCTTTGCTGAATCCTCTCAAACACAAGTAGGAGAAGGTCTTCCACTCAGCACCCCTCTAGATACTTTAGCAGATCAGTTGTTTAAGGCTCCTGCCCATCCCAATCCCAGCACCCTGTTTGGTTCACCTGAAACACCTCCTTCTCCTCTGAGCTTCAACAGTGGAACAGACTGGTGCCCCATCAGTGGTCCTGGGTAGTCTCATACCTCAGTAACAACTCTGCCTTGAAGACTGGCAGATTTAGCTGCTACCTGGCCTAATGCCAGCCACTTTACTCAATATCTGCTCATTTTATCTACCGCCACAATTTGAGATGTCCATCTCCAACAGTGCCTAACTTTTCCCTTGGAGCAGCCCTCTCTGACCCCCACCCCCTCACTCAGGGTCAGGTTCTCTCCCAACCACCCTGTTTTGTTCACAGCTTTCATCCTCACCTACTCCTGCTACAGCAGCCCCTCTTCCTCTATGGTCAGTCCTAGCCCTCCTCATCCTCCTTTCTTCAACACAATCCCACTTCCCCGACCACTGCCAGGCCCCACAGGCCCATCCCTACTGCCAGACCCGGCGCTGTCCCACCCCAGGGCCACCCCACACCCCCGGAGCTCATTCCCCAAGGGCTGTCAGGTCCCACTACCCTCCTCCTACGCCGTGCCACCTCATTACACCGTCAGCTCTCTGCAGCCAAGGCCCATCGCCCCAGACCGGCCTCCACCGTCAGGGCCGGCCCCACAGGGACAGTACTGGCTGCCCTCACAGTCCACCGCACTCACCAGCCCAGGACCAGGCCACTGGTGACGAGGAAGCAGACGAACACCACAGTGATGTAGAAGAGCGGCGAGTACTCGTAAAGCGTGACCAGGAACACGGCGGCCATGGGGCCGCGAAGAGCCGCCCCGCCCCACGGCGGGGGAGAGCCAGGCCGCGCCGCCCGCCTCACCGCAGACCCCGCCAGCACCCGCAGCCAGGCGCATGCGCAGCAGCTGAGTGAAGCCGTTGCCCACAGCTTGCCCGGAAGTGGGCGGGTAGGGGGCGGAGCTACGTTGCCTCGTGACGGCGCGCGGGTTCCCCCGCTGCCTGGATTTGCACAAAGCATTGAAGTAACAACAACCGAGTAGGTGCCCGCCCGGCACAACCCGCCTTCGGACACCTCCGTGCCTTAACTGTGGCAACCCTGGCGCTTGGAAAACTGACCTCGAGTAAAGACGGGATGCTGCCACATTCCTCCCTCTGCTTCTAAATAGAGCGCTACACAAATACGTTCTGTGTACGGAAACGAGTAAGCAACCTTCCTACAGAATACGGCACGAGGAAATAGCTGTATTTAAGAGTTTAGAGAGATTAAGTGGCGCTTCAACAGCTGCTCAGCAGTCCTGCACTTCCACGGTGTTTACTGAAGCTCTCGTTGAAAATCTGTAATTTTATTGTATAGATCAAACGTTTAAGTCATTAATGTAATTCGCAAGAGGTCGTATCCGAGATGTGAAGTCTTTGTACTTTCATTCTCTTTGATTGAGCAAAGTGATGATATTTTAAATTCTCACTGTTATGGGATTGCCGAGAAGGCATTTTCTTTTCTGTTACGGCAGCTTAAATTCCCAGCAGCAGGAAAAAGGCCAGATATTTCCTCCAGCACCAAGACATCCCTCCCCCAACTGCATATTATGGAAGAGAAGCGTCTACCTCGTGCTCACGGCTTGTATTTGTGATTTGTGAGCTCCAAATCCTGGATTACTTCCAGAATTACTCTCAACTTGTATAAGCAAGAAGTACCACGAGCAGCAGAACTTACTGATTTCTGTCTCATGCTTGAATTTTCTGATGTTTAATGAGGCAGACGTTCCAGCTGAGGCTTTTTAACAGTCATTTTTTCTGTGCATATTCTCTGGTGTTTTAGGAAAGGATGTGAAGTTACTAACAGGCCTTAATAACCTCCTCTAACTGTAGTCACCCTCTCCGGGCCTACTCCTGACCCTGCCCTCAGGCTGATATCCTGGCCTGGCCTTGGCACAGGGAAGATCCTCTACGGATCAGGATTTAAATATTGTCACCCTTAAAGCACATTAACCGCTAAGAAGCAGAATCTCCCGATCCCGAGGCCGTTTCTCCCGCGCCCCCGGGGCCCGCCCCACCGCCACAGCTCCCAGAGCGTTACGTGAGGTAACACCTCCCCGCCGGTTGCACACGGCCCTGCCCCGCCCCGTTGCCATGACTCCGCGGGAGGGAGGGGCCGCGGCGCCAATGGTTACGAGGAGGGCCACAGCCGGGTGCGAAGCCGGAGCGTCACGTGGCGCCCCGTCCCTCCCTCCCCACCCTGCGGCGCCGCGGCACGTGGGCCGCGCCCGGCAACGGGCCGCTCCCCCCGGTCCTTGAACCTTCCCGCTACCCGTAGGCGGCGGGGGGCGGGGGAGACGACTACGACGACGACGACGCTGCCCGCCCAGCCGGGACAGCGGTGCTGATTGGCCAGAGGGGAGGGGGAAACGGAGCGGGGGGGTGGGGAGGGTGTCCCCGCCGGCGCAGGCGCAGTGGGGTGCGCAGCCCAGCGAGGCGGCGGCGGCGGGAGGCGGCTTCCGTTGTTGGCGCGCGAGCGGCGGCGGTTGGGCGGTTGCGCGCGTGCAAGATGGTGAGAGGAGCCCGCGCTGTCTGAGGAGGGGAGGCGGCCGGGCCGGGCTGGGCCGGGGGGAGCCCAACCGCCTCCGCGGGCTTGGAGCGGGGGGAAGGGTCCCCCGCTGAGGCGGGGGGGGCGGCGTGAGGCCGGTGTCCCCGCGTGGGCGGGCTGGGGAGGGAGTTCTGAGGGGAGAACAGGTGCCTCTGGAGGAACGGGGGCAGGTGTCCCCTTAGGGCGAGCCGGTGCCCTTCGGTCTAGGGGTGCTGTCCGGGCGGGTGCCGCGGTGAGAAGCTTCTCTGGCCCGGCCTGGCCCTGCCCTGCTCTATCCCCGGGTCGTGCGGTGCTCACCTGCTGCCTCGCCCGCCAAAGGACCTCCTCGGTTGTTTTTCTGCTGGGCGCTGGCAGCCTGCGGGGGGGAGAATGAAGAAACAGCTGTTTAAAAAGGAAGTCGTGAGCCTGCCCTGCCAGTGGCTGTTCGGCAGACGGCTAAATCGGTTTCTGAAAATCTTGTAACAATGCCGGTGTGAATGGTGGCTGAGGTTAACCAACAGCAACACCCCTCGCTGCACTGCTTGGCAGGTGTGCCTGCTGTCTGTGCAGTCCTCCTGTCTCTTGACTTTCTTTAGTTTTTATTAAACCACGCGCTGGTGAGCCAGCTTAGCCCGGATAGATGGTCTGAATTTGATGTCAGCATGTGTTTTGCAGGCACAGCCTTCAGCTTCTCCTAGGGGATTATGTTTGTGTGGCTGCACAGGTATGAACAAGAGCACTGTTTACCCTACAGTGTCTGCTAGAAGATGTTAGGAAACTGCTGAGCTCAGAGGACTGGGAGAAATGCTCCCTTCAGAAAAGAGCACTTGATACAGCATATAACTTCAATTTTGAAATGCAGCCCTGAATTCTGGGTTTTGTTTTTTAGTAGAGACCTCCTGAAATAGTGAAAGTGGGTATTAATGACATTTGTGGATTAGAAGAAGCCAAGAAAAATCTTTATAGTTTAGGGGAAGCAAGCAAAATAACAAAGGCTGCACACAGGGTGCGTGACCTGTCCTGTCACAGCAGAGCCTGATTTCCTCTCTGGCTGTTAAAAGGAAGCAGAGGCACAAGACTTTGTGCCAGAATTTGGTCAAGGTGGAAGTCTTTTTAGGTATAACAACAAACATAAGATATTTGGAAGGTGATTTTGGAAGTGGGGAAGGAGGGACGCTGCTCTGCTTTTTGAGGAAAATCTCACAGACAAGCCAATGTTGAACACAAGGAGGTAGAGCTCAGAGTTTAAATAGTAACTTTCTTCTGATTTGTAAGCAGTGATTTGTCTTAGTGAAACAGCTTTTCAGTAGATCTTGTGATAGGTAATCTTGCAACTATTTTTTTTTTATTTGAGCAATTTTTTTAAGTCTTGAAATACAGTTCTTTTGGCACCAAAGCCTTGATGCCTTAGGAATTTACGAATACAATAATATGAACAAGTTGGAGATGTTAAATACCTTCTTCATCTAGCTGGCTTACATCTCTTAACTGTGGCAATAGAGGTTCTGCGTATAAAGTGTTGCTCAGGAAACGGCAGCGGTTAGCTTGGTACAGTTTAAAAATTGCATGTGTAATGGAAGGTAACCTGCATGGTTGCTAGTGAAATAATAATTTCCTTCCCCATTTTCAGTGTGATGACTAATACATTATCTGGACATTTCTTCTGAAATCTTGGAGTTACTAACATAAAAGCACATGGGGGAAAAGTATGCATGCTTTTTGATTAAAATTTCTGAAGTGCTTTCTGCGTGTGTAAATCTCAAAAGTTCAGTTAATATTTTTGTGGGTAAAAATAAGCAGTGACCCTTGATTACTGTCTGGGTTCTTCTGAAATACTAATAGTAGGTCCTGTTATTTTAAATGCTGAAATTACTTTAGCCAGTTTATTGCCACGCTGAACAGGCTTCCTTCTTCCAGGACTTGTCTTGCCAAATGAACTGTAAAATTTGTTTACTTCAAAGAGCTATGAGAATAATCCCACTTCAGGAATAGCTAATAAAATCTAGTTAACTGTGTGGCTTTGAGGAGGGATATTAGATAAGTGTTCTGTTACTGTGTTTTTTAAAACTGCTTTCATTTATGTTTTTTCTGGTTTATGTATATGTTCTGAAACTTTGGACAAGCTACGTGCTGTTCCACTTTAGTAGGGTTTATGCACACATATGTGTGACATGGGGATTTTTTTCTGGTTTACTAGAAAGATTTATTTATCTTTCCCTCCCCTCTGCCATTTCCTTTTTGTAGAGTGAATCTCTGGTGGTTTGTGATGTTGCTGAAGACCTGGTGGAGAAACTGAGAAAATTCCGGTTTCGTAAAGAAACCAACAATGCGGCCATTATAAGTAAGTTAAAAACATGTCTGACAAAAATTGCAAAGTCTTGCAGAAAACCCTATCTCCTCTTTTCCTTCCCAAGTAATGTTGCTGCTGTAACAGGTAAATGTGAGCCAAGAGGCTGTTTCTTTTATGGACTTCAGTACTTCCAATTCTGCCTGTAATTTTAACAGTAAAGCAACACTGTTCTTATGATACAAGACTGCATCTGCTCTTAGTAGAGTATTTATACTTAATTGTGGCTCTCTACCACTGTTTGTAAAATGATAGTAAAAAATGTCAAGGCACAGTCATTTTGAGTTAGTAAATTTTGTAGCCTTTAAGTAGGGGAGTTTGACGTTTGTCTTTGAAATTTGAGAAGAGTGTATTGCAATGAACAGTGCTTAGACTGTGCACTTCCCTTGACTTCAGTGATTTTGTGAAGTCATGGGATAGACTGAAGAAGCAGAATGGAAGTGCAAGGAATATACTTGTTGGGGTAGTGTTAAAAAGCCTCATGCATACATTGTATAAATCGATTGAAAAAACATTGATCTATGTTTGCTTTTGATTTATAGTGAAAATCGACAAGGATAAGCAGTTGGTGGTACTGGATGAGGAGCATGAGGTTTGTTAAATGAATTGTAAATAAGAGTATCTTCAGCCTGCAATGTATTGTTGTCTCTAAGGTACTGCCTTAGTTTCAAATTGTTATCAAACTCTGAATCTAATTTGGGTCATGAGCTTATTTAAATGCATGGTCACTCTGCATGTAAAGCACAGCACTATTAATAGTGGAGCTATGCAGAAGCAATTGGGTTCACTAACTAATTGCACAAAAAATTATTTTAAAGCTGTTATGCTACAACTATGTAAAAAGCACCTTGGGCACCTGCTAGCTGTTTGAAGAGATTTCTGCTGTGTTTCCACATAGATCTGTATATTTGACTCTGAGATGATCTGCCATCAATTAGAAGCTAGGGTTGCTAATCCTCTGCAGACTCTAAATTTGATAGGTGGCATAATAAGGTCAGCCCAGTGAGTAGTGTTTCTTAATGGTACATAGGGCAAAATTAAATCCTTCCCAGGGATTTGAGCATTAACCGTAGCTCTTATTCCCTAGAATGTAGAAGTTAATGTAATATTTGACTAGAATGGGGACTCTTTTTTTGCTTGCTTAAGGGGGAAGGACTGAATTTTTCAAAAGCACCATTTGTGTAGCTGATTTTAACAGATACTTTTTTGGTGTGTGCTTGCTTACTTCTGTTTAGCACTAGAGTTAGAAAAGCATGATAGCTGCCAGCATATCCAACTAGAGCCAGAAATGTTTTCTAAACTCATTATGCCTAAAATAAGGATGATTATTCATGCTAACATTAATTCTACGTTTAGTCATAGGAATCTATTAGCACACAAGTTTTCCTAAACTGCTCTAGTAATTTGAGATCGTTATTAGTTCAGCTGTAGATGTACATCTAACTTACAGCTGTTTCACTGTTCCATTGTTCTGCTTTAGCCTTGATAGTATACCTTCAAGTGCGAGATCATTTGTTCAAATATTGCTTGTGTTTAATATTACCAGGGTATTTCTCCTGATGAGCTAAAAGATGAGCTGCCTGAGAGACAACCTCGATATCCTTCTTGTGCTGCTGGCATTTGTTCTTACTCCTGGAAGCTGTTCAAAATGTTCAGAGTTGGACTTCACCTTTTTAGGCCAAGACTTGCCTGTAGCGCAGCTTTACGGATACTTTATTTGTGAGATAACTTAGGGGTCAGTTCTCACGATGCACAGTTGTCCCACTTGTTGACACATTTAAGTCTGTCCTGAGATTTTATTTCCTTTTAGACTATATAATGTTTGGGGAAGTAAAGCAAAGCCACGCTGCTGTTAATGTAAAGAAGTGAGTAAAATGTACCAGTTTTGTATGTGGCTACTACTAAATATAGAAAAGTGCCTGTGTAACTTAAGATCTGGTTTGGTACTCTCTCAGCATGGGCCCCTGCTGTTTTGCTGCAGTTAACTGATTCTGCGAGTGCTGTAGGCATGTGACCTAGGGAAGAATCCCTGTATTTAAAAAAAAAAAAGAGAAAAAAGAGGGACAAGTAAATTCTTCTTTAACAGATGAAATAAGAAGGGTGCTTAAGTTGTAAGTGAGGAAAAATCTGCCTCCGTTATCCGCAAAAGCTGGCTGGCACTATTCCACATGCCATTCTGAATCTTTCCTTTCATGACCATAGTGCTGTAGGAGGCTATAAAGCAGGAGTCCTAGGTAAAACTTGAGTTCAAATTCAGCAAAACACCTGAAACAATGAAACACTTAATCTGCAAAGAAAGAATTTGGCTTTCATTAAGGTGGAAACACATTGGTGGGTGTGGGAAGTCTTTTTACAAAGCTGAGAGAGGAATATTTGCAATGAAAGGGTAATTTTTTTGCTCTGGTGTGAAACTAATAGAGAGACGGCCCTCATACCCAGCTGTGGTAGAGGTTGGTAAAGACAGGCAGGGTCAGTTTTGAAAGTCAAGTATGGAGGTGAAAACAGGAGAACAGTGAGACTAGTTACCAAATTTAAAGCATCTTCTAGAATGCAAGACTTATTTGTGCCTGCATCAAGCTCTGATAACTGAGGATTATATCCTAATAAAATCATTGATTTCTTAGTTTCTTTAACCTCAGAAAAAAACATTTATTGTGTATAGTTACAAGTATCAGCATGATGATGGAAGAATTTCTTACCCATTGTGCTTTATCTTCTCCAGTCCAGTTGGTGAGTGAATATTGTGAATGGTAGCTACTATGTGCTGTAAATATGGGAATATTCTTTGTTCTGGAATATAAAATAAGTGCTTAATGCTCAAGTCATGGTTCAGATGCTTAAGGCTAGATTTGCTTATGCCACTGCTGGAAGCAAGGTGCTATAAAACTATGGCATTATCTGGAGACCTTCTTTGGCAGAGAGGCATCTCTAGAGTATTAGCTCCATCCTCGCCGCCAGCTGATGAGAAGTGTAAATGCTTCTGTCTGCCCGGATCTGCCTGGTTGCTGGAGGTTTTCACTGCCTTTGGGCTTCACATTTAGGGCACTTAGAATCTCTTCTATGATACATCTTTTCTTTTCCATTTCTGAAGGCTGAGCAGAAGTGTTCGTTTCCTGCATAGCTGGCCAAAAGGTGTGTCTTCCTAAATGTGCCGGCCCGCTGCGTTTTCACCGGTGTGCTCAGCAACACCCTCCTGTAAAGGAAAGGAGCCTGGAGCACTCTGTGTCTATTCATGTAGATTTAACCTAATTATGTTTCCTGTCACCCTGTCCTCAAATTTTGGGAAATCTCCAAAATATGACTAGACAAGGCTCAGGAAATGAGTGAGGAGAGGGCTGGAGGATACACCCTCTGTTCCTGAGGGTTTCTGTTCACCTTTGTCCATCTTGCTATTTGGATGTTAGTGACCGGGTGGGAAGAAATTCCTCCCCTTCTTAGAAGGGCATAGGAACCCATGTCTATGCATGAAAGGAACAGGACTCTGTAAAAGAGTTAGGATGGGAGTTGAGAGGAGGGTTTTCCAGGGGGCCTGTATGCAATGGACAGCAACAGAGGATGCCTCCAAACAGTGCTGTGATGTGAAGGTCCAAAGGGCTGTCAACTGTGGGTGAAAAGGAGGAAAAGAGGGCTCCATAACCCAGATCTGGGCAGGTGAAAGTGCTGGGTGAACAGATAATGTTCAAGGAGAAAGAGACTGTAATCTTAGATCATCCTAAGTTTATATAGAGCAGCAGCTTCCCCTGCTTGTGTCACAGCAACCCTCAACATAAACATACCTGTGCAGGGAACTGTGTAATTTTAATAGAAACCAAATAACCTGTGACTTGATTTGGACTTACAGAGCTGAATTGCTCCTGTGGCTTCCTTCCGTGTTCTGAATTGTAATAGGGTACCTTGCTGGTATTACTGGATTATCCTTGTTATCCTCTAGAAGAAGATAAACTGATTGCATTGTTTTAGCCTTCATTACTCAGAACTAGAATAACTAGGTAGGTAAAAGAGTTTAGCAGCTAGTGAGCATATTCTTCTGTAGTTACCTGAGAATCTGTATGAATGTTCTGGGTGTTAGTTCTGAAGGACAGATATTTTGTGAGTTAGGACAGCAGTAAGAAACTTCCTGGGAGACCTTGAAAGACAAAGCAGGCAGACTTGTACTTCATAGGAAAAGGGAGCTTAGACAATTTTTTTTTTATGGGTGGCAAAATTTAAAAATACAGTCATATCTAGAAACTTCTAAACAAGCAGCTTCTGAAGAAAAGCCTTTTCTTGAGGTTCTCTGTTTCAAAAAAATTTCTGCAACCATAAGTTAGTGGTTAGACTGGAGTCAGAAACAATGAACCATTAGTTGGGACTCTAAACAGCAGTTAACTTCAACTGTGACTGAAGTTGCGCTGTGTGTGGGACTGAGGCGGGGTGGCAGGGGGGAGGAGGGGAGTCATTTTGAGCTACCAATTCAGTTGGGAGATTTGGGGAGAGATTAGGAGAAAGAACAGCAAATTCAAACTGACTTGGTTTGTTCTCAGTTTGACTCCAGCTCAAAGGCATATGCTATAAAGATCTGTGTACCTAGCAAAAACATGGGAATCTTCCAGAAATAGCAAGACGGTGAAGAATTGAATGTAGTGTGATCAGCACACTACTGTAGTGGCGGGAGGTACTGCTTTGTTGGCTGTGATTCAAGTTTGACTTCTGCAATGTTTGATATTGGCTCTAAGCACAAGTACAGGTGCGTGTTGAGACCACCAATTCAACCTGCCAACTGTTACTTCTGGAAATGCTTTTCAAGTACTAGATATGAAAGTAAGAGCAAGGATGATAATGTGTATGAAGAAATACGTCACTTTTCTGAATGGAGACCTCAGCTTTCAGTTTGGATTCTTTAAAAAAAAAAAAAAAATCTTATTTTTGAAGTGTTGCAGTCAAAAGAACTAAACACAACCTCTTTTTTTCCACACAACTACAGGATGTAAGCCTGAACAGCAGATGATGTATGCTGGAAGCAAGAATAAGCTTGTACAGACAGCTGAACTCACTAAGGTATAACTGACTAGTTGAAGTCACTGTCTCCCCCTTAAATGTAGGTTGCAGAAGCTGTTTTGTGTCTTGCTTGAACCTATCGCAAGAAGGGTGTTATGAGACTTTGTAATTACACTGAAGAGATTCTGTTTTAGAAAGACTGAAGAGCGGAGTATACGTGGGGATTTCTGGAGTTTTAGGGTACAGGAAGAACAGTGTTCTCTAAAACTAAAATATACATTGGTAGGATGGACATCTTTACTTTGGGGAATAAATTTATTGATGGGAAGAGCAGACTGAAATTTTAGATTAGTGTGGTGCAGACTAGTTTTGCTGCATGGTTTATGGGGTTGTATGCTTGCAGAACATAGCCTTCAGGATAAGTAACATATGTGCCAAGTGCTGAGCAATTCTAAATCTTCCTGTGTTTGCTTCCTCCAGTACCGAGACCAGAAGAAATCACTGGATTTGCTAGGCCTATGTATATGTTGTTTTTTTTTTTTTTTTAAAAAAGCCACCTAATTGTCATTTTGGAGATCTTTGAAATATCTGCTTAATTGGCATCTAGACTTCTTAAAGTTTTAGTTTCAACCAGTAAAGCTAAATAGAGTCAGTGGTCACTTAAGGTTTTTCATGCAATGTGAAATGACTACTTCATTTCCCAATAGCACTGTTCCCTTTTGGTCTTCCTTATCCTGACTGAGTACTTTAACATCCCAGTAAAAATGTATGTTGAGCCAATAAGAGATCTGTGAACAACTGCCTCTTCTAGCTGTACCTTGTAAGAAAGGACCTCTCTGTTTTAAATTAGACATCAAGTTGACAGGACTTAATAGGAGGGAAGCAGAAGATAAGATGGCGGAAGCAATCAGTACAGCCCCAAGAAATCTTTTTTTAGGTCTGTTGAAACTGCATCTTAGAGGCCTGAGAACTCTAGCATCTTTGATAGAAAAGAAGAATTTCTTGAGGAAGGCAGTTTTCAGTGAGTGAGAAGGAAGGGTTGATGAGAAGAAGGTGAAAGCCTGAGGACTACCTGTATTGGAGTTACTATCACCTGTCAAATGGGAGAAATTCAGTCTGAAAGGCTTTTGAATGAAAGCCTAGGAGTGGATATAGAGGTCCATGATCATCATCATTCTGAAGCTGGAGAAGATAGCTTGTCTCCAGTTTGGGTTGCTTACTTGCTTTTCAAATGTGCTTTATTCTTGCCACTCACTGAGCTAAGTTTCATTTTAGCTTGTGCTGTGACTTCCTCCTGGTGTGATTTCTGCATATGACTCAGCTGCATCCTCTTATTTTTTCAGTGGCTTGCATATTAGCTTGGCTTCTGTTAAACTGTTCTGTTCTTATAACACTGGATTTTTAATTTCCCCCCCTCATCTTTTACTTAAAAAAAAAAAAAAAATCAGTATTAGTTGTTAGTAGTGGATCACTGTCTAAATACAAGAAGCAGTGTCCAGAGCCTACTCCAGCAGAGATGGGAAATGAGGAAGAAAAGATAAAAAACTTGAATTGTTTCCTGAAGAAAACTAAAATGATAAAATAGCTGAAGGCAGGACTAAATAGGAAGTTCATTCCAAACAGCAGGTTCACCAAGAAGCTTGTTTTGTGAGTCTTACAAAATCCCATCCATTCTATTGCCCCGAGCATGCTTTTTGCAGCTATGCACTCCATAGCATTAGAAGGGCAGGTAATGGATTTAGTGTTGACATACCTTTATTTTCAGTCTTGTCAGAATAGTAACAGCAGTCTCCAGTTAAAATACTTTTCTTGTTTTCATTGCCTAGAAGAACCCTTTTGAAGGCCTATGGATTTGTAAATTTACTTACTTGACTCTTCTGAAAAGATGATCAGTTTGTTGGCGTCTCGAAGACTCTAGTTAGCAATACGGAATTGACTTAGCCTCTCTTCCAGGGTATTTAAAAAAACAAAAAACCAAAAAAAAAACCCAACAAACACAACAACAAAAAAACCCGAAAAACACAAAAAAACCCAAAAAAACAAAACTAAAACAGTTGCTTGCCCATATGGAAAGTGGTGGAGTCCCCATCCCTGGATGTTTTTAAAAGTTGTGTAAATGTAGTGCTTAGGGATGTGGTTTAGTGGGGGACTTGTCAGTGTTCGGTTAATGACTGTACTAGATGATCTTACAGATGTTTTCCAATCTAGGCAATTCTATGATTCTAAAGAGTAAATTGGTGTCTTTGGTTTTGTTTTCTGCTTCAAGGCTATGCTAAAGGTTTGTTTTGACTTCCGCAAAGCTTTGGGTTGGTGGGTTGTGGTTTTTGGGTTGCTTTTTTTTTAGGTTTTCTATTTTGAGGTATCCCAGGCTCATTTTTTTTATTGGGAAAATGGCATGCTACTGGATACTATGGATTTATTTCGGTTCGAAGAAGGAGTAACTGTGTCTTGGGCTGAGCAAAATTCCTCAACTTTGGGCTTAATTCAGCCCAGATGTTGTAGTCTTCAAATAGACAATCTTCCTGCTGAGATAATGCATATGAGCTGGTGCCATTTCAGAGTAACTTTAAAATGTAGTACATGTACTGTTCTCACATTCTCAAAGGAGAAGAATGAAGTCTAGAAATAGAAATTATGGGATTCTTGTTCAAGTTAGTAGTATTCCTTGCCACTTAATCTTGTGTATTTTCCACTGACGTTACTTTAGAATATTAACCGATCCTTTCAGGAAAGCACGTGAAAACTCTAGGTTGGTTACTGTTTATTACAGCTCAAACAACTTGTGTGGAAAGGTATTGATTGCATTGTATGCTTATCCCTTTCAATTACCATCACCTCAAGAATTTACGCAATGCAATTTTGTTTAGGTATTTGAAATAAGAAATACGGAAGACCTAACTGAAGAATGGCTGCGTGAGAAACTGGGCTTCTTCCATTAAGAAAACCTCTGTAATAAGTATTTATGTACCATCCTGATAATACTGGAACCAGACATGAATACTTACATCTAAAAAATGCACTGTATTTACATCTGTCTCCTGCAGTATCTCTCTTGTGCAAAGTTTGTGCAAAGAATAGCAGGTCTGTCTCCTTGAAGTAACAAATCTTTGCAGGTGTTTCCTTATTTGTACCTGTTAAAAGGGAATACTCCTCTGCAGGGACTCCTTTTGCACTCTTGTGACTAATATTTCTATAACTAAAATCGTTCAGTTCTGGATTTATAACTATCTACAAACATAATTTGGAAGCTGACGCTAACTTTTTCTGAGCTACAAATGCATCCTTCTGACATATACTAGCCATTTATATGCAGAAATTGTGTACTGTCACTTACTTTTCAGACTTTTTGACTTACTGTCTGCTCAATTTTGAAAACTACTCCCTGGAAGCATTTAGTATTAAAAAGACAAAATCCTTGTACAGCAAATCCATGCATTTATCTTTCCATCGAGTCCATGTGAACTTTCTCAAATTCCTGGAACTAATTTTTGTCATTCCAGTAATTCCTGAGTTGACTGAGTCAATCTTACTAAATTTCAGGGCAAAGCTTTGTCCAGTTCTTATGCTAATACAGTCTTACAGGAACTAGATGATAACTAAGGGCTGAATTACAACTCTGGTTACTCTCGTACCAGATGTCTTGCATATATAACTTATTACACTGTTAGGAAGTTTACCTCTTTGCTCATTTCCTGTTATACAAACACCTGTTAATACTGTGTGCCTTTAATTTGTTAGCTTTAAAATTACTTGAGAATTTTACACTGCCACTTGTTACAAATTTGGTAAAAACTTTGTTAAAGAATCCAAGTAACATTTTTTCCTAGGTGCCTAGTGTTGCAGTTGACATCTGTAAAGAAAAAAAAAGCTAACCTCATTTTCTTTGAAATTCCAGTCATCTGCTCCATTTGTAGGAGTCAGGAGGTTAAAGCTTTTCATGATAATGATTTATCTCTCTTTTGTTATAGAAGTTGGCCACACATAGCTTTTGAGTACTTTAATTACAGTCTCTAACTTTCTTAACTGCTTGTTGGTCAAAATTACATTCCAGATAAAGCTTTTGCATAAGGGATAATTTGATGTTCATTTACTTATGGTTCATCTCTTTGAAACAGCAAATATTCTAATGTGAAAATAGTATTTAACTTTTATAAATGACCAGTCTTTTTACAGGTCTGTTTTATATTCAGTAGAGTAGTTGTCTGATATGGGACATGTTTCAGCCCATGCAGTGGCAAAAGGAGTACTCATGTGACAGTATCTCACTATCTTGCTCATGAGTGTTTGTTGTGCTACTGAATAAGTATCTGCCTAAGAGCAGCTTCCTGTTGATAACATACCTTAAAATACAGCTGCCCTAACAAATCTGTTTGAGAAGGAATGCAGTGTTAAATTTGGAGGCCAGTATTTCATGCATTGAAACCTTTGCTGAAAGAAGGTTTATTTTTCGTTTGTAAGCATATGTTGTGTTAGTGTTAAAACACTAATTCCTCTAAGATCACAAGGAATTCATTTGCGAAGGTCCTCAGTGTTGGTGAATCTCTTCATTTGATGTTACTGCTCATTTATTTGTATACAAATCTGACTGGAGAGGAGCTTTTCAAAATACATGTTAGATCGATCCAATTAAATTGATCTTTCAGTGCAGGAAAGAAATGCTTGTAAATTAAAATTAAATTTCTGTGTTAACGCAGTGAACTGGAAAAACAATTTCATTTCCCTGGACAAAAAAATGTTGATTATGAAACTGTTGCTTGATCATTCTGTACTACAGATCAATAAAAACAATGTCTGTTGTGACAAACATTGTATAAATAAGACTTCGGCTTAAAGAATAGTGTCATTCTAAGCATCAGTCTGGAAACAGCAAGGATCTCATTTTGTTGGCATTGTGCTAAAGGTAAGGCATGTCAAAAGTACAGCATGGGTTAGAGGGAAGCTGCCACTTGTAATGTTCAGCTTGATTTGCAGTGGGGAAAACTGGATTAATAATCTTTGTAATTGTACTTTGTACGCTGGTGGGCTGCCAGCATCCAACTGCTGCTTGCACAGGTCTTGACAAAAATAACTGTAAAAGGGGCCTGTCTCTTTTGGGAGGAGAAGGGAGGAGCTGCTGCAGTCAAATGATTGAATTTGACTCATCTCTGGATCACTCCACCTTCTGCCAAGAAAATACTGTTACTTACGACTGTATCTTCAGTCTGAGTCCTTTCACTTCAGATGTTGCCTCCAGTTAAGGATTTTCTGCCTTGGGTACTGCCCCTCAAGTCTTGTAGAAAGTAGACAAATCCTGATGAGAGTGGTAAAGCCCACTTTATTGTGAAAGGTGATGTTGATGCTGCGCAGCCCACCAGTATTACTCTTCAAACAGTCTTGCTTGGTAGCTGTACCTCCTTGCCCTCCCTGAGCTGTGGAAGTGCGAAAGCAGCTGCAGGTGCCTGGAGAATAAGTGTGCAGAGGATGTTTGCTGTTCTAGGCTTGTTTGTGGTTTCCTTGGTTTTAATGCAGTGTTTTGACACAACTGTCGGCTCCTCCCTGTCTTAGGCTCTTCAGATACAGGTAGTGCTAATACTTGATTAAACAAAGACGTTAATTATGTCAAAATCTTTCCTGCACAGATAATGACTTTTCATAAGGTACTCTTCCCACCTTGTTTTTAGAACTGTATTTTCCATACTGCTTCCCCTTTAAGATCAGTGGGAGGCAGATGTGTCCATGTTCAGAAGGCCAGTATGTTCTGACTGTGCTTTACTAGCGAGTTTCCCATCTGTAATCATACATTTGTCTTGAATTTTCAGATCTCTAAAGAGGGTTCAGACTAAAGGACAACATAAATTAACTAATGCCACCCTATGGGAGCCTTTGTAGCTGAAGGTCTGCGAGTCAGCATTTTCCACTGTGAGCTCCTATTTTTCAGGAGTTACGAAGTTGGCCATAAAACCCTTGGCCTGGAGTTAAAGGTCTCTCAAAGGGAGACTTCTGCCACAATGAATCTGTTTTGCTTTAAGGATTGAATAGATGGCTGGGATACAGCTCTTGTAATCCTGTTAATTGGTGGTAAGCTGAATAAAAGCATGAGTTTGCATGTCAGCCCATAAAATGGACTTGTATTGTTTGAATATTTTTAACAACAACAAATTAAATGCTGGTATTTGATGGTTTAAGTGTGTTTCTAGTATCATGAATGCTGTTTTCATCTATCAAAGGCAGCAATAATGTGGGTGTTGACACCTTTTCATTTCTCCAAAGGAGCATCTTATGCATTTGTACCAGGATTCCATTTTTGTATCTTTAACTGTAAAACAGCTAGTCCAGAAACAATGTTAAACTGGCAACAGGGGTCTGAATAAAACATGTAAAAGCAAGGCAGTTCAATTCCTCCTTTAGTGCGCTCAAAGAAATGTCATGCAATGGGTTTTGTTTTTTGGTTTTTTTTTTTTTTTTAAATACATACATCTAGTAACTGTGAAATGGAGGTGTGATGGTACATGAGAAGGGGTGCAGTGAAACTCTTGCTTTTGTTACGCGATCCAGACTCGATGTGACTTGTGTACTGCGACATGTCAGGGTTGGCACCAGTGCTGCGGGTGGTAAAAGGTGCGAGAGGTTCACAGCCAGTTTTGAGAATTTGGCAATTCCATGAAAATACCAGTAACCAGTACAACTTCCATATGCTGTTTAGTCTCTGCTAGTTCACGTTGCATGTTTACTTTAAACCAAATCTTTTTTGCTAAGCATGGTGCTTGTATTGGTTTAAATAAAATGTTTAATTAAGAGGTTCTGTTGCCCTGTTTTAATTGCAAAGTAGCACATCCAGCACGGGTGTCTGACAGGGGAAAAGCTGTTAATACCAGGTACGATCTTTCTGCTTTTCTCAGCTTCCTGGAGTTTGCTTTGGACTTGTAGTGTGGTCTTCAGTCTTGAATGTGGTCCCTCACTTGCTCTTCTACCTAAAATAATTCCTCTTTCCATCTGTTGTGAAAGGTGGCAGCAAGGGAGAGGAGAGGACAACAGCTGATGGAGTACTGTGGGATAACTGCCATCCTCCTCCGCTGCTTTGCACCTTTGTGTTACAGAACTCGGTGTGTATACTTGTGAGCTGCGAGACAGCGTGGGGGCTTGATTTCATTGTGAAATGCCACTTAGACTTCCATGTTGCACCTCTCCCACAAGGCCAAGGCTTCTGGCGTAATCTGGAGCTGTGAAACACAGAACAGTGCAGGTGCCAACTGAACAATGTTATAGTTTGTCAAGGAGACCCCAAAGCTTGAAGGAGTCAAAGGAACTTAGTTGTACCTTTTCCTTCTCACAGTTGCTGGGTCATCTCTTTCTTGCCCAAGAGACCACTGGATTATTTTGATCAAAGCACTCCTTTTCCTCACTCTTGCTGACTGTTTCTTCCTTTCCTGATCTTTGGAGATTTTTTTCCCCCCTATATTGTTGAAAAAAAAACTACTAAAGATAATCCAAGGGATTCGGCTTCAGTAGCTGACATAGGTTGTTTCTGCCAATGCTGAAGAATAGCATTAGTGGGCCACAGATTAGAGGTGATAGAAGTAAACCCCTTCTCTCGCAGGTGAGAGAGCCCTGTGAAGGAGAAAATGCACAGCTGCTGCAGCACATCTGGCTCTTCAATAGCACCTTGGTCACCTAAGTGTGTTGCAACAAAATCTGTTGCCAGAAGCTCTGAAAAAAACAGCTAAGCTGCTGTGGGAGAAGAATGGTTCTCAAGAACAGCTGATTAAAGGGAAGGGGGGGAGGAATAAAGAGCACTCTCACATCAGAGGGGGAGGTCACCTGTGGAGTCCTGTGGCATTCTCTGTTGTTCATTGAATATGCTGAACTGGAAAATGAGGTGATAGTTTACTGGTATTGCTAGATTAGACAGTAAGAGCAAAAGCTGACTAAAGAGAATTGCAAGGAGATGTAGGGATATGAAGCGAAGGGCAGCTGCTTTCGTTCAGGAAAGGTCATTGACTTGCAGTAGTTATATGAAAACAGCGGCTGAGTGGTCATTAAAGCTAGAAAAGGGAATAGGAAACAAAATGGAAAACCTCTGTGCAGCAGTACAAATCTGCAATGTACATGTAGCCTGGGTATCGCACACAGCCGGTGCTTTCTCTTCCAGGTGCGCGAACAGATGGCTGGCCCACGGCTAGCAGGAGTTTGCTAAGGAGATCCCTTGACTTGGCAGGGTCTTTGGGGATGATGCAGAGGAGGAACGTAGTTGGTTCTGGAGGAGCTGGAAGAGGAGCTGAGGCGATCGCTGCCCCTATGTGTCAGACTCCTGGCAGTGAAAGGGACACCGGTCAAAGGGTCTTGTTGAGCGTGCCTGTGCCCACTGCTCCATGTCCCTCAGGGGTCGTGGAACTGACTGGAGTACAAGCTGGCTCCCCCAAGCTCCTTACCTGCTCCTCACAGGCAAAGGTCCTGCCACATTGTGTTTGGGTGCATGTGAGGGTGGGGAAGACAAGCGTAAGCAGGTAAGGTATAGGGTGACACTGAGACGCAGAATGGCTGGATGTTGAGCAACCTTAAGGGGAAGTGCTGGTGGGGAGGCTGTGGGACAGAGACCTGATGCACTCTGTGGGCGTAAGAGTGGTTGTGATTTATTCTGCTAGGCTCCTGTATGGTAGGGGTGATGATTTAAGATGGGCCTCACCCCTTGGAACAAAAATGAGGACGTGTGGCAGGTGGGCCATCCCATGCCCTTGTTAGTTTGCACGGACATGTCAGCTGCAGTTTTGGTGATGCCCCCTAGGGCCTTCTGCAGCAGCAGGGGAGACCTCACCCGTGTGGGGACATTGCGGGGCTTGACTAAGGTACCTCTCTTGGTAGCTGCAGGCACGCTGGCTGCTGCGGAGACCCAACAAAGCTTTGGCCTGGTCTAGTTGGATTGTTTCTGTGTTACAGTGGAAAACAGAACAAGACTTGTCAGTCTCCCAAGATGTGGCTAGTTAGGAAAAAAAACCATGTTCAGCTTCATGTGGAAATGCCTGCACAGAGGGGTTTATAGATCTCGGTGCTGGAGTTCTTAGATTTTGCTCCTATAGATATGACTCTAGTTTGGTAACAGTCATTCTCTGCAGGGTCTTCCCTTAGGGCAGGCAACTGCTTCTCTCCAACAGCAAAGGAAGAGCTGTGGAGATGGTACCAACTTGGTGGAGTAGCTGCTGCTTCCTCATCTCCTCCAGAAGGGTACTGAGCCCAGGGAACTAGTCCTGGGTGCTGAGCTGGCCTCCAGGCTGGGCTGGGTACACGGCTTAAATTGTAACTGCTGGGGAAGACAAAATTTTTCTGGGATCTGAGCAGAAGCCCTGCTGTTCCTGAAGAGCAGGATAGGCAGATAGGCAGGCATATAGGTTGCCGCAGCTTAGCAAGGAAAAGGAGTTGTAGTTCTCAAAATACATGTCTGGGGTCAACAGTCAATCTTGGAGAAGTGGCAGCCTCTCTCTGGGCTGTACTATAAGGCAGTGGGCTGGCTTCATTTGTGCTGTATTCAAGGCGCTGGGAGCTTCGTTTCCAGCCATGTTGCAATGAGCACAACAGTTCTGAAGTACAAGGAGCTCTGGCATTAGCTTTTAATTTCCCCAATTCATACACATTTGTATCTGCCAGGTCTCTATATTGAAAGGTTGAGCATAAGGCTGAGCAATTACATACCTCAATTTTTCTATTAACACTTAATTTTCATTTTGTGGAAAACAGTGAAGGAAAATGGTGAAATACTAAACAGCGAATATTCTCTGGTAGTGGTCAGGATGCTACTGGCATGTAAAATTGTATTCACATCAGTGTAAACTTGGCCACCGTTCCCTTCCCACTTCTTGCAGGCTTTCTTCCATATCTGCTGTTCCTTTTGATGCTACTAAGACTATGTGATCTTGTGCGGGTAACGGGCTGACTGCTGCAGTGTTACATGCAGTATCTCGTGCAGCCTCGCCTTGGTCTGACTAGGCTTTATGTCTTTTCTCTAATGCAGCCATAAAGTGAAGGAGATGATTTTAATACATTTGCATAGCTGTAGTTAATCAGCGTGGTCCATTTTGTCACAGCACGGGGCGATTGTCTCCTCTGGACCGTTTTGTCGTGTTTCATTCCTTCAGGGACTGCAAACACACTCTCGGTTAACCTTGTTCACCTTTGGTGATAAGTGAGACGTCGCATACAGAATGTGATTGAGCTCAGCTGCAACTCCCCTGACAGCTCTAGCAATTCCTCAGCAGGAGACAGAGGGGAGAAGAGAGCAATTATCAGCCAGAAAGACTCTGAATGCCGAACAGATGTGAACACCGGGAAAACAGCATGACTGTCTTTCATGGCAAATTTTCTACTAAGATGGGGAAGTCCCATCAAGGCTTTTTGAAAGGCGCACTGTTAACTGTTCCTGCTGGTATGTGCCATGGCAGGCAGCTAGTAGCATGAATGCAGCTTGTCTTCCCTTTTCTGCAGTACTCAGCTCAACAATTAATATAATGCACCCTTCAAATCCCCGTGCCAAACAGCATCTGTTGTTGTCACCTCTTTTCTGCAGAAAATGGGAAGACAGCGGAAGAAAATGGGGCAGAAAATACTCAGTTGAAAGGGAAAGGGGCACCAGCCCTCCTCCACTTTCACTAAGGCCTTGGAGGACAGAAGTAGAGCAGAAAGTTAGGGGTCGGTGCCCTTTTTGAGCTGAATAAGGAACAAGAGAGATTTAGCATTTCTTCAAAATAATGTCTAATTTTAAATATCCGCCGTTGGAAAATGCTGCTGGATAATTGGAAGGAGAACGTGCCCGCCTTGCTCACAAAAGCAGTCTGCCTGGCCATCTGCTCTGACAGCAACAAATCCTGGATTGATTTGCCAACGTGATTAATTCAGCTAGGATGACTGGATCAAGGGATCAGCTAGAGACAATATTTATACCCTACCTCCAACTGTGAATGTGCAATTGTTTGGTTCACAAGTACAAAACAAATTGTATAGCTGTATTACTGGAAGAATGGAAAAATAGATGCATCCACTCAACAGCCTTTTTTTCTTTAGATGGCCCCATTCCAAGGTCTGTAAGTACAGTGTAACATAAGCCCACTTTCCCTGTCTGTGAGGTGAAGCAGAGCTGTTTTCCTCTTATAGAGAGCTTCTGCATCTTTATTCCCTACGCCGATGCTGCTGTTGCTCTCCTTGCTGCAGTTTAGTCCCAAGATCTTGGAGCGACTGGCTCTGCAACCTCATCCACGTGGCCCAGAGAGACAGACGTGGAGCGCAAGCCAGCCACCCCACCCTGCTCCCTGTGCCCCAGGTTACTGATGGGAGAACTGGTACTCGTCGAGAGCCAGTGCGGGGCACGACTTAAATCTTGAGAACAACCAGGGGGGGGATTTCTAGCCCTGCTAGAGCCTTGAGCTGATTTGATAATATGGATGTAGCTGGAGAGATCAAAAGCAAGATTTGTCAAGGAATTTAGATGTAGATGAAGGCTTTTGAAATCCTGTCTAGTGTGATTTAAGTGTGTAAATACACATTGGACCTGAAGGTGCTGTACTCAAGGCCACATGGCATGTCTGTGGGAGAACAGGGAGACCAAAGTCTGTCTCCCATGCTGACTCTTTATTCTCCCTCCCAAATTTTCAAGTGTGCTGCAGATCTGCAGGGGACTGCAAGAGCTGCTTGGGGGGAAGCATGAGGTTGTGATAATCAGGCTGTGTCTTCTGGCTGTTGACAAGACACCGAGCCCCGAATGGCTTATTTTTTTCTATACAAAGCAGAAGTTGCGTGTGTCTTCCCTCATTTTGGGCAGAAACAATAATGTTACACCTGGCAGAGAACTGAATGCCTCATTTGTCCCAGTGAGTGGCTGCCCCGACTCTGCCTTGATGCAATCTTCCCTCCACATCCAGCAGTGATGTGGTTTATGCTAAAATGATTAGCAGTGAAATAATTAACAAGGAAGACTTTTTTTAGGTGGTGTCATCCAGTACCAGACGTAACACCATCTTAAAATGCTACCACTGCAGTTTCAGCTTCTGTTTATTCAGGCTGATGTCGCTGCACTGGTTTATATTTGGATCAGAATTTAAAGTTATTCTTTGAAGAGCTAAGGACTAAGGGTGACATTTTCCAAGTCATCACTGCTACAGTTAGGCTAACGCAGAATGTTTTGGAAAATCCCCCTCTTACTTTGTTAACAAGCAGCCGAATCCTGAAACGCATTATAAAATAGTTCTTGAAAAAACAATTATTGGTCCTTTTTCCTGATCACACACTGGTATTATGCCATGGGCTCAGAATTGTACGGATAGCCATTAACAGGAGCTCGACACAGCAAGCAAAAAACAAACCCTGTTATTAAAAGGACAGGTTGAGTATTTAGCCTATTAAAAGAACACTGTTGCCATCTGACAGTAAACGTTGGAGGGATTGAGGCCACTCGTGGATTCCATGAGATGTGGTGAGACGCCTGGCAGCGTCTGTGTTTTGAAATTGGGTTTGAAACGTGATTGTTGTTTCTCTTGAGACTTACTTTCACGTGCAAAGGGATTTATAATGTTAATTTGTTTATGTGGTCACGTACATAATGGTAGAGTCTAAACAGGGATTCTAAAGATGAGTTAATTAGTGCAACAGGAAAGGATATTTGCCAGTTCAGAAAGGAAGTTGGTGCACTGGCAAGTCCAGGCATCTTTTCACCCTGCTGATCAAAAATTGAGCAGTGAACCAACATCCTGCATTCTGATGTCTGTTAGTGCATAAATGAGGTAAGTGGGTGGGCAGATTGTGTGCTTTTGCTGCTTCTGATGTGTATTTAAAAGGTACGCAGAAAAGTGACCTCTGCGAGGCTACATTAGAGGTACTTGGGGAGTCTCTTCTACATTGTAGAGAGATATTTCGATTTTCCTCTCCTGAAAACCCCGTAAGCAAAGTCCTTGTTGAAGTCAGCAGGATTTTTATTACTGAGTTCAATAGTATTAGATTCTTCCCTGATACCTATAACTGAAATGACTGTTTTCCCAGGGATATTATTTTTAATGATGAAGAATGTGGTTAACCCATGCTTTTCTACCATGATAATTCAGAGAAGTTGCTCTGTAATCTTCCCTCACAGCGCTCTGCCAAAGCACCGTTGTCATGACCTGCCAGAGTTGTCTTTCTTCAGCTATATCTTATGAACAGACTGATTACACGCTGAATTATGACTGATTATACGGCTGTTTTCCGGTAAGGACAAATACTTGAGGTGGATTTAAGATGAAGTGAACAGACACTGATGTTTTCCCTTGGGATTCCAATCAGGATTAAACTCAATGAGCCCAGGCTAAAGGGAAAGTGCATTAAAAGCCGTCTCCAGATCTCCACTGTGTCTTCCTTACGTAGTTTACAAAGTTTAATGGGAGAAAATTCTGAGAAGATACTCAGTGGTTAAGATTTGAGATCCCAAATAAATGAATGAGAATTGATTAGACCCTTTTCTAGAGAATTTGCTTTTAATTTCCTTTTGTGTTATCTTAAAAAGACAGTCTATAATACAAGAAATCCTTCAATGAACGAATCTTTGTTGTGCAAGATTACAGCTGCCTTCCACTTTTCCTGACAAGATAATTTCAGTTGAACAGTATGCAAGCATCAGAGGTAATAACATGTTGCATTCCCTGAGGCAGAACCAGTATTAATTGCAAATGCAAGTACACGGCTAACACACCTTTTTATTATTTTATTATTATTTTATGAACAGCAGCTTGGCATAATCCTATGTAGAGTACTTAGTGTGTGTTTATGTGTCTTGAAGTGCAAATTCCTGTGTTATAAGTGGGCCTGGTGGCTTGTAGTGGGTCTTGTGGGGAGCCAGATCTCCCTCATGAACAATATTAACAGACTTAGTGCCAACGCATCTGTAATTCTGCAGGGCTTTGTCTTGCCAGGGAGGCCCTAGGCCTAACAGTTAAAGCAGCGATGGTCACTATACCTTGGTGCCTTTTTAAGTAAACAACTACCTCAAATGGCTCAAACTGCTGGTTTCCATATTGCAGTCGAAAACCAGCACTCCCCAGTCCCAAGGTATAACGGCATCTGCACACATCTTCTGTTTCTTTACCTCCCACAGCTTTTCTGATGCAAATGACCCTCCTGGATGGCTCAGGAAAAGTCTGAAATGGGGAGTCTGAACACTGAAAGTCAGGTTTTCCAGCAAAGTCCAGTCAAATGGCCCTAGGAGTAAGTGTATCTTACAGCTCGAGGCTACTCAAAGTAAGAAATCAACAGTGTGCTAATAAACAAGGCCTAACGAACCATCAAGTAAATTATATGTAGAAAAGTAAGTTATTGCAGAGGAAGACTTTGGTCCCCTGTTGTTTCTCACTCACTCCTCAGGAGCCAGGGATGAGGAGTGGTCAGGAGGTGGCCGCCACATGCTGCCAGGGGCTCAACAGCCGCATCCGCGCTAAATGGCCGGACCAGCGGCTGGCAGAAGCGACCCCCCACCCCCGCCATTACCCGAGGTCTGTCCCTCACTGTACACCTTTCCTTCTGCAAAACAGGAACGGGGTGGTTGCTCTCTTCCTAACCTGTCCTGTCACCCCGAGACAGAAGGAAACCACAGCAGGCTCAGCCCTCGCTGATGTTCTTACTGCCCGGTGGTCATCTCGTCTGGCCCCTTTGGAAGGGGGTGGGAAGGCTCCGGGTGGCTGCCCAGGCTGCAGTACCCGCCCCCCACTCGCCCCTTTTTTCGTTTTCTTACCTTTTAATTAATATTTACTACAGTTAATTTTTAAATGTTTCCTGGGTTTCCCATTGAAGTTTCATTGGTCATGACGACACCGCAGCAGTTTTATGGGAGTAGTTTGTGGGCGAGATGAGTGATTTTATACTGAAAGATCAACTTTTATGTTTGCAACAACCAATTTCTTAACGACAGACAGCTCATTTGCTACAGTTTTCCCTCTTATTTTGGTGAATGAGATAAAGCTTCTGCTTATCTCTCATTGTGACATTCTATTAACTATGTGGAAAGATTTCTGGCAGCTGTCACTGGAAAACACTGTTTACTATTTGGCAGCTCTTTAGTTTTATGGAAATCACTACTTACAGGCTCATCTGGAGGAAATGATTGCAGCCATGCTACCCAGACTTTCCTTTGCTGCAAGGGATCATGTCTTAAAACTGAAACGACTTTTATATGACCCTGTGGAAGGAAAAATACGTGATGTTCCCTTCCAACCGTTTTCTCATCTTGCCGTTTCCTTTGAGCCAGCTCCAAACTATATCGATTTGGGATCGTATGAACCAGTTACCCCCTTCCTCCGGGGACCTTTCGCCAGTATTTCTTCCTAACGCAAATTTGCCATCTCCCTTGTCTCCAGACGTAGCTCGCTCTTACCAGGCAATCCTCTCCAACACGGCGCTACAGTTACTACGATCGCATGCCCCTCTCCCACATTTTAACCTGAAAAACACCTTCTTATCTAGCTTTAGGTCAAACGCCCTTTTCCCCTTGGTTTTTACCCCCGTTTCCTCGCTCTTTGGTTCCGTGGCCTTGGCGGGTGTGCCTCCGCACGCCCCATGCCCCGGCGTTCGCAGCGTTTTTCACTGCAGGTATCGAGGCGGGAGGGAAAAGCAAAAACTGTCCCCCTCCGAGACCCCGCCAGGAAATGGCGGCCGGCGCCACGGCGGCGGCGCCGGCGGGCTCCGGCAGGC
>JAVKLA010000040.1:18261718-18278568 GCA_034782735.1 Sagittarius serpentarius
GGGGGGTGGAAAGCAGAGGCACAGCCGAGGCCGAAAGCGAAACGCGGCGGGGGCTGGGCCAAAGCCGGTTGCGGGGGGGTCTCCCCTCAGAAACCCCCAGAGGGTTCCCCCGCCGAGCCGAGGGCTGGAGGCTCCCGGAGATCTGGTCCCCACCTTCGTCCTTGTGGTGAAGAGGTGGAAATCTGGCAGCGTTCGACTGTGAATAAAACGGATTTTTAAGCGTTGGTGTAAGACAGACCCGTTTCATTAAACGGTGTTTGAAATAAGTGCAGCCTTTTTAAAAGAGAGGTTGAAAATGTTTTATTGTGGCTGCTTATTTAACAGAAGTAACGAATTAAGTGTTGCATTCTTCTCGTGCTTTATACTGAGATGTAATTTTTGAGATTTTTTTAAAATTGTTATTATTTTTTGGAGAGTTTTCTGTCTTGAGGTGGCCAAATAGGAACCTGCCTTGGATCAGCTGTGAGGTGCTGCTCTAGGAGAGGACAGTGAGGAGGATGCTGTTCTTGGCCCTCTTTCAAGCTTCCTAGTTATCCTTAACAAAAACTGTTCTGTTGCAATATAAGTCCTGCCCTCTAAGCCTGTTGGGGCTTATATGAATGTAAATGAATCTCATACTGATAATAATTTGGTTCTGTCTTAAGACTTTTTAAATGGCTGGCATGACGTTTGTTCTGCAGATGCATTTCATGCTGCATCTTTGTCTAATTTTCATGGCATGAAAAGGTCGAGTATACATAGGTTTGGTGTGGGGTTTTTTGCACCTTTTGGACATATATGCAGGGTCAGCATTTACTTTGAGAGTAACGAGACAAAACATTTAGCTGCTTTTAAGATTGCTATTGCTTTTTTCTTCATTAACAAACCCTGTGTCAGGTTTCTGCTGGCAACCAAGAGAGTCACTTGTGATGGGGGCCTGCGCACAGCGAGCGGGGTCCAAAACTGCTGAAAGGGATGCTGGAAATTTGTTGCTGGTGGGGAGGTAAAAACATAGAGTATGGGCAGAGTATGCCTGAAGTTTTCTTCTGCTTTCTTGTTTGTATAACCTGTTTCAAATGTGTCTTGCCTATGGGTTTATGACATTAGAACTTACTCAGGAGAAACTACGCTCCTGAATAGGATGGCGGCAGTTGAGTGTTGGGGCTCTGTGCCAAAATGTTACCTTTCATGGATAAAACACGTTGTTGCTCCTGTTCTGAAGGATCACTACTGTTTCCATTTTTTTTCTAGATTATAGCATTTGATGAGCTAAAGACCGATTACAAGAATCCTATAGACCAGTGTAATACACTCAATCCTGTAAGTAGCATGCTGAACATTTTTTTTTAATAAAGATATGTAAAGTGCTTATTTTTGGTGTTATCTTGATGTAATCAAACTAGGCAATAGAATTGCATCTGGGTTGACAAAACCTAACTGTTTGATGGAAGTTCTAGGGAAGATTCTTTGTCTGATTCTTTATTTTCAAGTTGAATATTCTGACTGTTATTAATCTGCTGGTGATCTTGTCAGCTGTCGTACTAACATTCTTTCAATCTGCTTTCTACATTTTCGGCACAAAGACAGTTGAAAAGGTCAAAAAGATTAAAAGAGTCAAAATTGCATTAAAGGTGTGTACTGCTTTTCAGTTTAATGTTTTTAATGCCCCTTCCCTTTCATTTTGTTAGGAACATTTGTAATACTATTAAGCTGTTTTGTTTAGTGTGCCTGTTCATCTGCTCGTTATTTGTTTGTTGGGTTTTATAACAACTTCATGGATTTCCATATTTTGTGCAAAACAATTTTGCTTGCTTACCCAGTGAAGTGGGGAAAACTGTTACATGCCTGTTATATATGTCCTATCGATTAGCTGAAGTAACTTCAGATAGAAATAAATAGTACTTTTCAAGCAAGATTAATTGGACTCTGAGATTATAGGACACCAGTTGTTTTTTAAGCATTGACCCAGTGAATTCTGATCTTGTTTGAGGATTTAGGTGGGCATAATGTGATAGGTGTGATCTTCACTTCTTTGTTTTATGTTCCAGGATCAGGGGTGTATCTTGGTGGCCTCTCTTGGATGCAACTCTGACACTCCTTGGCTTATGAAAAGAACTTGAGGCAAACTATTTGCTTGCATCTGTAACAGGCCAATAATAAAAGGGATGCTTGTTAAAGAGCATATAGTTTGATACAGCAGGAGTTTTGTGTATTTCTCATGGTTTTCACTTTGGTTTGGAGTGCCCAGGCTGAGGTACAATGCAGGGGCAGCACAGCAATGTGGCCTGGACTGTAACTTTATTGTGTTTTGAAGAGTTAAGTAAATTATGCAAATGAAAAATGAATTTACAGTAGCTGGGGTGGGGGGGAATACATGCTAGACATGTGGCACGTATATTGACGGCGAGCGTTATAGCATGAGAGAGGGTGGGGAGGAGAAGAGGTGGTAGGCAGAGGATTGCGTCTCAGAGGGTGAGGTTTGCTGCTCGGATAGCTGTGCATCTAACAGTTTCCCTTGCTTGGTCTGTTCTACGGTCATTCCTGCTACAGTATGGGGGAAGGCAAATTCTCATTACATTTATGCATTATGATCTTACTGCAGCCTTTGAAGTATTATAATCCGCATGTTTAACGGAAATATTAACCTTTTGTTAACCCACATGCATGTAGTGTTTATTTATATGATAGCTTTGTGAATTGAAAATATTAAAAAATATTTGCTGTTCTGGTGAAAGTAGATTAGCCTCTAAAAGTGAAGTTAAGATCCAGACTGTTGAGGGGATCTGGTAAATGATGCTGGACAAACACACTGAAGTGTTGTTTTCCTGTGCAAAGAATCAAAAATCCTGGGAGGAATTGAGACCCCTCAGTAGAAAGATTAGCCTAAAATAGTAACTGCTTAGTACACTGTTGATGCCTTCTCTTCCCTGCTCCTATTATAGTCGTGTCTCTTCTCAGAAATGAGATTTCTTCCTCCCTCGCTTCTGTGATAAATATCATGGTAGAATATGATGCATTTCATTTTCCTTTAGTCAGCCAGGGAGGATAAAGTGTGGTAGATTTGAAAGAGACAGGTATTTTGGTGTGGGAGTAGGGTTATAATAGACAAGATAAAGAAAATTGTGCTTTGGGATGTGTAGTTAAATAAACTACAGATTTTCAGACCTGGTAAATCTGTCTCAGCAGGCTGCCATGGCATTGTGTTTTGGATAGGGTGGTTGTTGTTCGACTATAAATAATTCCCAAGTTGTAAATGGTAAGTATACAAAAAAGGATCTGGACAAAAATATTTACTTGAAACATTTCATGTAAGACAGCTTATTTTTGTTGACGTTGATGCAAGTTTGCTTTGTTTGATATTCTTCATTTAGAGAAGCAGAATGTCGTAGCAGAGTAGGTGGTGAGAAGGTCTGTTGGTAGTTTTTAGATTTCTAGGAAGATATTTTGGGGGTTTAAAAGTGGCATCTGCTTAGAGAGAATGAAAAAAAATTATGAAGCACTGAAACTCTAGTGTAGTCATCCTATGCAATGTTAGTCAGATTACACAAAAAAAGAGGGGCAGAGTGTGTATGTGTGGACACGTGCATAGACAACTGAAATCTTTAGTTAGAAATGGAGCATTTTTCATGAGGGGATGTTTTAGTGGTCCTGAGTTGAGAAGTCGGAAGCTTACAGATTTGCCTTTCTGAGTTGTGTCATAGAGGAGTAAATGGCATCACCTTGGGGTGACTTGTTTTAGAAAATTTTACTTTTGGGGTGGGCGTGAGATTTTGCTGGCTCTTTGCATGCATTTAATCTCTGTATCTCTCCATATGATTCCTATTAATAACACTAATAATACCTGGCATTTCACGCTTTCTGTGATTTTGTAGTAAACTGATAATTAGCTCTGTGGGCTTCTGCTGGAAAGCATGATGCTATAAAGCATGCATATTAGGTACTTGTGAAGGAAAACGAAGCTGGCTGACACGCCCTAAACTGTACGTGCGTAGCTGCTGTCGTGCCCTCCTGGGCTGCAGGCAGCACAGTGCTCGTCTCTGTGTAGACCCGTGTGCCTAAACACCGTTACCGCTGATTTGGTTCTCTAAAGCTCTGCCTAGGAGATTACATTTTGGCAATAGCTTGAATTTGAAAAATTTTGTATGTGTGAATACCAAAAGAAAGCTGTAAAATAGGAAAACAAACACAGAACATCTTTTTGCCTATAAATGGTTACATGGAGCATGTTTCCTACTGATATTTCTCTGTTGCATGAGCAGAAATATCTCGATGATCTTTTCTGTTATGAAAGTCATGTATAAAGCGTGGAATCTGTTAACAGTGCACTTAATGTAATAGGAGCAATAAAAAACTACTGAACTGAGCATTTAATTTTATAAATTGTTCTTCGTTCATGAATATCACATGAAAACAGTAAGGCACGTACTGCTGGTTGCTGTTTTCACTTTCTGCAGTCTTGTTCTTGTTAGTGTTGCTTTTAAATAATATTTTTTAAACAATAGCTTACCTCCAAAATAGATTAAACGCCACACATTTTGCTTTGAGTAATTGAAACTTCTAACTCGTATTTTTCTTTTCCAGCTTGTACTTCCAGAGTACCTCATCCATGCATTCTTCTGTGTTATGTTTCTCTGTGCAGCAGAGTGGCTTACACTGGGTCTCAATATGCCTTTGTTGGCTTATCATATTTGGAGGTAATATTGACGAGTCTGGTATCTCTGTGCTCACGTTAATTGTTACTCATTCTCCCGTTGCAGTGCTTCCTGTTAAGTGTTCTGTGTCTTTGGCAAATAAAGATGCTTTCCGATATGACGCTGTGAAAGTTTACATCATGGCTATACAATAAGAACCATCACTTTGCTTTCTCTGTCATTTTTATTTGTTATTCTCTTGTGCTGTGCAAGAATCGAGTTGTGTTGTGTGTGCGTTCAAGGTAGCTGACATGGCAAAGGCGTGCAGATTCACGGTGTGGATTGCCCGTAGAAGTGGCAGTCCCGCTTTCCTCCTGCCACTAAGACGTGGGCACCACCTCTCCTTGTGCTGGTGTTAGTCCTGTGCGGGGAGCTGGAGGAGGGAGCTGGTCTGGTTGAAACGTAACCCAGCAAAACAGCTTTCACTGCGTGGCTGTATCTGTACTAGTCCTGGCGTGAGGAGGAATCGGAGGGGTGGAGGTAGGACTGTTCCTTTTGCTAGCAACCTGTGTTAAACTACAATTTCAGGATTGTTTTGTGTTGACCCGTATGAGTATCCCTTCAGCATGGTAGCCAGCATGCATTTCATTCATGAGTAGAGGCTGTAGGTTACATAGGGTTATACGTTGGTCTCTCCTCCAGCTTTTCCAGCCCTTTTGTAAGGAATCCCATTTTTCATTTGTTTATAAATTTGTCCTATTTCCTTTTGGCGTACCAGAGGTCAGCATGGTTTAAGGCAGAGGTGAGCTGTCCCGGCACCATCTGTGAAAGCTCTTCCATAGGCACGTTTAGTTTGGAGCTCCGTATGGCTCTTGCAGTTCGCCATCTCCTACATGGAGCTGATGGACTTTGCTGTTAGGGGTGCGATTCCTTGTCTCGGTTCTGGTATTACTTGGCGGGCGGGGGGCAGGAACTGCTGTTTCCCATTGCCGTCACCACAAAACTAACTGTGCATCACTTTCAGGTACATGAGTAGACCTGTGATGAGTGGCCCTGGTCTGTATGATCCTACAACCATCATGAATGCAGATATTTTAGCCTATTGCCAGAAAGAGGGATGGTGCAAATTAGCATTCTACCTTCTATCATTTTTTTACTACCTATATGGGTAAGTTTTTTTTTTTTTTTCCTCTGTCTCCCATCTAATCTTCAGTCTGAAATTTTGGCTCAGCACACAAGAGAAATTTTGTACGTAGGAATATATATAGTGCCGACTTCCCTGAAAAAGAATCCACAATCGCCATTTATTCTGTTTGAAAACGCAAGTCTTGATTTGGTCAGAATTACTCTTTTGAATCTGTATACCATGACTGGAGACTTGAAAGCTCCAAGCTTTTTTTCTTTTAAGCATAATATAATAACCCCCCCAAGTATTTTCATTAAGAAGCTGGAAGAGTGGTATTTTTAGAGTAAATAGGTATTTTGATGTAAATGTGATTAATTTTTTTTTTTGTCAAAGTCAAAGGTGGAGGAGTCAGAGAGTGAAAAGGGGTGGGAGGCACAAAAGCCAGTGCCACTGCCTGGTTCCTCCTCCCAGTTCTTCCTTCAAGCCAAAAGCCACCTCGCTGCTTGGTGTTCACTTCTGCTCCAGGTGGCGTGACGCGGGACGGGGTGTGCAGTGCTCCTTCCTCTCGGCACGCTGCACTTCTTACAACACAGCCAGAATTGTTCAGGCTTTCGGCACGTAGGCGTTACCTTTATACAGGGCTCCCCGTAACAATGTCAGTCGGCCTAGTGACAACTGGTTGTTGCATCAGTTCATGTCTTGCTTTCTAATGCACTTCTGATGTGTTTTGTGTAAAATCTTTGGTCGCAGTCCACGTACCTCGCACAGATTTGTTCCTTAGAATACATGACTGTATAATTCAATGTATAATGCTAATCAAAATGGTGCATCATAATATTTTTATTTTGTTTTCCAGCATGATTTATGTTCTGGTGAGCTCTTAAGAAGACGTTCAGCAAGCTTTGTTCCAGTTAAGTGCATGCAAAAGCCACAAAACATGGATTCTTTACAAGGAGAACCTCTTACCAAGTTTAAATACGGAATCTGATGATCGCATTTGCGTTAGAAAATGACGACTCCCCTATTTTTAAAATGTTTCCACATTTTATACTTGTGGAAAGACTGTTTTCTTATATTTTACTGGGACACTGAAATTAAGGAATTCTGTGTAAATTAATATAAACATTACTGGGTTTTGAAGAGTTTTGACCTCGCACTCCATAAGGAACAGCCATAATCTTCAAGTAGGTATTTGTTACTGACTAGCCTTAGTACACTAGGGATTTTCTTTAGGCTGGGCTTTGTAGTGGCTCATTTGGACTTGCATATCCCACTCTAACTGTAAATCAGCTGTAGCTGCCGAGTGCTTGGGAAGGACTGGAAGTGCTGTGTGTTTTACCTGTAGGCGATGCTGGTCTTAGGAGATGACTTTATGGACACAATTGCAAAAATAGGAATTCTATTTTGTTGTATTTTATTTTATTTTTTTCTATCTGGTTAATCTTTCCCTGTATATGCATGGTTCGGAGACCTCTGTATTTTTACTGAACGTTAGCCTTGCTTTAATCTCAAGCATATGTCATTGTGATAGGAGAAGTTGAATTGTCCATGAAGGAGCGAATTTAAGTGATGATTTTTTTTTTTATGTCTGTGCCGTTTTATTAACAAACGGACAAACCTACAACACTTATCAAGTCCAGTGATGGCAATACTCCTAAGAGTAATACTACAGACCTTTTCAAAGCAGAAAGTGAGATTGTGAAACTGCCCTGCTGTTCCTTAGTGCAATAAATAATAAAAAAAAAAGTCAAATTCAGAAACACTTATTTTTACCTGGTGCCTTGTTTTGTTTTTAAATTGAACAGATACTTGCTGTGTTCATCTGTTTCTTTTATGATGGATAATTGCATTACCTTTTACAAATAGAACACTGAATCAAGTTACGTCTGGAAAAGGGAAGTTCTGATTTCCTGCTTTTTTTCTTTTTCTCATGGGTCTGCAGAGAAGTAGCAGATGGGGCAGGGGGAAGATGTTTTCGCTAAACTGGTAATTATATTGTAAATTGTGACTGCAAACAGCTGCTTAATTTAGGAGTAATAATTAGGAATCTTTTTCATTTACCTGTGCTGGAGAATAATGAGTAATTTCTGAGTCCTAGTAAAACATTTTTGTATAAACTGTTTATTTGTTCACTTTGGGTCTCGGGTGTTGGATGCAATCAAAGTCGGACGAATGGCTGCGCTGTGTTCAACCAGAAATCCAGATACTGCAATACCGGTGTGTTGGACTATGGGCAGCGGCATCAATTGAGGAGAAAGAATATGAAACAGGGCAGGTACTGAATACCTCTGCCTGAATGGTGGGAGAGTGGGTTTGGAAACCTACTTGTTACAGATTTCATGAGCTAGAGGTTTGGCAGCTTAAACAGCCCTCAAATAGCTTCCACTTACTACGTTGCTTTTTGAGCAGGTTTATAGCCCAGTATGAAAGATACCCTGAGACAGCGCGTTCTGCAATGGAATTGCTCAGTATGTAAAAAGTACTTGTGTACAAGTTCTGCCGGACTTCATTTGGTGCCCCGAAGCTCTTATTTTTTGAGGCATATTGAAAATTTCCGCCTTTCCACCTTATTTATGCTGGACATGATTGAATAGACCTTCATCATGTCATATTTCAAAGCAGAGAAGTCTTAATCTCTTCTTGATTGGAAGTCCTTCCATGGCTTTGTGCTTATCCTTCTTCCTCCGCAAATTTTCCTTTTCTGAGCTATTGTCATCACATGAGATTTGGGTGCCCAGGGATTTAGAGCGGCAGTTTTCTGCTCTCTGCTTCTGAATTCCTCCACTCTTTTTTTCATGCGTGGGGGATATGAGAATTCAGGCTGTGGTAACTTCAAATTCTCTTTCTTAAGTAACGATACCTGACAGCTTATTACTGTGTATATGAAACTTTCTCACGCGTGTTTTTTTCTTTGCATGTCTTGACAATTTCACGTGCCATCGTTGCTCAAGCATTCAGCATTACAAGCTAAATTTTTTCTTGATTGTCCCAAAGCATTTGCAGCAGTTGCAGGCGTTCTCTCACGGCCCTTGTTTTCTGTGCAAAGGCACGGGTTCCAGCGTGCAGACCTCTGGGGCTCTGCGAGGAAACCCTCCTCACTGAAAACTCGTTATTCCTATCCTGTAATCCCCTTCCATCAGTTGTTAGTTGACAAGAGGATTTTCTTCCTTACACAATCATAATTTTGAGCTTTAGCAGAAGTTTTGAAAGGCTTTTTGGAAACTCAGGAATATTGTTCCTATTGGATCGTTTTTATTTTCCTGCTGCTTAGTGCCTTCGGAGACTGCTTGTAAGGTACGACTTCAGCCTGCGTAAGCAAAACTAATTAACCCTATCATATGTTTGTGTATTTATTAATCTGTTGAGGAAATGAGACTTACTGGCTCATAGTCTCTAGCTCTCTTTGGCCTTCTAAACAAATCTCTCATTCCCTTGGCACTTGGGCTGATTTAAGCCACATTACACACCAGAATAAACAATGCAGCATTTACTGAGTTCAGCTGAAAAACACCACCTGAAAACTCCCTCTCCTGCTGGAAACCCCCTCCAGCGGTGGCGCGGCTTTAGCCAGGAATATTTAGCAAAACATTTGCAACACTTCCACTGTCCTGTGGATGACTGGCTTTACACGTCTAAGGTAAAAGTGCATGTGAGTATTCCTGATCAGAGGAATTCAGAGGTGAAAACAGTGCGGTAGCTTGCCAGTGCAGTTCTACTAGTGAAGTTGAATTCACCGCTAACCCCAGGAGCAAAATGCTTATTTGGAGTCTGTCCTGCGTGCTGTGGTTAAATACATGAGAACTGAAGAATTTAAGTAATCATCTCATTTCAAAGGTCTTTAAACTGTCAAAACAGTGTGGAGAAAGGTCAGAAGAGCAAGTTAGAAGTTAAAAAGTCCTATGAGAACCCAGCGTGATGACTACCCAGCTGAGTCCTTCAGAGAATGCTGTTTAGAAACTGGTTTCAGCGTTTTTATTTTTTAAAAAAGGTCAGTGTCTACCAGCACCATCCCAGCTGTTGGGTGGTGCAAACGTTCTCGTCTGTACCCGGCGCTGTGAGCCTCGCATCCGAGTTTTACCAGAGCGGTCCTTGTGAAAGCCACCGATGCATGTGGAGAAGCACGCACGATGCCTAGCTAGAGGACGGTCATCTTGTATTCAAAACGTGGACCTGATAGTAGTTGGGTTTTGGGAGTTCCAGGAGGCAAGAGATTATGGAGAAAATAAAAAACATTTCTCTCTGTTGTCAAGTTTCCTGCTAAGTCATCTTAAAAAGGTATCTGAGCTATTAAATATCTGAATACCTCCAGTTGCAAGATTCAGCACTGAAGAAGGGACAGACAGAGACTTCTTTTGTGTTTCTGATTTCTGTTTGAGTGTTGGGGCGTAGTGTTGGGGACGGAACAATACACATTTTGAGCCAAGTACTCTCTGTAAATGGCTCTGTGCTGTGGGAACTTTTGGAAGCATTCCTGTTGCCTGCCTTAGGAGGGGAGAAGGGAAGGTTAGTAAGAGCTAATTACATATAATCAGTAGAAATCGCCTTTAAACACATGTTCAGGCATCTTGAGTTAAAACACGTTAAGAGAAGGCTATAAATTTCAAAGTTAACAAAGCAGCGAGTTCTGCTTCAGCTCAAAATGACCGGTGCTGTGGCAGTCTTGCATTACAACTTCTGATGAAACGTTACTGAAGCTTTATCAAAATACACCAAAACCATCCGTGTTGCTGTAGGCAATAGGGCAGCATAGGCTGCAGCTTTGGGGAGCACAGGAAGGCGACCCTCGGAGCAGGATGGCAGCACTGCCTTGGTGGTGCTGGTACAGGGCAGGTAACAGGCCGGTTTCTTGAAGCCCTCAGGGGTGGAAAAAAAGCACGTACAGAATTTAACAACAAGGAAGCAGGAGATGGTGACAAGGCAGGAGGACAGTCGGGATGCTGACACGCCGCTGAGAGCAACTGCACAGCGACTTCAGCCCAGAGGCAAAACTTACCTCGCAGGGCCTCAGAGGGTGCCGGGGTACTGAGGGGGATGATCATTGCTTCCTCAGAATAGGACAGGACTAGTTTAAATGTTTTCTTCAGGAGCCTGCTCATCTTCTCTGGTCTTTATGAGTGGATATAGTTAAAGGGGAGGGATGTGGACTGTTACAGGCATATTGCTGTGACATTCTCTCCAGCCCACAGCTGATTGTTTACTTACTTTCTCTAGTGTTAGCATGCAGAAGTGCTGTGCCAGAATCTCAACCATGCAGCTACAGCAGTGCGTCTCTTCCTACCGTATTCATATAAAACCCACCCCCTTGGTTTGTCACAGATCTTCAGTGTAAAACCTCCTTCCGCTGCAACAAGGGATCTCGTTCCTAAATATCACTGAACACACAAAGTGGAACTGTGACATTTTAGAAAGAGTTCTTGCTAGTTCGTAAGGGGTGAGGACGCCAGCAGGAAAATTTTCATGCTTGACTTTAGCTTTAAATCTAAGTAGAACTGAGTTGTTTTGTTTTTTTAAAAACAGCTCCAGTGATGTAGTTTTTTATCTAGCTGCATTATCCCAGCGTGAGTCTCTTACGAGGCAGTAGAGAAGGAGTTACCCTTCACCTCTCTCCCCCTTTCCTTCCCCTACACCCTGGAGCAGAAGCCAGCCTATCAGTGCTGGAAGTCTGCACTTAGCTGTGAGGAGTTACAGACTATTTTGTTTCCCTGAAGATCCTGCCTGCACATCCACTTGCTTGTCCCAGTCCTCATGCTACATAGAGCAAAGACAAGGTCAAAATGAAATTCAGTCACTGCTTTGACAGCCCGGCCTCCCTTCCACTTGTTAAGTTCACTGAAGCAGCCCAGAGGATGTTAATGTGAAAACATCAGCATACCCATTCAATGGCAGCAGACGCGTATGCTGTTGGTACCAAGTGATGTTAAACGTGAGGTAGACATTGTGTAAGAACCATTATTATATTGAAAACAAGCTCATTACACGTGCAGGCCACCAGCAGAACAGTAACGAACAGAAGTACACTTCCATATATTTTTAAGGCAGAGCGCATCAGAGATGCCAAATAGAGGAAGATGCTGCATGTCCTGTAGAATTTCCTTCCCCCACCCCAACACTGGACGCATGGATTTGGAAGCCGGCACCTGTGTCACGCAGGCAGTAGCGATGAGGAAGTGTAAAGGTCAGGAGTGAGGTGTCTTGTCCAGGTGTCTGCCACAGCCACATAGACGCAAAGATACACCACGCCAGTATTGGTTACCGTGATACCGATCTTAATGTTGTATCTTTTCTTGCCAGATGTGCAGCTAGGTTCTCCCGAAAGTCATGGAGGTAATTGTATTGCTGAAAAAGCACAACCAGATTTGTAATGAGTACTCTATACTTCTGGAAAAGTTACTACATATCTTAAAAAGCTGTTTGATACCCCAGGATGAAAGCTGCACCCTCTAGTCTGTTTATTTGTTCTTCTTGTGCTTACTCCAAATCCTCTGGAATTTTTCACCATCAGACACAGATTACACGGATCCTGGCTTGGCTCCTGTGGTTCCTCATAAAGGGCACACATGAGCTCAAGGTAACGCAAAACATGGTCTGCATAGGCGGGGTTTTCATGTCAGAATTCAAAGCTGCTTTATTTTGGTCACCAAGAGTGTTACTCTTTCCACACTGAGTCCATGATGCAGAACACAGCCTTTAGCTAGTACAATGATGTACAACAGTTTATAGTAAGCTCTTAGGTCAACTCATAGATCATGTGGAGTATTAATACGCAAGTGCTCAAAATGAGATAAAAATGTTGGTCAGCAGAGGCTAAAGGAGAGATCATCCATCCCAAGCAGCTGTGAGGGCTTCCGCTTGTAACATTTGTTCATATCCTTCCCCGCCTCTTCAACCAGGAATGCACGCTGCTCCCCACCTGCCCCTTTGGTTTTTGGAAACCTGATTTTCAACGAGTAGTTTAAACGAGGTCTGCCTCCTAGGGAGCCTTAGCGCTAACAAAGAGACAGTCTTTAGGCAACTCTTTCTCCTCAGAAACTACTGTCTTGTAAGCTTTTAAAATGTCAGTTCCTCTTTCCTGTAATTCGAACTGTTTTAAAAGCTTAACATCTAGGACTCGCATCAACAGAAATATGTACACAGAGCACTAAAAATCCCAGCAAAGAAGAAAAACCCATTATGTTCGGCAACATAGGCCTCCCTCCATGTAGATTTTAACACTAGTGCTAGGGATACTTCTTAAAAGATGACTGCCCATGTATCAATGTGATAGCTACAGAAGATGAACATGGCTAGCTTGGTTACGAAGATGGAACAAAACCAAGGCAGAAAAAATCAGGCAGATATCCGAGTTGTGAGGAGCATGTGAGCAACAGAAAAAGGGGCAATAGCTTAGTGAGTGACGAGCAGGGATAAGGAGGAGAAAGCAACACTAATGGTGGTGAAGAGCAGGCAGGGAGAGCAGCCGTTGAATTCAGTAGAGGCAGAACAAGGCACAATCAGCATGAAAGCAGAAATCTAGAAGCAGCTCAAACCCCAGAGAGTAGCAGGGGCATCAGCACGGAGCTTCCCAGAAAGACAGAGGGATCGCTTTGTGAAATGAAGGACAGGACTGTCCGAGCTCTCCACTCTTGTTTTGACACATGTACTACCTGTTGTGGCCTCATTACCTTGATGGTCTGTATTGCCCCAGATCCTCTCAAGTTTCTGAGGCTGTCTATCGCTTGCTGAGGTGCCAGCGTGTCCGAAAGCTGAAGCAGGAGACATGCAGCTACTGTAAGGGAAAGATATATACATATATAGGCTACTGAGTACCTCTTGCTGTATGCAGTACCACTTTTGCACAGTAATAGGTTTGTTCCATGAAAACCACTCTAGCAAAACTCAGCCTCGTCATATCAGGGTCACAAGTCTGTTGGATCTTTTGCTGAATACTATTTGTTGGCACTGGCCCCATCTGCCTGCTGGTCCTGCCCAAGCCTGCAGCCTTCGGAAACAGGCAAAACCCCTCCCCCTTCCCCCCCCCCCCCGCCCCCGCTTTCTGGCAGCATTTGGGAGGCAAATTCTAAAGCCTTTTCAAGAACAAGTCCCAGTGCACCCAGTTAATTCCCCTTTGTGTCTTCTGACTGCATTTGCTTTTTTGGCAGTATCACCACCCCTTCCTTCTGGGGCACACACAATAACTAACACCCCCAAAAGCTTTAGGGGGAACATTGGGCTGAAGAAAGATGCAGAGGAATAGGTTCATCTTTTCTTGAGGAGATGTTCAGGGAAGAGGGGAAAGTTCAGTCCCATCAGTCAGAGGAGACTATAATTTGCAGTGAAAACAGAGAAAGAGTCCGAAAGTAAGAGGGAACTTTCTATCAGCCTCACTGAAAGGCTGACCCTGCCTGACCCTCCATCCCCTCACTTACATGCTCAGGTCTACACCATGACATACTTACGTCATTCATCACACACAGTTTCTATACAGGCAGCTAATGTGACTACCATTTGACAACACCGTTCCCAAGAAATGGGTCCAAATATATTAACTAGCCTGCTACCTGTAGTGACAGTTTGCATTGTAAACACAGTTAAGCTTCAAGCAGAATGTGGCTCTTTTAGACAGTGCTGTCTCACGAGAACAGGTTCGTAGGATGGGTTAGTTAATCAGGCATTGAGAGGGAGAAGGCAACTGCTTACTGAGACACGAGCGTCCAAGGCCACCGTAACAGCTGAAAGTAGAGAACATTTGGCTGTAACAAGCTGTAGTATGCTGCAACACCCAGAGCCCCCCCCCAATATGTAAATATACAGACACAATTCTTGCAAGAGGAGCAGTGGTACAAGAAAGTCAGAATAAGACTTTCTATAGAAATACCTACAAAGCTATCTCCCATTTATTCTTCAGACCTTAAGTAGTGTCTTTCTAGAGAAACTGCAATTTTAAAGTTCACCTTCATTCATGGTTAATGGTCCCAAAGGCACAGGAGGACAGAAAACAGCACAAAGATGGACAATCTCAATTTTCTTTAAATCCTGCTCCAGATTCAGGCTTTGATGATAGTTGTGAACTAACGATAGCAGCAGAGGTCTGCATCAGCAGGAAGCCCAAGGACTCAGCATACGTCTGTGCAGGGAGCTGTCAGCAGGATCGTTCAGGGAACATGGAACTTGGAAAGCTCTTTCCCTCTACCCTGAGCTCAGCTACAAGTGTCTGAAGAAATCACTTTAAACCAGTCATGCAATTTAAGAGCGAGTTTTGCGCTTCTGGAACCCACCGAGCCCCTGATAAACAGTCCAGGGGTGTGTTATCCTCTGACAACAGCTGCATTAGCTTACGACTTGCATACCTGATATCCAACTAGGCTAGCAGCAAGGAGTCATATGGTGCCATTCAACACACACTTTGAAGCACTTGCTGGACAGAGCAAGGGCAAATGGGAGATTCAGATCTTACAAAGGACAATTTAGCTCCAAAATGGTGCGTGAGGAGAAACAAGCAGCTTTTCACAGCTTGAACTAACCCTAAAGAATGCAACTGTCATTTGACAGGATTCTCTTTCAGCTGTTCATACATCTAGAGAGAAACTGGTATCTTTTACAGGAATGTGGAGTAAAAGAGAGGCAACCAGAACCTACTGTATGATTGTTTTCCGGTTAGTTTCCAGGCAGCTTCTGAGGTCTTCCAGAATTTTGCAGCACTCGGCAATGTCAGGAGTGTCCCCATCAGGAATAGGATAGTGGTGCACACAGATCCCATGCTGCTGGTAGGTGTCTATAAGGTTTGGTACTCGGTATTTTAAGAGCTCTCCTCTGGTACAAAGCACAAATATATCCTGGATCCCATAGTTCTTTAGTTCTTCTGCCAACAGATTAAAACACTTGCAAATAAACAAAAGCCTAACAAGGATAAACAGATAAGCTACTTGGTACTGATTCTCTTGTTTAATCTTTGAGGTTAAGACAATAGGAGGTAGCAATTTTGCTTTGAGCAGCATTTTCCTCTACTGAGTCTCTCCCACAGTTGTCTTCAGGTAACACGAGAGGAATTTTCTCAGTTCAGAGTGAATCTTGAGACAAGCCTCACCAGAAAGCATGTCTGCACTCGGAACAGTCTGTTAACTGCTGTCAGCTTAAGCATGATTCTTTCCTATCTCCAGCTGTGACTATATCCAAACACTGTGGGGTTTTGTTATTAGTCTCTGCTCTTCTAGTGTTTACAGATGAATACTTGGCACAAATCTTTACCTAGTTTCATCTTTTCTATCCCAATCTCACTTTTCTTTGGGAAGAGGAGATTACAAGTTTGTAATTCATCTTGATCCTAGCTGCTTTGAAGATGCCTTCTCCTGCACATGACTTAGCAGACCTCATGGTTACTGTGAAACATATGCAGATGCTTGTATAGCTCCAGCCTGGAAATACCCTGACTACTTATTCAATATTTGGTGGAAAAGCCACAAAGGAAGTGGCACTGCACACTTGAAAGTGATATCTAGAACTCATAACAGTGACTGGGCTAAGATATTTCCTGCATCTTCAGGCACAGTATTACCAAAACTCAGAAAGATATTGCTGTTAGACATACCCCCAGCAAGACTTCATAAAGAACTGCCCTGCATTCTAACATCGTGGCATGTACATGGACAACTATAGCATCCATCGTAAAAGTATAATTAAAACACCACCATTTTAGATACCTGGCATCTGGATCCTTATGCCCAGATTCAATAAACAGCAACTACAGCAGTCTCCAGACTAAGACAAAGTAAACCTCTAGCTTCTCAGTAACTTATCCTTTCGGTTTACCTGCACGTTGTTCCTGCCCATTACATGGAAAGGAGAGGCATTTACACACTGGCCAGAAGACTCACCTATATCTTTCTGAAGATTTCTTCTAACATCCTTAAACCTGCAACCTAAAACAAATTATGAATGACAATTACCACTCCAGGTAAGTGACATTTATGGAACAGCTGCTACAGCTGACGAATAGAGCACAGACAACCTCCCCCCAAAACCAAAGCTAGCAACAAAGCCACACCCCAAATAAAACACAGTTCTTATTTTTGCAAATAGATCACTAGCGCAGAAGACAGTTTAAACGCTATTATCTGCTTAATACTGTAATGTAATAG
>JAVKLA010000040.1:18290011-18360812 GCA_034782735.1 Sagittarius serpentarius
TATCAACATTCTTCTCATACTAAACCCAAAACACAGCACTGTACCAGCTACTAGGAAGACAATTAACTCTGTCCCAGACAAAACCAGGATAGACCTACTTGTTCTTTATTATCATTCAAATATCCCTTAATGTCTAACAATAATTACTGTAAGACTTTTGGAGGGTGGAGATCCTGTTTGCAAGCAAAATGATTTGAACTCTTATAAATTTTTTTTCTGTCTTTGTGCTTTTCGATGAATGTGAAGTTTCAAAGCAATGATCAAAACAGGACATGGCAGTGACAACAGGAAAGAAGGGAAGCATGAAAGAGCAAAAAGAACTTGGAAGGCCAAGTCTTCAACTGTTAAGATTGCCACATCTGGTGGCTGTCCTGGTTTATACTAAGTGGAGATCATGTTCTCCCTTGGAAATATTATTTCTGTTTCCTTTTATCAGCTTCGTAGATCACAGAATCATAGAATCATAGAATTGCCTAGACTGGAAAAGACCTGTAAGACCATCTAGTCCAATCATTAACCTAACACTGACAATACCTTCCTATTTAACATTGATCCATCTAATATAAAATTGGACTTTTAAAATGTATACTTCCTTTATGGTAACAAAGATGAAACTCAAAATATTGTATATAGATGAATTTGTTCTTTTTCATTGCACTTACCAAGTTGCTCATAAGAAGGCTAGAATGCGGCTAGGACTTTTGTGTGTTTCTGGCTTGCTCTTCCAGACATTGTCTTTTCAATGATCAAATATTTGGTCTATGACAGCACAGGTTTTAGCAGTAGAGATGATAAAAAGTCCCAAACAGACAGCTGAATTATTACTTCAGTCATTGTGAAAACAGCAGGAGGTGAAGTTTTGAGTGAGTGCCTGTGAAATAATTTCATGAACCATAATGAAGGTAAAGGAACCAAACCAAATATTTAATAAATGGACATATGTTTAAATTATGTTTAAAGCTTGGATAGTCCAGGAAAGTTTTTGAAGGTTCTGGCATAATGAATCTTTTTTTTTTTTTTCATGTTAGTCAATGGAAATATTTTCAGAGCACAGGACAATAAATTTACATGTTTTCTTTCTCAATTTTTCTTGTTTTTCAGAGAGTTGTAGTGAAAACTAGCTACAATCTCATCAGTTGGGGTGATTTATGAGACACTTAAACATTTGTAGTCCAGATTTTTCAGACCAGGGAAGGATTCTAAGCTATCAAAATGTGACTTGGAGTGGAAAAGCACGATACTAACAATAGTTACTTCCTGCAAACTGTAAAATCTTATTTCAAGGGACTCACTCTGGGAGGGCAGAGGAATGAAAGGGGGATGTGGCTGAAGTTAGTGCCAGGGATTAGTATCTGTGTCTTCAAGTGACTAAAATATAGTGCTGTCTCTTGCTGTCCGTGTCTGTGTCTGTGGATACATGTGGTGACTGTAAGAAAAGGGGGTTAAAGCACTGGATGCAAAGTCAGAGGATTCTCTCTTTTCTCAGTTCTGTAGTCATTCATCTTAGCCTGTTCCCTTAAACTGTATGTTGCAAAGAAGGGTTTGCCCTGAGAATGTTAGTGGATAGAAGTTACTGGCTGGGTCCAAAAATAAAGATGCAATTTTTGGAAAAATAAAGTAGAAAGGAATTTTATTTTGAAGATTTTGAAATGACCCTGCTTTTTCCATTCACTCATCTTAAGTTATTAGTGAAAAAAATAGTCAGAAGTGTTCCCCAAATAGTTTGGGAAATTTCTTCAGTTAATTAAAAATTGGAGTTTGATCAAAAAGAAGCTAGGTTGCCCAGCTGGCCTAGTAAGATGTGTCAGAAGTAGGAAGTCCTTTTTGGCTCCTAATTCTTACTTTTATATTTGGGAATCTAGGAGCAATAAGGTTATCAAATGATCTCATTAAGTCTCCTGTATAACACAAGCTAATGAATTTCACTGAGCCATCTCCATAGTATTGTCAAAGACTGTAAATAGACAAAAGGATGGCAGTGATCAGGAGCTGAAGTTGGGTGGTGATGGCAGAGACATCAAAGTGCCACACATGCCAGAAACTTGTGCAATGGAAGGAAAACGATTGGATGAATTATACCTACACACTGCCAGCAGGTATGTCATTTATTTTGCTGGGTGTCTACCCATTTCACTTCAGAGAGAATCATCCTGGCTCAAAATGTGGTGATTGTAATATCCGTAAGCAAAATGCATCACCCGAGCACTTCATCCAGCCTCTCTGAAGTTCCATCTCCAGCTGGGTCCAATGCTTTACAAAAGCATTGATATTAGCTCAATAGTAAACTTCTGGGGAGACAGGGTTTGCAATCTTCTAGTTACTTCTTTTTTCTAAACCCAAATCCTGCACACAGTAATTCATAATTCACTTGGAATGTATTTAGTCCTTCCCCTCAGCATGAAGTTGGATTTCAGTGCAACTCACATTTTTTAAGTAGGTTTAGGTTTGCTCAGCAGTGAGATAGAAAAGACTATAGGAAAACTCAGCAAAATTTAGCTGGAAGTGTAATCTTCCAGGTCTCATGGTGCAGGCTTCATGGCGTCTGTGTAGTAAGGAAACATAAGAAGAACTAAAGCAACAGAATTACTTAAGCAGTAGAGTAGAGAAGAGAACATTATTGGAAGTTAATAGACATCCCTCAAAGATGCTGTCGTATTTAGATTAAGGGAATAAAAACCCCAAGTTAAATGTAAGGTGATAGTGACAGAGCTAAAAAGATTTTGAGGCGCAAGGTCCCTGGAGATACAAAACTGCTAATATGCTTTTTCCAGTCATATTGGAAGCAGAACTTGGCAGGGAATTTTTATGGCCTATTGACAGTGGTGTAGGAGAAATCCTTAATGAAGATAATGTTGAAGTTGAAGACTAAATGAATTATTTGAATCAATGTTCTTCGCAGAGTAGCTTAGGGATCTTCCAAGACTAGAGTATTTCTTTACTCAGGTTGTCTCTGAGGAACTGCCTCAAATTATTGTGTCTGTAGAAGGGTTTAAAAAAAAAACAAACAACAAAACCCGACACAATGAAAATAAAGAATAAATGGCTAGAAGCATAAGGTCTTCACTCAAGAATTTCAAAGGCATCTGATAATGAGGTCACCAAACTGCTCTAGTAGGCTGCAACTTTCTCTCTTGAAATGGAATTGAGATCACTGGGATGGCAGGTGACGAAGACTAAGCCTGCTTTTAGAAGAGTACTAACAGGGATCCAAGAGACTTTTGTGAGCCTGACTGCCATATCAAATTAGTCAAAGCTATAATAAAAACAGAAATAATAGGCAGTTAGGTAAATAAGCTATAATAGCAAAGAGTGAACACTGCTTTTATAGAGGGAAATCAGGCCTCAAAGATCTGTTAATAGTTTTTTGAAAGAAACAAGAAATTGCACTCTTTTGGTGCAATTCTGTTGGTTCAAGGATGATTTTGACCAAGTCCCATTGTTGGCTTAACATGTCTTCTCATTCCACCATATGGTTTTGGATTTACAGGCTTATTGTTTGTAAGCAAGTGTAGAACACAAGGTAAAGACGCTTTGCGATATATGATAATACTTACTTAAGGATGTTATCCTATTGAGCAAGCCGTATCTTTTCATATGAGTCTGGAAGACACTGCATACCAGTGTGGGGAAAAACAAAGCCTGTGTGCAGCAAAGGGCAAGCATACCATGCAAATGAGCCTACATCAACTTCCCTGCACTCGAGGGAGTTGTGCACCAATTTCAGAGAGAGGAGAGGATGTGTAAATAATCTTCCTCCCATCCTTGGCAGCACCTTGCCGTGGGGTTATTGCTCACAGAGTTCACTCAGCAGTATGCTTGTGAGGGAGGCAACAACTCCCAGGCTGCGAAGCCACCAAGGTTTGCAAAGCATCTCTGGGCCAGGAGCTTCACATCTCGGTTACGTAGACTTCATACAGGTAAAGATGAACCTCCCTAGTTTTACTGTCTTCTAAGCAGTAGAGGGCGATCTTGTCTTAAAAATTTAGATTTTACATCTATCAATGCCTTGCCTTTACAAATTGTTGCCGAAAGAATGAAGGTTTTTATCTCTAGAAACGTATCGGATCAGATGTCTGTATTATTCTCTGTAAATGTTATCTTTGTTAAAGATACTTGCAGTAGCTATCAGGTTTTACGCCACACAGCAGCATTTCTCTATATTAAGTGAGAATTACTGAAGTAAACCCATTATAATACTAAAGGAGCAAATAGAATCCACTGTGCAAGAATACTGTAAAAGTTTGCTGTAATTGTGTAATACCTAAGTATTCTGAAATTCGCATTTTTTTCGACTTAGGATAAAAAGATATTGAAAAATTTTGATTCATGAGATGTAGATAAAACTGATATTTATTATTTGATTTAGTATGTTACATGAAAATCAGGGAAACAACATTCTAAATGCGTTTTGTAAACATATGGGAAGTGTCTGCCCTTTATCTGTATACATGGAGATGGCTGACTGCAAATTGAGATGCTAAGCCAGCCTCTAGCATTCAGATGGGTAGTTCTGTTTACACAGACTATCCTTATGAGTTTGGACAGTCTGCATGAGTAAAAGCTAAAAGATTAATGCTTAAGTTACTCAGACACAGAAAAATATGAAGCATGTGACTGGGCAGAGAGTTGTTCTTCTGAATATTTTTTTGGTGGTAGAGGTTTTATACTGTGTTTTTTAACACATTTACTTTTATTTTGTATAACACTTTGTATTCCTAACATGTCACCTGGAGACCAGTGTGCTAAAGCATTTGGCCACTATGAAGGAGCATGACTGAACTATTGTAGATGGCCTGTCTTGATAAACTTCTTTGTCAATTAATCTGTTGCAAATGCCCTTAGTCTTCCAACTGGCTTTTCCTCTCACAGCCCTCTGATAGTTCCCTATGGCTCCAGGATGGAACAATCCTGGGCAGTAAAGAGATTGAGATAATGACAGTCCATGGTGACAGCAGGGCTGGTAGAGCCAGCCTGGGGGAAGACAGACACATACTTGCCAATAGAAGTACCTCCATCCTTTGGGAATTGTAGCTTGGGAATCAAAGCTGACCTCATAGACAAGAATGATGGAGAACAAGCTTTTGATTTATGACTAGATGAAGCTCAAAGTCTGCCCTTCTGATCCTTCTTTACAACACACCTTTTGTATTTTATATGAGCTCTTTCACTTTATTCTCAGAATGTTATCTCCTGGGGTATCGTTTTTAAGTCTTTCAGTGTGGTAATAGTTCACTCATCTCCTTCATAGCAGGTTTTTTTTTAAATGAAGCTAAAATCCCTTTTTAGTATCACAAATAAACTGTCATTTATATTTAACATGACTGATCAGCTGCTTTTTTTTTTTTTCCCCTGGGTTCTTCCGAAAGCTAAACCCATATTTGCTTTCTAGACCACGTGCTCATCTAGGGAATCCTATTTGCCTTCACTGGTGTCCTGGTTGCCTCAAGTACTTATTTGTACTTGAATATGAAAAAAATAGACATTTTTAATACTGAAATTTGTGGAACAGGTCCTTAGTAAGACGTTGACCTCTGCTGAGTTCAGTGAAGCTATGCTGCTTTTCACCACCAATCTGCAATTAAGGCATCCACTATAATGATTGGAACAGTATGTCCCTCTGCTAGGAAGTCTACTATCTGCTACCTGGTCACTTTGCCTTATGGGTCTTATGCAAAATTGTGAACTCTCTGAAAGCGTTAAAAATATGAATCAGGGTCTAAATCTTCTTAGCTTGTTCTTGTCCAAGTTATCCATTGTTCATATTTTCCTAATCTTTGCTGTGTCCTCTGTGACAAGGCACAGAAAGGGCATAAAAAGCATTTACAGTGGTGTCATTTATAAATGAGAAGGGCTATGACAGCATAAGATCAAGTGCAGCTTTCTGAAAAGGAATGTTTCTGTGCATCAGCTCTGTGGTATCTGTGTTTAGGGTGTTTGTATTTCCATATATCTGTCAGTCTGTCTGTCATCTGCCTGCCTGTCTTCCTGACTTATATGACTGTTGATAAATATGCTCCATTGGTGATTAAAAGGAAGTGACCTCATAAGTTTGTCTTTTCAGCCACAAAGGTTTGGTTGTAACGTGACATTCCATCCTATTACTCTGGTTTACACCAAATTCAACAACTTGTGGCCTGCAGATACTCAGTATAAAGAGCAGAAAGAGACTGACCTTGACAACCTCATTTCTCATTCCTTTCTTGTTATAGGTAATATAGCTGAAAATGTGGTTTTAATTATAGTACTAATGAAAACTGAAAATCCAGACAGACACTTGACAAACTCTGGTACGCTTTATATTACATTTGTGCTAACTACAAAGTATCCAGCTGGGTGTAACATTATATCTCTTTTCCTTGAGCATCCGCCTGACTTAAGCTGTATAATTAATGTGTACTTTGGCTGGAGGTCAGCTTACAGTTGGTTTTTTAGAATTTTTACATTTTTTAAGATGTTGTAATGAAATGAATATGTTTATTACCTCTGTGCCTGCATTCCCCAGGGGGAGTTAATACCTGTGGAGGAGCACTGGCTGGGAGAACTTGAATAAAATGCTTCTGCCAGCTGAGTCTGGTGCATCAGAAGTCTGTTTTGAAAAGTAGGTGTAAGAAATAGAATCAAAGAATGTTACGTCCACAGATGTGTTTAACTTTGATTCACCTCCTTTGTATGGTTTGTTGATTTTAAGTTATGACACTGATACACAATTGCCTGAAGTAGAATTTGTGAAGGGATTTCTTTTATTTCTTTTCTTTTTTCTTTGGAAAGGATTTTGTTTTCAGAACTCACCAATGAGAAACTGATGTTCTCAACTAGAGCCAAAAGCACTAAAAGCAGGTTCCCTGCCAAGCCCCACCAGTGCACCTTCATCTTGACCTGTCTTAACTCTGCTATTCCAGTCGGGCATCCGACAGCACTAGCATGTGTATGTAATAGTGTTAAATTAAATACTGGTTTGCATGATATGGACAAATGCTCTGTTGGGACCAGACTGAAATTAGCTTTGAAGGAATTTTATTGGGATGTAAGGCAAAGTTGAAATTGGGTTGCAAATGATAAAAATCTGAAGACTCGCATTACACTGCTGTTTTCAAGGACCTGCTGCGGAATCTGACATTTTTCTTTAAAAAAGTATTAGTGTGATTCTTATGCCAAACTTCAAAAAAAAATTTCTGACATAAAAGGAAATGGCTGCAGTACAGCCACATTCACAGTGGGGGCCACAAGGTGTTACTCTTAGAAATGAATGCATAATGATTTTCAAATGACCTTTCCTGGCACGTTCGTATGGCTATTCATGTGGTTTGATGTTTTCTGTGAATGCACCAAAAGCCTATCTATATAGCCTGCCTGCAGCTGTGCTTTAAACTTGTTTGCTGATACAGAGGATCTGAGGAAAGTTTGATTTGTCTCTAACAGCCTTGAATTGTTTCTGCTTTCTCTTTTTGTGATCACAAAGCCAAACATGGATGTGAAAAAGAACCAGTTTCTTCTGAAAAATTATTCATGAGCAGCTTCACTAATGTTTAAATAATTTTTGGAAGACAAACTGAGTCCAACTGATCAAAAGTTTTCCCCAAACAGTATAGCTAACAGGCGATTGTTTTTAAAAATTGGCTTTCTAAAAATGATTGGTGGGCAGAGTTCCTTAAAGGCTGTGCCTTATCCTGGAAGATATTTTGGAAAATATGATGCTAAAGTGATACACTCCCTCTGTTCAAAGGAGGGTATAGATACTGGAAATAGCAATCTTATACATTTATGTTCTAGAAACATAGAGAAGCCTTGCCCAAATTCAAGCTTAATAGGACCAAACTCTGTACTGACATGAACAGCAAGAGAGCACCTTTTTTTCAAAGCGCCTGCAATCTAAACAGACACCACAGGCAAATCCCAGCCCCTGTTTCTACCACAGCTGCTTAACTGGTTTTCATAGTGTCTCATGAGTGCCCATTTGGCATGACGGAGATGCACCGGCATCAATTAAAGGCATTTCCCATCTCAAAGAGGAAATAACACCTAGTCTCCAGTTAGTAAACAGCTCAAAAAATGAATTAAACCAGATGTTGCTGAGCCCTTGCTATTGACACACATGGTAGTCCAGCCTTTAAAGTGTCCCTCCTGTGGACCCTCTAGTTATATTAAGATCTTATTTCCATCCTATAAACATTTAGGAGAGTGATTTAGCAACAGTACCCCATTCATATCCCATATTATGTCAAGAAAAGTTTATGGCTGCATTGTTTCTTGAGTGAAAGTGTCCTGGGTGGGTAATGTAGTATCACTTATTTGTTATTCCACAAACTGTTACTAAAGAGACTTACAGGACAGAAGTACCTGAAAGTGGTTTATGTTTAATATTTGTGCATTATTATTATTTGGCTTGTTTTCTCCCCGTGGTGATTTGGACTCTATTTCTCCTTCACCTTAGCCATTCTATTGAATGGTCGCATTAACCTTAGTGGAGCTGTTGTAACTGTTATCTTTGTTCTGATTTTATTCCCATCATCTGCTATTCTCAGCTCATGATTTGGAATGGAGATTGATGCTAAGGCACTAATTCTCCCTCTGGCATCAAATACCAAGCACAGGCATGAGAATAAATTCTTTTGTAGAGTAGCTTGGTATTTGCTGGACAACAGAGCATAAATTAATGGGGAATTTAATCCAGGATAAAAAATGGGCGTGTTTTTTCAAAAAACACCCCTCTTTTCATAACAAACTAAAAGGCTGTTTTGTGTGGGTGTGGGGTTGTTACTCCTCTTGAGGGAAGGCAAAGGCAGAGAGATGGGTTATACACTTGCGACTGAGAGCAGTGAGACGGTGAGGTCTAATGAGTTACAGTTTAAGGCTGGATCCAACTGCGTTGTGGACTGAGGAAATATGCTGCCCTGTGGCTATGCCTTTGCCGTAAAACCCAAATAATATGCTCTGGGTAATACCTCCGTTAGGTAATACTAACTAAGGAGGGAGGTACAGCTTGCTTAGCTTTTCTCCCAAGAAGTCAGTGCCTATAAGTGATAAATTGTCAGCAGGAGTGTTAAGTGGTCCTGGAGTGGAAAGGAGCCATGTGTTTTATAAGCAAAACCAGCAAACATATGAAGTGCTTACATCACATCCTATAAATGCGATGGATTCCTCTAAATCAAGGGTGATATTTGTATTGTATACTGCCATGCAAACACAAGCTGATGGGCCTCTGTGCTAGAATTGAGGGCAACTACCTGCTCGGCTGCAGGTAGTAGAAAAAACATTTCTCTCTGTCTTTTTGGGTTTCCTGCACTGCATCTGGAGGACTCTAAGCTATACCTGTGCATCTTTGTGTTTTGCCTTCCTTAGTGACAGGCAATGAGATGCTCCTAGTTAACTCTTTGAGACATCTCTTCTGTTTTCATTTCCTTTTGACAACAGAGGCACAGTGTTCCTGCTGAATTTCTTGAAGACGGAAATAGTTTACTCCAGTGAAGGCTTCTGTTTGGCTTCCTGTATATCAGCATCACAAGATAAAGCTGTTCTGGGAACATGGAAAAACTGTTAAATTTTCTTATTTGCCCACTCATACATAATCATATCACAGTATTATGGTTGTCATATGCTATGTGTGCTTTGGATTAATCATGTATTTATAAAACCTTACAAGTACAAATAGAGAAAGGAGGGTCAGCATGACAGCACCTTGCGCAGTGCCTTTCATTTTAAATGTTGGTTTGTTGACTTTGGTAAGGTGTTCGTGCCTTTGATTTAGATCGTGCAGCAAATGGAATTTACTGGGGTAGATTTCTCAGATGGAGCAGTGTCATTTATCATATAGCATTTCAGACGAATGGCTGGAAGAAAGTTGAGACAGTTTTCTTAGATGGGAACAATATTGGAAAACAGTTAGATCTGTCTGGAGTAACAACAAAAATCTACATGCCTTACTTTACTGGTGTCATATTTCTCTAGAAAATGAGATGTACCTATGCACGTTCCTGAATGTTTTGCATTTAGATCTCTGATTCACTTGAGCTTGCAGATCTGTGGAAGTAGATTTTTTTTTTTTTAAGTGTGGCTGCTGTTTGTGTTTTACTGTTTGATGGGTTTCTTGTCTGTGCGGGGTACTGTATGTGTGCATGTATTGATATGTTCCTATCTATATGTGTGTGTTCTCAATTGAAGTGTGTGGATAGTTAGGCTGCTGACTGGCAGATGCAGTCAGGTGCTTCATTCTCTGACAGCAGTTTTGTTCTCAAATAACACTCTGCAAAACCTTATCTGCAGATACTATCAGCTACTCAAGAATAGACTCAAAGAGCAAAGGTGGGATGCAGTTCCATTTAAGTTGGCAAGCACTGTTTTGGGCAGCCGGATAGCTCCTTTTTGACCACACAGCTGAAGAGGATAAAAAATCTGAATTATCCCCAAAGTTACAAGCACTGTCTGCATGCTCCATGATACAGAGAGAAAAGCATCAGTGCTTGCCCTGAGGAGATTACAGTCTAAATCACAATGTCTGATTTTGTAATATTTTATACTATATGCCTTATCAGCTTGAGCCTGAAATTTTCTCTTGATCCAATTTGTACAGAGTCGTACCTGTTCTCTCTTGATTTACATTAATTAATAGTCACACAGTACTCGAGAAAGGAACACGTGAGGAAGGACACTGAACACATTCAGTTCTTGAGCTCTAACTCTGGAGGACAGAAACATAGTGTTTCCTAAAAAAAAACCTGTTCAAGAAAACATATATATACACTTTGTTTCCTGAACTGGCCCTTTTAAGTTTTGGAGCTGGAAGAGAATAAGATTCTCAACACATTAATCTTGGAAGTATAGTAATGAATAATGGATCTGAGGACAGGATTTGGCACTAAACACTAACCGTGGTTCTAATGATTTTATAGCATGCTATAGAACCAATTCGACCTTTTTAAAATTAGGGAAAAGAGGTACACTAAAGTAATGTTCTTCTGTCTGCAAGACCTAAATCACATAAATTCTGAGATCCATTCTTCCAGCTATAATGCGCAGAGGGAAATATTTCCTTTCTCCCATCATCTGTCTGTAAGCTTTCAGTTAGATTGCAAACATTTGGGGTAAAGGCTGCTGCTTACTGTGTTTGCACAGCGCTTAGTACACTGCTGCTCCAGTTACAGTTAGGGACTTCTGAAAATGCAATACTGCACAAGGATGTCAGGCAAATGTACTGCTACTTTCTGTTACAGTAGTGCAGCAAGAAAATTGTTTTTAAAAGCACAACAATTTCTAAGTTCACCAAGCGGTAGTTCTAATAGTAATGACAGACAGTTCAGCACTAACCCATGGCACTGTATATTCAGCATGGCAACAATATACTTTCTGGTACTTTGAGTTATGATACACATGGTGGCCCCTGAGTTGCATGTGGAATAGCTGTGGTGCTAGCTGATGGACTATTTTGTACCTTGGATGCAGAGTTTTTATGATGGCCAATACTCTGAAACTCGTTCAGGCAATAAATTTACTTGCCTTTGAGTTTACAAGGCAATAAACAGTTGAGGCCTTTGACCTCAACATTTACCAAATACATTTGCAGCAGTTGTGTTTATTGACAACTATTTATAGGGAAGTATTTTATACTGAATTTCACATGTGAAGGAGAACAGTTTCATTTTGCAGCTCATATTCTTCTTTCTGATTTCCACCTCTACTTCCTGTCTCTGATTTACTTTAATAGCTGAAGTTGCAGGTTAATGCTACAAAATACTCAGCTATTGACAAAACAATTAATTTAAAGTTTTGTGCCAGATTTTTAGAACTTTCTCTATTTTTATTTTGAATGACTGAGATAAAGGTATACATATGCTACATTTTGCAAGGCATTGTATAAGGCTCATTTTACATTCTCTTATTAATCTTAATAGGCATTTAATAACTTGAAAACATTCCCTTTATTAGAACATGAAATGAAAAACCTGAGAGTAACAAAAATAAGAACACTTTAAGCTCCTTTTCCTTGGTTTGTAGGAAGCTGGGGTTTTCACTGTTTGCTGACGAGTGATTAGCATCTTGGATGTTGAGGCTTCTCTAGGCATCCAGAGTATCTAGCGGCTGACTAGTGTTTGCTGTGTACTCATCAAGACCAAGAACTCTGTCCTGCTCTGCAAAAATCTCTGCAGTTGAGGATTTTCTCCCATTTAGGCATGCGTGGGACGGAGGCAATCAGCTGCCAGACCAGGGTTGTTCGTAACTGTAAGTGGCAGACCAGTTTGAATTTTAACCAGCATTAACTCACATAGCCCTGAATCTACTTTAATTTATACCATGGGTTAAATGAGAGACTGTCAGGCCCTGAGATTACTGGAAAGCAGAAAGGTAACAGTGCTTTCATCCCATCCTGCAACTGTCAGCTGAGCTCATACTAGGTGCACCTGAGTAACTGTTCCCAAAACAATCCCTGCTTTTGGAGCTGACAGTTTTAAAATTGCATTGGCCCTGATCCAGAAAAATACTTGAGTTAATGTTTAATTTCAGGCTTGAAGCATGGGACTTCAGTGTGACTGCTCGTAAGCTTAAAGATAAGCACATGCTCAAGTTCCTTGTTGGAAAAGAGCCAGCATACTTTTTATCTTGCAGCATCATGCCTGTAAGATACTCATTTCAATCTGTTGAACTCTGATTGCTTGAGTTCTTCTAGAAAAATGATTTCAGATGCTGTGGAATTATGGTCAGTCATTTCTAAATAGCTCACCAGATTCTTGCCCCATGTAAGTTGCTTCATGCTAATTTGCAACATTAGAGGATATGCTGCAGAGTTTTGATCAGGAAATCTTTACGTCATTTTGCAACTGGACTTCTTTTTCCTTTTTGACGAAATATAAGATAAGTATAGATACAAGGAAGAAATTCTTCACTGCGAGAGTGGCGAGTGTCACAACCCATGTTGGACAGACCAGGGAGAGCTTGTGGAAAGTCTGAGATTCCCTCAGGCTAAATTAAGGTGAAGCGACCACCAAAGGGTCAGTTGAACATCTTATTCATGACAGAAACAAACTGAACTTAAGAGGATAACATTAGGTGGTCTGGTTTCTCACAACAAGAATCGGCACGATCACATGTGGTCACCAAACATATCCTGCTGACACGCGGTTTTATTTTCTGTCTCACTGCAAGCCTTGCTTATTTGGGGGACGATTCAGGGAAGACAATCAGGAGAGCCCTCCAGCTGAGTCAGGGGGTTCAGAGCAGACCCCCTTGCATCCTAGGCTCCTTGCTGAGAGGAGTCTAGGGGCAGCTGGATCCACTCCTAGTCCCAGACTTGGTGAGCGGTTTTAGGTCTAAAAGGATGACATGTAGGGATTACGGAAAGAAAAGAGGGGGAGAGAGAGAAAGATTTCACCAGTCCTGGATCCAGCATTAGCACAGCCAGCCTACAGGTCCCATCCCAGAGGGGGCACCCACACCACCCAAGCCTTCAATTAGTGCCCTTTTGTAATCTCTTTGCCCCTCCTTTGGGCGGGCACTCGAACTCATCAGGCTAATCAGGTGTCATGTGTGGTTTGTACTTCCAGAACCTTCCGGAAATGGGTCCGTGAGCTTGGGGGTCGTTTGGGGAGGAACTTCCCCTCCCTGCAGGCATAACCCTTCTTTGATGGTGAGCTGCCCAGCTCGGCAGATCAGAGCAGGAACCTGCGCACCCTCCAGCCCGCCCTCAGTGCCTTGTTGCTAATGGGCCTCTCACCTGCCATTAGTTGCTGGGCGGGGTTCATCGTTAGGCAGAGTTGGTCATTAGGCAGAACTTGCCCCACCACAATGTTTGAGACATTCGCTCCTTCAGTCTCTCACAGTGAGGCACTGGAACAGGTTTCCCAGGGGTGTTGTGGATGCCCCATCCCAGGAAGTGTTCAAGGCCAGGCTGGATGGGGCTTTGAGCAACCTGGTCTGGTGGAAAGTGTCCCTCCCCATGGCAGGGGGTTGGAACTAGGTGGTCTTTCAGGTCCCTTCCAACCCAAACCACTCCATGATTCTATGATTTATCATTAGTACCTACAAACCAAGTGCAGCAACATTAAGAAATCTATTAGCAAAAACATATTTAACCAGATGGTCAGTCTCACTAGTGGGTTACACCAAGTAAGTTTAGAAAGTAGTGTCCTATGCTTCAATAAATCACTATAAATGGGTCCACATAGATTGTCATCCAGTGTTGATTTTCAGTCATGTGACATAAAGAAAATGGGCTTATTCTCTAGAGTGGGTCTGTCCACACAGGAAGAGGTTCATATACAAGATGTTTTATGTATTTGGTGTGTTGAATGTTTAAACAAATAAGAAACATACTTTATCAGTACAACTTCAGCTTGCTTCATGAATTATGTTTACGGCCCATATCCCAGATTCACACACTAGAGATCTGTGGAAATAATATTAAGTGGCACTGACTCATGTTGAAGTGGTGACAAACTGGAGTTCTGAGGTGGGACACCACTTTCTTGGCACCTCTGTTGTCTGCTTAATGAAGTGGCAGTGATGTTGGGCTGGAATTAAGGTCCTCTGATATGAAGGTGTGGGGGAAAATCCATTGCTTTGTTGGGTCAGGTTTTGGATGCGTACCAGAACCCTCTTAAGGAAATCCCTTATAGGGATGCCTAGCAGGCTGCCTCGGTATGCGTGTTTGGCTGAGTTTGCTGTAAAGTGTAAAGAGGGGATATGGGCCCATCAGTCTGTAGGGATAAATGCATGCAGCTTTGTTAGAGCTAAATATGAGTCAAAGAAAAAAAACAACATGGAGAAGGACAAGTGGGAAGGGACATCGCATTAGCAGCCTGACCATATGACACTGTAAAAGGCAACTCCAGACCTGTCAGCACAACTGTGTGTGGAGTAAGCCAAGAAGCCAGATGCTGTTCCTGCCACTGAAGGACTATTTTCCACAGTTCAGCACTGGGGCCGTGGGATGTAAATCCCTGCCCTATGTGTGGCCATAGGTGTGGGACCTTATTTCTTGCTGAAGTAGTGAAAGTAGAAGAAAGAGAGGAATCTTATGCTTACTTGGGCTGATTTATAAACTAAACCCAAATTCATTGGAATGCATAGTCCATTTAAAAGAGGGGGGAAAAAGGTATTTTGTAACAGTGATTTATGCCTTTATGTAGCAGCATCTGCCTTCACTATCAGTGTGTCTCAGCTGTAGTCCTCCCCTCAAATGCTCATTTCTAAGAAAGCATAAGAAATATATTAATGTATTTATATATGTTAATATATTAATTTTTAAATGAATTGTGAAGCTAATGTGAAGTGTATTTAAAATGACTGCTTTATCTGCTTCATCTTCCTTTGCATTTAAAATAGTCTTCTATTTTCCTTTCCATGTATCTGTCCTAAAGGATTAAGCCTTCACATGGCACACATCCTGGGTGGAAGTGTCATACTCAAGAATAGCCTTTGGAGGCTGGTGGACAGAAGCCCCCCCTAATAAAGCCACAGAGTCTTAAGGAATTACAGCAACCTTCATATATCCTCCTGGCCCACTGGCTGCCCTCTGGGATGACTCTCTGCAATGCTGTGAAAGGAGCCCCAAAGGTGCTGTTCTTTGTGGCCCACGAGGATTTACTCAGAAAAGCAACAATTAGGAAACTGGGCTGTTAAAATAAAAAGGTGCATCAAAGAATATCCATTGGTCACAAATTTGCTGTTGACTTTTTTTTAATAAAACATGTAGAATTTTTTTTTATGTAGAAAATGCCTACTTTCATGGAAATTTTTTACTAAATCCCAAAAGACATATATTATGCTGAATATCTATTTTTTATATCGTTAGGGGGGTTATTGATTGAAAGTAATTATTTTCTACTGGAAATTTGTCAAAAATTCCTACCTTTCCTTGACATTTTCAGGAAGGGGAAAAGCACTAACCATTTTGCCAGTAGCTTTAATAAGCTTCTAATATTTTCCTGGGATATTCAGTACTTTTTGACTTTTATATTTTCATTGCAACCCAGAAATTTGGGGTGGGAGGGAAGAACTAGGTACTCAAATAGCTGGAAGAGGACAGAAAAAAGTACTATCATGAAATTTCCTTTGTGAAGCTTCCTAGCTAAATGGAGTCGAATCCCAGCTGCCAGGAAGTGGTTTTCAGGTCTCATTGATGCTCCACAGAAATTTTACACCTGGAAGGTGCCCAAAGGGAAGTACCGAGTACCCTGCCTCCGTTATGGGCAGTGCCCGCAGTTAATATGATCATGATCGTGCCAGCCTGTTAACAGCACCCTTGTGTTATGGGTGACAGTGTTTTACACTGATATTCCCCTCTCTTTCTCAGGTCAACGAGCTGCAATGTTTTGATTAATTTAGGGTGCTGAAATGGGAAAGGAAATTTATATGGGCCAAAAAAATTAAATGTGAAGGAAAAAAAGACCACTGAGGTCTAGGAATCACCACCCTGGTTTTAGACTATTTTGAGTTCTTTATTTTTTAATAAAATTTCTGCAGAGACAAAAGGCTGAAGGTGAAAATTATCAGTGAACTTCCTCAGTTTTCTCTGTGAAAACCAGAGGAGAGAGACTGTTGGTATCACAAGGCATATGTTATTTAATATGGCTCTTAAGCCTCAGCTCCAGGAGTCACTGCAGGGTCTAATGTACCTTAGCCTACTTGTCCATATTATTTACCCCTAAATTAAAGAAACCTTACTCCCAAATTTTTATTGGTTTAAATCTGAATTGATATCCCCAGTAGAACCTAAATGCTTTAAGTACATATTACACTGATATCTGTTCCAACTTTTTAACTGTTTTTAATTAGTAGCACTCCATTCACTCTAGTAGAAATACATTCATGAAAAAAAGATAGTATTTAAATCAAACGAACAACCAACCCTCCCCACAAACCCACCAAAACCCCAAAGGTTTATCCATTCTTATCATTAGCCCAGGCAGGCCAGTCTTTTCTCAACAGACTGAAAAAAGGTGAACTAAATAGGATGCATGGGAGGCTAACAGATTCAGATTCTGGTGTGCCAAAGTGCAGGGGAATGAACTGAAAAACCAAGGACACCCATAAAGAACAGTCTGCTGGGTCCCTACCTATTTATTTTGAGGAAAACTTAGCTCAAGCATACTGTGGTCATAACCTTACTAAGTATAATCTGACATGCATTCTGTGGAGTTACTCCAGTTGATCTCAGCCGAGGGTCTGCCCAAAGACACGAATTTGAGAAAGACTTGTAACATGGTATGATTTTCAGGATTTTGCTCAGATGAGGAATATTGAAGGTCTTGCTTGTCTTTTCCAATGTATTAGTGTTGTACCAATGTAACTCCATTAACTTCAGAAAGCGCTCACTGCTCTTTTACTATATGGATGTAGTGTTACTGTTTAAAGAAAGAAGGCATGTCTAGCTGGCGTTGATTCCCATTGTGTGCTTCAGGAAGCTGTAGGACTTGGCCCTAGGGTCATGCAGGGTGCTGTGCTGAAAGAGACTCTCCTAGAAGTAAACCACATTCCTCAGCTCCGAAATAGCACAGTAGCATATTCTCTACAATTTAACGGGATGCCTGAGATACATCACGTGGCATGTTATGGGCCTTCCACAAAGCTCCGCTTTTGCATAGTGGCATAGAAGCGCTTCCAGTATGCACTATACTGAGCTTTGCTGTTAGTGGTAACCGTATTTATCTTTGTTAATAGTTACTCTGTACCAGTAGGCAAACAATTCTTCTCATCTTTTAATTCTGGTATTGTTAAAAATACCTGGAAAATATCAATGTTGTACTTGCCAGTGATTCTAGCATGACATTACATTGATTACACACAAAGTAAGTAACAATATCTATGGTGTTATCTGGAGCTTTACATTACAACACTGTGTTAGCAGTTTTATCATTGTCACTCTTCTACTATTTGGAAGGAATAGCTAAACCCAGCTGCATTGCTTATTAAATTAGAGGAAGATACATTTTTGTTGTTGCTAAAATTAGAAATATTTTTTAAATCATGCTTTGCACAAATGTTTGAAATCTGACGTGGAAGAAGAAGTTGTTATGATGTCAGAGGGAAATCTCTTGGCACCCCCATAAAAATTTTCCCAAATCTGGCCAAGCTGTATGGCTCTCAAAAGATTTTAGTTCACAGATGTTTAGTGGAGGCTTGTTAGAGTTTGGCAGCTAAATTCTCTGAAGTTTTCATCTGAACTGAACAAATTCAGTTTTCTCATAATTCCTTTTCTTTACTGCTAGTGCTGTCTCTGAAGTATATAGGCAGGAAAAATAAAAGGAAGAAGCACCTGATGGGAATTTCAATGGAGAAAATGGGAGGCAAGAAGAAAGCAGAGGTAGCAGGAAATAGAAAATTATCTGGGTGGAGGCTACTAATTCTGTTCTCATGTATCTGTTGTGAAGACAAACTTTTTACCCTATGTGAAGCACTTGTACTCTATGCCAATAGGACCATAGGAATGCCTATGAGGAAATGAATAATTCTGTATTAAATGCAGAGTTTAAAGGCCATGTATAGGACAAAGCTTGGAAGTATTGAACAACTGCTTGTTTTCTACATGAGCAAGGGTTTCTACAGACAACTATCTCCTTGACAACCCTGATCCTTTCCTCAAGTCATCCTTTACCTCATAATGGATGAGGCAGTGGATTGGTGGAAAAAAATTGTGCATGATCATATAATGAAAACCTGTATCATGATGTGCGCTCAGAACAGGGCTGAACGAAGTTTGTACAGGCAGCTTTAATTTTGGCATTTCATAACTTTTGAATTCTTGGCATTGCATTGTCAATGTTATTTTAATATAGATTTGGGATGTCACGAGTAACAGTGATGCCTTCGAAGCCAGTGTTTCACCCTTAGCTCCAGTGAAGCATTCCTAATCTTTATCTTAATGAGCCTAAAGGTGCTTGTTTGTCAGACTTGGAGTCAGTTGACAAATTGTTCACAGCAGCTTTTTAGAAAACAAACCTCATGCCAAGTTTACAAATGATCTTCCAAGAACGCATTGTGCATCTTGCCCCTGCAGCTACGTGGACAGTCACTTGCACACTCAGAAGACATTTGCCAGCAGAGCTCAGGAAGCAAGATATACAGTAATGTAGCTAGGATGTCCAAGTGGATTTGAGCGGCTTTCTTCTGCATTTGCATTTAATGCTTGAAATATTATGAAGGACCACATCTCATTTCCCTTGTAGTAAAAGTGACCAGTCTCTGTCAGTTCAGTGGGAACACTAATGAGGGTCCTGGTTCAGAGAAGCTTGTCATCTGTAAAACAGCTAAGCATATTCTTATTGTTCTTATATCAGTAAGGGCATACTTGACCCCACCAACTTAATGAGGAACATACATCTTTAAAGGTAATCACATACTTAAGTGCTCTGTTGAAAAGGGATTGATTTAAACCTGATACAACTCTGTAACTCATCCTGTTGACGAAGTACCCATTCAAATTCCTTGTTGAATTATAGGGTGGGTTTACACCTTCTAGACATTGCTTTGAGCAGCAGCGATGTGGAGCTGTACTGCTTCTCACAGAATTGTAGTAGCAAAACACCTAGAGACGTTCTTGACTGCAAAGATGCTCAGCCTGTGATCCATACATAGGCTGCATATTGCTTACTCAAATAATTAAACTAGTTTGCAAACTGCTCCTTCTTCTCAGGTAGCAACTCAGGAGCACATCAAGTGCGGACTGTTGATTTCCAGTGTTGTCTGAGTGGTGGAAACTCTACGATCATGACCCCTGTTTTCCTTGTGCACTTCCTGGACTTGTGTTCCATGAGGGGCATGGTGGCAGAAGTGAGCTCCTGTGAAGAGTATCAGCAAAGTGTAGGCAGCCATCTCTGGAGCAGTTAATCCGGCTTGCAGTCTGCATCCTCCTGATTGTCCCTCTGAAAAGAAGGCAGCAACTGGGAACAGGCTGTTCAAACTGATCAAGCAGCACATCTGTGACTTTGTTTTTTCCAAGGGTAAGCTGGGATGCTTAGAGGCTTGCCTGCATGCACGTACATGCACGGAAAACTGAGAGACTCCAGGAAGCGCCATTCCTGCTATTTGGGCACTCCAGATTTTGTAGTGGAAGGGCAGGAAAAAATGGTCCATACAGCCAGAATGTCTGAGTACTACTCACCTAGTTTGCTTCCTTGCCATGATGGAACTGACCGTACCTACATTTTTCCTGACATTTTTGTGTTTATGTAAGTTTTTTCTGTCATTTTAAAATAATTATTGCTTTTTTTTGAATAGTGTCTCAGAACAAAGGTATGAAATTTTCTTCCTGTCTATAAATGCTTGCTGGTGTATTGTGTCAAGTGCAGCAAACACAGTATTACTGTGTGTGTTTTAAGTATCACAATGCAGAGACACGTTTGGCCAACAGGCTGTGAATCCTCAAGGGAAGTGGCACAAGGATTTTCCAAACCTCAGAGTTATATGTTGAAAATAATTGTCTGGAAGGTAATAGTCCCCCAGAATGGACTAATAGCCTGTCAGGTTTCATGTTTCCTTAAGTCACTTCTGAATTCATAAAATGTTCTGAAATACTCTGATCCAAATTTGTTTCTCAAAAATGTCGGCTCATGGGATGATGCTTTTCACTCCAAGGTTTTACTTGAGGCCAGCTTCTGTTTGCCTTTCTCCTTTGGATAGCCTGAGTGAACCAGGTGAGCAGACTTTCACTGCAGGAGTCAGTTTGTATTTACTCTGTCAGCAGAAACTCCGTGAAAACCCTAGTGAGGGTGTTGGTGGTATAAGTGTCCAGCTGCTAAAATACAGATGTTGTACAGCTAAACTGGATTGAGCCAGAATGGTATTTCACTGGCAAGGTTTAGCATTCTTAATGCAAAGTGAACCCTCATAGTAGGGCCTCTTATACTGTAGGTTTTGTACTTTAATGAGGTAGATATTTAATCAATTTTAGGGTATACTGGTATCTGTGTTTTGCATATGTTTCAAATAACAATGAAATTTATACGCAGATGAAGTAATTGAAGCATAGCCTTATTTCAGAAGGGTGCACAGTCCTTACTGCAGTGTAATTTGAAGAGATTGGGGATCAATCAAAGTGTTTTAAAATTAAGAGTTTTCTGCAGCTGGGACACTCCCAAGTTGAGCTACTTTGGTTTCAGTTTATAGCTCAACTTTTTTCCCCAAGTCAAATGGTTTATTGTACCCAGGATTTTTTAACTGTCACATCTGAAAATGAAAAGTATCTTTAAAAACCTGATATTCTGTAGAGATCTAAACCCACATTGAGCTGTGTGACCCAAACATACCCTGAACTGTAATGGCAAGAAGTTTAAAATTTAAGTCCAGGTCCACATTTCACATGAGTTCCTATCCTTGTATGTCAGAATTTGAATGCAATATTCAGCTAAAATACCTTGGAATTTGCCTTTGCTTAACTGCTCTCACATGAGTTAAAGCTTTGGCAATTATTTATTGCCTCTAAGCATGATATTAACTATTGTTTAGCAAATAACCCTTATCCTCACCATGGTCCATACCACACAGTTTGGTTTATATCTCTATCTGCAAACTCTGGAGTATTTGAAATTCAGATATGGATCGTTGGGCCAGAACCATTACCAGATTTTCATTTACAAATCCTCTTCTTTTTGTAGTGAGTGAATTTTCAAACTTTCTCAGCTAGGAGAGTATTATGAAGTTATTCTCTGAGGTCCAGTTTCTGATATGTTTTCTTGCAGTAAGTAACACCATGTTTTGTGGAGAGTTCCCCATGGAATAAGAGCTATTCATTCTGGGGATAAAAGAAGCAGACTTTAGCTGTCAAGATCTGATCCAATACCCACTGAGTACAGTGGAGGTCTCTCATTGCTTAGCAGGGCTTTGTATGTGGTTGAAGAATAGGATGATCAAGTCACCAGGAGTAAGAACTAAGATGAATTGTGTTTAATTGTAGTTAAACAGTTTGTTTAACTGTTATCTCAGAATGATGTAGATTGTTTCTGTGCTGGATTCTGAATTTTATAGACGACAATTAACTTAGAATCTTTCTACTAACAAAGAGCCTCATCTTGCTGAATGATGAGTCTTAAATGCATTGCTCTAATATTCATAGGTGAGTTTCATGAAAAATTCTGGTAGTCCAATATAGACCAATACTCCAATATATTTTCAGACTCATTTTACTGCTTTTATTAATAGGTGCATTTAAGGGATATTTCATGTATAGCTAAAAACAAAAAGGCAGTAAAAGCGTATTTGTGGAAACAATAAGCAAAATAAAATGCCAGAAGTGGATAGAATGTAGAACAGCATGTGAAGTAATAAGCAACAGTTACTTACATGGGAGTCATTACAGGATTGGGTCCTGCAGTATAGATTCTGTAACAGACATATACAAATAAAACTATATTGAAAGAATTACACTGAACAGGAAAGCATAGTTTAGCTTTAATGATGTTTTCAATAATTTGGAACAAAACACTTAAAATGTTTCAGTGGATTTTTTGCAAGTTTTTACATGGTTTTCTATTAAAATCTTCTTTCTCATTTGAAATAAGTTACTTAGCATCCTTCCTATTAATTCAAACTGTTATACCTGTGTTTCATTAGGAAAGTCTTAAAATAAGCTATGTGCCATGTTTTTCAGAATACTATCTCTTTCAGCGTGCACTTGCTGAATGGAGTCTTGTTAGACAAAGGATGCACATTTTCAAAATTCCTTCAAAAAGAGTTTATTTTAGGATGACGTGTGCACTTTGGAAAGAAATTCTGATACATTTAGATCTTGATTGCAAGTAAGAATAAATATCAGGTTCTGTAACGGGACATAGCAGCTGGCAGCTAGTGTGACACTCAGTGCTTATCACTATTTCTTTCTTTCACTAGAGTCATTATTTATTTAGTTTTTCTCCCTCACCTGCTTCTCACGCAGACCATCAGCAGCAGCTCGCAGCGTACCATACAGGTTACACCGCAGAACAGGTGCAAGCCAGGCTGGCGCTGGGGTGGGTGGCTTTGCACCACACTCGTGTTCCCTCCCTTCTGACTGCCCAGCGAGTGGTGTATTTAGAGCTGTGGTGGTCCTGCACCCTCTCCTGTCTGCTCAGGATAGACAGATATTTTTTTTTTGGAGCCCTTCTGTGCTGCTGGAATAGCACAAAGGGGCTAGTCTAAGGGATGCAGTAGGGGCCACTCCTCTCTGGATACATTCGCTAAACCTTCTAGTTCCTGATGTGGTGGTGGCTGTAGTTTAGAAGTACTTGCCATGAGCAAAATTCTCTTTTGGAATACTATTTACAGGGTAAATTACAGTGTAGTTAAGTAGGGAAAAACTCCAAACAAAACCACAACGAATTATTTAGCAAAATAAATATTTTGAAAAGTGATCCAAATTGTCCCCTTTTGCACCGCATTAATGGAATTACATGGTGAACATGAAAACAAATTCTGAAGTCCATTCAACTTTAAAAAGGAAAAGAGTTTTGCTTGTGTGAAATATCTGACAGCAGCTACCTATCACATACATGAGGAAGACAAAGGTTAGGGATGCAGTGTGCTTTAGAACAGAAGATTCTCTGTGTTTTGTCTTTTATATAAATAAATGAAAATAGAATTTTGTGGTTAGAATATGGCTTTAAGTGCACAGATAAGAGCCCAAGTAAATACTAGCACTCCTCCATTCCTAGGGAAGTTGGTGGCCTGCCCATATAATTTGCTGATAAAGTCCCATCTGTTAAAACAAAGTACTGCAGCACTAGTAATAAATTTCAGGCGAAGACCATGAGAGGTTACTTTTGCATGACAGTCTTTGCTGAGCTTTATTTTAAACCAGAAAAAGAATTTGAAACTGAAATAAAGATTACAATATTGGCTTTAAGTTAGCTTTACACTTTTACATGGCAAATGAGAAATCCTGCTGTGCTTTATTTCACTGGTAAACAGTGTTGCATGATAAACTGTTAGGAGAATAAAGTCATAAGGAAAACTCTGCTTCACAAATGACATACGTAGAAAAACAGCAGATGTCTGATGAAGTAAAGAACCGACTTATTGCCAAGTCTTTGGAAAACAAAATTAATTTCCTTTCGTCTTTGATAATGATGATGTAATGTAGTTAATAGGAAGAGCCTGCCATGCTCATGGAGTTATGAAAGAAGAAATGTTAGACATGCAGCAGGTCAGAAATATGGGTTTACTTACCAGTGCCATTTCTATGAGAGTATTTATAGATGTGGAGGAAAAAGAAAGATGATAGTGCTGTAGAATGTTGCTTTTTGTATTATTCAAAGCATAAGAAATGTGTAATGAAACAAAAGTTGTGAATGTCCTCTTAATGAGTTCAGAACTCTGGTTGTTCAGTGCAAAGAAGAAAACTCTATTTGGGAGGCAACTTTTTTCAAGGAAAATAAAAAGTTTTTCTAGAGTGAAATTAAAAAATAGCTAACTTGCCTTCAGTTTTTCCCTGATGAGGGTTAAACCAAGTGAAGATAATGGACAAGTGGACATGGCCTTAGCTGTTTTACTGGTTAGAAAATATCTCAACAACAGCAACAAAAAAGAGAGCGTGTTTTTCTTGATTTTCAAGCACTTAATTTTGCTCCTATGATTTTAACAAAAGAGTGTAGTAAATAGACGCAATGATATATTTATTTGCAGTATCTTCGTTGGTCACTAGATGTCCCTGCATGCTGTAGGAGTAACTGGCAGGGTGTGGTTCCCGGTAAACAAAAAAGGTAAAGCTAAAACTAAAGCTGGGCAGGTTCTGTGAGTGTATGTAGGAAGCTGTCCTGTTTAAGGACGTTTTGTGATCTTTGTGTGCACTTAAGTGGTGGGGGAGGTAGTGCTGAAATGTACTGTACTTTTACCATAGATACAGAATGAAAATTAGATGTGTTCATGGAAACTTTTGAGGAGCTACTTACTGGAATGGTTGAAGCACTCAAACACGGTTTGGCAAAGCATTGGTGACTCAGTCTCCTCCCCAGTGATAAATACTACAAAAGTTTCATTGCTGAGACATGAGGATAACTGCAATATACATAGATATATATATACACACAGAAGTGTGTGTATCTCTATATACACGAAAGAGATCCCGCAGTCCTGCAGTCATTGTAACTAATGTTGGTTTTAAAAATGTCCATGATAACAATCTTGACAGTAAAGTTTTATATTATACAGCAGGTTTTATATTATGTGGCAAGGCTGAGAGTAGTACCTAATTAACCAGAAACCTAATGTTGACCTGTCATGTAGATTTGCATCTGTTTCTAGAATTTTTCCCTTTGGATACAAAATGCACACATTTTGATAAATCTGACTGCTAAATTCTACCCTTGTGTGAATAGACACAATGCTGTTGCCAGCACAGGACCCTTGTTCTCATGCAGCTTGTAGACCTGGGTTTTCTCTTCCTAGTAACAACCTGTTTGCCACGTATGGAAGCCAGGACTCACTTTCTGGAAGGTCAGCTTTGAGGAGAGCTGGGACAGATATGTTATCATCTAAAAGATTTCACTTGTCAGGACAGCCATTGGGCTTTCTGAACAGTATTATGTGCCTTAACTTTATCGATGTTTTTTCTCCACCATTAAAGATTTGATTGTTGAATGCAAATCACAAATATAGAAAGCAGAGCAAAACACTGCAGAAGTGATTGTGGTTTCCAATTAACAAGTGAAAAATAGTGCCAGAATTTAGTGTACAATACCGAACATAACTCTCAAGAGAAAAAGAATATGTGACTGAAATAGTTACCTTCAGCTGAAATGTGTGCGTAGGGACTACTAAACTTCTTTTATTGTTACGATTTTATTTTTTTGCATATATGGCTAAAAGTTTATGGACATTTACTTTAGCGTTAGACTGCCCTATTCCCTATTCGACTTGCCACAGGTTGTTATAAAAATAAAACTATTTTGGGTTCTTTGAATACCCACAAAATTGTTATGGTTATTAAAACACACAGAGGCTGATAGACTGCATGTTTATTAAGCTTGGATACTCTGCCCTTTAAAGCCCACCTGCCAATGAATATTTCGCTCCAAAAGAATCAGTTAAAGTTTAACAAATTAATTTTGCAGTGGGTTACTCATGCAGAGGTGAGACCTGCTAGTACGGCATCAAAATGCTGAAAACAATCATAGTTTGCTTCACTAAACTGTGTTTCAGCAGTGAATTATATCGATGTTGCAGGCTCAAGCAAGTACCTTGTCCTGGAAAGCTGCTTTTCTGGCCATGGAATCTCTGAACTCTTTAGGAAATGAAAATTTGAAGGTTCTCTGTCATGTACGTGATGAGTCCCAACCTCTTTGTTCCCCGCACCTCCCCTCCCACAAATACTGTACTGTGGGTAACAGAATTAAAAAAAAATAATTTCTATTTTGCAGTATTTGTTTAGATTAGGGGAACCATGGCTATCCAGCTGCAATAACGGCTCATAAAATACAACTGATCCTTTGAAATTCTTGCATTTAGTGCAGTTTTGTTCTAATTTCAACTGGGTAAATAATTATTTTTTTTTGTGCTAATGGGCTGTTATGCATATGTGGAAGCCATTTACTGCATGCCCTCGATGGAAACAAACTCGTATTTCAACTCTGAGTATTTAACACTTAATAAGGTAGCCACCTGCTTTTAAAGTTATTCCAACATATTTGAATGGCCTTTACTGCTCATTGTGAATACCAGGATTATTTTTGATCTCCTGTAATGAAACAAATAACCAAACCAATTTAAGCACTAAATAAAAAAAAAATTCTAGCCTCTCTATTTTTCAGAAATTCAAACAACTTTATAATAGCACCTTATAAATCACTTAGAAAGAGTTTGTAACTTTAAAAGCCAGGCTTGCATACAGTGAATGTTTGTTCTTCTCAACATGATGCAGTGAAACCACTGAGTGCATAGCAGGGTGAGGGCAGGTGCTGAGCTCTGATCACCACCCAGCACTGCCTGTTCTCTTCAACCCCGACCAAAGCTGTCTGGAGCATTCCTATTGAAACCTCAAACCAGGAGAAACTATACTGTGCATCTGTTCCACTTTGCCCCCAGATTTTGTCATGGCTCATGAACCTGCATCTGGGGAGTATGAAGTACAAGCCAGAAATTGGCAGGGAGGTATTGCAAATGTGGCTTGAAGCCACGTAGTTACTCCTCACTTTGGAGCTGGCTGCTCAGGACTTCAAACAGCTTGAGAAGTCGTCTAATTTACAAGGGCTGGCATTGCTGCAGGGACAGAATTAGGACTGTGGTGGTTTGTGTGGGGGAAGTGTTACCTTAATTCAGCATTTCTTGTTTCTCTATTTTTTGCTGTTTGATTTTGATGATGAGTATACAGGACAAGAGCATGATTAATACCATATTACCAAGCTCCAAGATGCTAGCCTTTTCTGTGCAGTGCAGCAAGGCTGGGGACTGGTAAGTTCTTCCTCTGGGAATAGCCACCCTATTGCCATTTCCTAGTGTAGTCAGCTTGCCAGGTTAGCACTCTGTTTTCTGCTTAACTGCTTCACTTCTGGTGATTATCTGCAAACCCCCCCCCCCCACTTCTTTCCGATTTCAAAGCATGTAGTGCAATGATTGTGTAAATGTGCGGAGAAAAGTTAATGGAGGGAGGGCTCCCTTTGGTTTGCTGTTTATTGGGTGGGTTGAGCTGTGTGTTGTTACTGTGGAAAGAAAGGTTTAGGGTGGGCTTGGACAGGAAGGTGGAAATGCTTATGGCAGCCTTGGCTACAGCAGAAAATGTTCTACCGCCTGGCAGCTCTATTTCCAGGGCAATGATCCTCGTTTTCCTGTCAGCCATTGGAGTGTCCTTCAGAAGGGAAGTCTGGAGGGGGTAGTGATCTTTTAGACCATTTCTCTTCAGGCCATTTGGTCTCTCGAAAATAAGGGTGAGAACTTAGGAGAGTATTTTATGGTTAGCCAGTGTAACAGCAAGGATCCACTCTGCTCGCGGTTAGTGTGGGTAGGAAGGTGTGCTGCAGCCTTTGGTACCAACTGGAGGTTGCTTGGTGCTGACGCTCAAAGTCCAAATGGACTATAGTGCCATAGCCAGATGGGAAGTGAGGAAGGCATTTATCCCTGAGGCCAGGTCATGACATGGACGTAATGCAGACTTTTGGCTTGTCAGAGATGGTAGAAAGAATTTCTCACAGATGTTGCTGTATGAGAGCACAGTATCAATAAGGAAAAGAAAGCTCCCAGAATGCGGATGCTCTTGATAATCTGTGAGCACGTGTCCTCACTCTGAGGGAACCGCAATGCTCCTTGGAGCATTTCCTTCTGCCCACAAGCCTAACCTCTGTCCTGCTGAGTCTCAGCTTCAGCCAGCTCCTGCTCTTCCACGTGCTAATCTTGGCGAGACACTGGGACAACTGAATGTCTGTTGTATTATCCTGGGTTGTAAACAACAGACAAAGCTATGTGTCATCTACAAGCACTCTAATCCAAACAGTGGCGTGAGCGCCTGTGCACCGTTGGGAGCATTTTTGTAGTGTGTTAGGCATGCTAGGGGGACAAAGGATGGTCAGCATGCCAAATATCTCTAGCATAGACAAGGCTTAGACACGTGTGTTGGACAAAAGCAGAGCAATAGTGGCAGGAGTACTTAGTAAAGCAGCGTGAGTCATTTTGGCCACTACTAGTTTTCTTTCTTTAGATGCAGATAAGTAAAGAGAATAATGTTTTTTATGAGAGTGATTCCCCTTTGAGGGAGCTGGTGAATGTCAGAAGAGGCTGGTAGCAGGGACGGACTGTCAGGAGTCATTGATGTTAGCAGAAAAAGATTGTTTTGCTGCTTTGTGCTGTTCTGTTTAAACTTGCTCTTTTTGTATACAGCTAAGGGTTTTTGTGATGTTGGACTTTGCTATCCACTTCTGGAGTGAACCAGGGCTTTTCTGAAGCAGATGAGTTATGTCAGCTCATGGGTCATATTTAGCCTTCGTACACTTAAAATGAAAAAGATTGAAACCTGGGTTTTGTACAGCAGTCGTTACTAAAGAAGAAAACTTGGTTCTTTTCCTGGGTTTTGGAAGAAATCTGATATGTAATATTTAGGAATTTATTTCACCACTGTGCCTTTCTTTCACCATCTGTAAAGTGGGAATGATACTGGCTATGCTATGTCAGGTGTTTTAGGAACACCTTTAGTCAGGGAACAAGTCAGAAGCCGATTGTATCGGAGTATCTTTCAAAACCCTGAATCTGACAAAATCCTAACTGTACAAGGATCTGTCATCCTCTTTCCTTCCCAGTGTCAATTACTGTCCCCAGAACAGTATTGTTCTTCCCATGCAGAATAATTTGAAATTCTGTTTTCATTAGGAATATGTGCTTTGTTATAAACTAGCAGCATACTCGAAATGGGCTACACACATCTGCACCAGTAAGAGCTCTTTTCTTGTAAGGGCAAAGAGTGTACAGATTCTGTAGCACTAGCTGTCACTTATTTTCTTGTTAAACAACTCGTCCCTGTCTGTAATAGGGAACAAATTATCTTGAGCAGCATGACAGTTTACATGTTTTCAGTATATTTATCTTCCCAGAGAAGACATAACTTGAGCTTTTAAAGCAAGAGCATACAATGTGTAGTTATAATCTTTAATAGTCCTCGTGTGCCCCGTTTTCACACACCGGCATAAGTAGTTATCATCTTCCCTCTTTCTTTTGTGAGTCACGCAGAAAGCTCAGTGCTGGGCGGTGAAAATTTTTGTGTAGGATCAGCAAGCAGCGGCTTGGTCTCCTGTTGACAGGGCACAGAGCAAAACAGGTGAACTGGCATCCTGCTACTTGCCTTTGCTTGGTGGCAGGTTTGCTCACAAAACATATATCCAAAAAGCCCATGATTAGAGTTGGTGGAAGGGATGTGGTGCGCCCAGAGACATAGATTGCATACATTATGCATTGCTGCTTCCTCTGCTGTGTCTTCCTCTGTATTCTGTGAACACCATAGGAGAGAACCCTAAATGATGTGCTGCTAATGCTGTGTGTGAGTTGCGCAGACTCTTGGTGCAGGAATGCTGACACAAACAAAAAGGAGATAACTTGGAAATTCTATTGCTCCATTTATGTTATTATTGTAGTTAATGGTCTGTCAGCATTTCCATTATAAATCCCTATTTTCAGGGTTTTATAACTCAGCCGTAAAAATTCTCTCCAGGCTGAATTTGGCATGTGTGTTTTCAGCCTGAGAGCACATGTGTTGTTTTTTTTAACAAGTTTTTTTTTTTTTAAAAAATAGAACTGCATTCACAATTTTTAAGATATAGAATTGCCAAAAAAAAAAAATAGCCAACAAAAAATAGGTGATTGGTTACAGATGCTTTCTTTGCACTCATATAACTCAAAAATTGCTGAGTTATTTCAGCTGTAATTGTGGGTATGTGTAAGGTTAAAATGTTGGATTTAGTACTATTCCTTTCTTTATGGTGTTGGTATTTGACAAGCAAATAGAAAACAGACCACGATACTGTATACACTCACGTATAAGCTGACCTGTGTGTAAACTGACCTCCCATACTTGCCCCACGCTCCTCTCGTCTAGGCCAGATTGTTTCAATGTCAGCAAGGGTGGGGATGCAGGGAGTGGAGAGTAGGGGACAAAATTTTAGATTTTGGTGAATTTCTTTTCCTTTATTCCATTTCTTCCAATAGGCCTGTGCAGGTCTGCAGTTGCAGAATCCACATCAACCAGGTGGTGTTACTAATAAAAAGCTACAATAGACACATGTTCCCACACATTCTGAGTCTCAGCTTTGTCCATCTTGTTTACAGAGGGACTGCCCTCTGTCTGAAACTCACTCCAGAGAAGTTTACACAAAGATGAGTGTAAACCACATGTTTTACACTGAAGCATCTGAAAGGAAAAGAAACAACGGGGAAGACCGAGAGATTATGTCTGAATTCTTTGCTGTCTGCACACACAGACTTTGCCTCCTAATCTCCCCACAATACCTGCGGTTCTCCATTTATGCTCATTCACCAGTGCTAGAACAGAAAAGGGTGACCAGCATTCAGATAAAATTTTATTTCAGAATCTCACTTGCCCAAATTTGCTTCCAAATGAATTGATTACCTCAAGAACTGACTGCAAGAGCAGGCTGCAATAAAGCCCATAGATTATTTTGTTTTATGTAGAGTGCTTTCTGCATAACATTTTATTGTGCATAAGAACGGAGCATTGCATGTCTTCCCAAGAATGAACAGTTTTTTTCACACTAAGAGAAAGTGTGCAAGAAACTGTAACAATCCTATGCCATAGTGATTCCTGCCGTTGTTATTTTACTTTTGCATCGTATAAGTGCTGGTGTCTATAACAGTGTCTAAAATTATGATTATGGAAAAGTATAATCTGAGTTGATTTTTTTTGCATTTTATCAGATATATCTTTTTGTAAGTATTTGATTCTTTAAATTTTTGCCATCCATATTTAATTTTTTCCATGATGTTTTTAACATCCTGTGATATATAACATCCCATCATATCTTAAACATTCCTTTACATCAGTATGAAAGGTCATGTACTTGAGCTGTTTTTCATTTCACGAACATCTGGGCTTATGAGATTAACAGAACAGTATACCATTGCCTTCTTTTTGGTCTCTTTTATTAATAACTTGTGAATAACACTTGTCTTCTACCATGTGGATTATACTTCTGTTGGGGCAATTTCCTCAGTATAATAATGGCTGCTAGTTAACCCTTTACTCACAACTGCTGCTGTTACTAGCTCAAATGCTTTTCTTTGTATGTTCAAATGTACAGTCCTGTATGTTTTCACGGGGTGGGAACAGTTCATTTGCCTAAACATAGGCATCTAGCATCATTGTACATGTTGTAAGGTATCCCACCTGGTCTCCAGCTGTCACTCTGGAGAAGGAATGGGTCTCCTATAGGTCCTCTGTTATATCTGCCAGTGCTGTGCAGATGTCTCCGATACTGCAGGGCATTTTCAATGTCACTAGATGCCTATGTATACATTAGAAACTTATTTCTATATTTGTGATGAGCACAGTTAGGAATTGGGGTCCTCCCACAGTGCAATGGGAGGGCCACATGATTTCTGGTTAGCAAAACCATGAAACAGGAATGAGAGTCATTCAAAACATGTGCCAGTAAAGGCTTTACCTGAGCGTGTGGTGGTTTTATATTTCTGTGTAGACCACACAGGTAACTTAGTTACAGCCAGCCATATGGGACATGAAAGGTGATCTGAAATCATCTAAAAGGCCAAAAGCAGCTTTTCTATGCATAGATACGTGATCATTTTCAAGTTCTGGAAGAGCTAACGTCAAATTTTTGTGTTGTTCCCTAGCAATGGTGTAATCCTCTCATTGCTTGTTGTGTAAGGTGTGAGACAGCAGATTGTAAAGCTCTCGCTGCTATGGGAGTGAATAATCTTCATCCAGAGATTTGGGCAGGTTGGCAGTTGGGAAAAGAGAGAGGAAGAAAACATGCAGATGGGTCTGAAAAAAGATTGTTCAGTAGGAGAAGGGCTAGGGCAGTGCTGCTGACTCCATGCCTCTCATAGTGTAACACATGTAAGAGGGACCTTGAAGAAATTCCTGCTTCCCATCTATGACTGGCAGGGTGTTTTCTGTTCCCTCCATAACCTATGCACCATACTTTTAGGTAGTGTCTTTACATATGCCTTCTCATTCTCCTTCAGATCTTTTGCTGTCATCACTATCCTCTTTTCCTCTGTGCAGCCATTTTCCCAGCTCTCGTGTTTATGAACAAATACGCATTTAGGTCTTAGAGTCCACAGGTATGTCTTAATTGGAGCATTTGTCTTACGGGAAAGGCACTTATTTTATGTCAGGCAGTAACAACACTCAGTGGCCTTGTTGTTTACAGTCTCCTGCATTTCCTCCTGCTTCAGTTCAGTCAGAACTTGGGCAAACTTGTAGAAGATGTATAGCAACTTTTTGCACAGAAAACTTATGTGGGGGAAAATTCAATAATTACAGCTATCTTTTTAATGGAGATTATCTGTCAAAGCGTGGAGGAGTCGGTTCTACACCTGCAGACAGAAACAGGCTAAACAGAGAACTACAGACTTGGAGACTGAAAGTCTCCATAGTAGGTCACTAATCTTTTAAGCCCTTATTTCTTCTCTTTTGTCCATGTTGTGTGTTTTGTGTACTGTATTGTATATACCATAGCAGTTTCATGGGTTTTGGCCACAAGATGGCATCTGATTTCATAACCTTCTTTTAAAATATCCCTTTTTTTTTTTTTCCTGTCTTGATGGAGTAATGCCCAGTTTTCTTGCAGCAAATTATAACCTACTTTCCTTCTGCCTTAGGGAATGCTTTCAGGAGCAAATGCAGTATGATTTTCCATGGCATTCTTGATTCCTGATAGTTGGAACTGCCAGCAGAGGTGATGGGTGATGGGTGACACTAGCTGTGAATCCTCTGCTCTGTAACCCCTATCCTCCACCCTTCCAGGGTGTAACTGCTGCCTGTGTTATGATTGTTGCCTGGTAAAAGAGAACTGACACAAAAGCTTCAGCTCATTTCATCTGTGAAGTGATCCAAAGTCCCTTGAAGTTGTTTGAAAAACTCTCATTGGCATAAAGGAAACTTCATCTGCGCCCCTGCTTAAAGAAAAATAGCCTACAGTTTCTTAATTGTGACTAAGCTGCCTAATGTGTTTCCTTCTTCCTTCCGCTTCAGGGCATCTCCTGTGTACCTGTATCTGGGGAACGAGGAACAGTCAGATTTGAAGGACAAACAAGCAATCTAGCAGACTCTTTTCCTGAGAAGACTGGGAATTCTGCCTCTGCAATTGCAGGAGAAATGGGTAACTGAGATTTATCAGGGGAACAGACCTAAAGCAAACCACAACAGTTGGTTCTTGGAAGCTTATAAAACAGGAGATGGAGTAAAGCTGGATCTTAATTTGCAAAGGGAGAACTAAATTATGAAAAAATTATTCAAATGTGTTTGGCTTAACTGTGTGAAAACCAATGATTCAATGCAGCTAATCAGTATGTAGATAACAGGCTGTTTGGAAACTACTGGATGATGTGAAGTAAGGCAATTTACCTTTTCCTAAGTAACCTTAGCAAATAACATAATTGTGAATTGCTCCAGAATATTTTATCACAGCAGACCTTCCAACAACTTCAGAGGGCAAAAAGTGAAAATGGAGTTGAAGAAGAGACTGGAGAGACTTATAGAGTTCTTTGGTGGCTTTTACATGTGATTGGCACAACTCTGGCTCAAAATCTCCACATCCCTTTGACTGCTGGAATCTGGTGGAGTTCTGTCAGAAGAATTGTACTGTATTTGGCCTGTGTCTTATATTCCTCCTTCAATATCTGATACTCTTTTCCTCTTCCCCTCCCAGGGACAAGCCTGAACTCGGTAGATTTTAGGTCTGACATAGTGGGCAGTTTCTATGCTCTTTCTTGTGTGCTTCAATGCTGAGCTTCTTATCCTTGGTCTTAATCGATGGCTATTACACTGTTTTAGTTTTTGGAAGCATGTGTGTGAAAACACTCTTCCATTCATAGTCACATAGACCATATCCTCTCCATTAGACAGCCACAGAAACCATTTCCTCTTTTTTGCAGCAGATTATTGAAATAGTAACTGTAGCACCTGTGTCCTTGGCTAATCAAATGAAGCAATACTAGAAGGTGCCAAATGCACTTTAATTTTTTTAAATAACAATCCAGTAGGATTGTTCCAATCCAGTTGGAGAAAGAAGCCTCAGCAGCATTGCATAGCCAGATGGCCTCTACAGCCCACCAGGAAGGGCTGTAGAGACTCTTCACAGATTAAAGACCACAGGGTAGGAATCTCTGTCAGCCAGGGCGGGAGAGCACCTGGGGATTTCAGATATGGGTGGTACCGGGAAAGGAGTCAGGGACAAGCACATAGCCAACGTGAGACTGTAGACACCAAATAGTTCAGCCTCATAGTTACTGCTGAACTGATGGATCAAGAAAAAAAGGGGAGATTTACCTCTGCAGTCTGGTAACCCTGCATGAAATGTGGATAAAATGGTAGATGCTCACAAAAGAGAAGCGAGCACCAGGCAAAGAGATAAAGGCTGATGCAGCGAAAAGGATTTTTAAACAAGAAGTTCAGCAAAGAGTGGAACAATTAATCATGGTCTCTGTATTGATGTATCTCATAGCTGGATTTTCTGATGGAAGATTTTCTGTGTTTGGGGCAGAGGTGAAAGCTCTCTGCTCTGTGGGCTCCTGATGCCTGGTGAGGGCTGAGCTTGTCACGCAGGGTTTTCCTCAGTGGTGGGATACACTGCTAAGCTCTCTCTCCTGTAATGGAAGAGAGGTACCTGCTTTTAAAAAATTAGAAGTCTTTAATTTCTCGGAAGCCTCTACCTCTCAGTCCAGTCACATATATGACTGAAATTTGCAAGTGGGGATGTTTGTGGAGAGGACAGACAGACAGATAAGAAAGCTAGGCTAAACCCTCTGTTTTTCAAATGTCATTTTAATACAAGCTCTGTTAACTTTATTAAGTTGCTCTTTCTGTAGATACTTATGCTAGCACCTCAGAGACTTGTCTTTATACCTATAACATTCCTGAGAAGCAAGGAAGGGTTTCTGTCTTACTTTTCACTTGAACAATTGGAACATAGAGAAATTTTGTCCAGGATGACAAAGCTATTTTAGTGTATGATTGCAAGTAGTAACTTGAGGCTCTGTAAAAATAGTGTCCCTGAAGGATCTGGATCCAAGGAGTTTGCCCAAGATCGTGCTGAGATTGTGTAGCAGAGCAGCGAGGCTTGACTGCCCTGCACGTGGCTGCACTCTGGTCAACAGGCTGCCTTTCTCTGGTTGGAGACAGATACTGCACTACACAGCAGGCTGAGCTGAGGAAGGAGGTTAGTACCAACCTGCCTGCTACAGCGGCTCACCACTGCCCTGCTGCCTGCCACAACCACGCCAGCTGTACCAACAAGGGTGCTTGCGTGCGTCCTGTTTCAGGCTAAGGGAGCAGGGGTAGTTTAAGCGATGTAAATAGCAGGCCTTTGCTAATTTTGCGTGCGATACAGTGCTTCCATGAACAATTTTCCTAGGCAACTGACAGGGCTGAAGGCTGTCCCATTTTCCACAGGTATTGCTGGATCCAGGAGAGGATGTTTGTAGAGTAAGTAACTTTGCACATTTCCATTCTGCCTGAGCCTCTCTTCAGCCCTCTGTGGTTCAAGAGTCAAGAAAAAGCTGCTGTTAGCAGAATTTTCTCTTGTGCTGAGACTTTGCTTGACAAACTCAGTGGTATGTAGTGGTGAAGTGTGCTTCAGGTAATTATTTGCCTCTTGGTGCACTTGGCAGTACGAAAGCTCCTCTGTTCTATGTGAATGTTGAAGAGCAGATTTTCAAACAGCATACAGCTAGTCTAGAGAATATTCTAGCTAACAATTCAATTTTGAAAAGTACTGATTCTCTTACCAAGAGGGAATGGCTTCGTTTGGTATGGAGAAGTTTCAAACTCTTCCACTCCAGGTCTTAAGGAAAGAGATTACCGCAAGAGTAAGGAGCTAAGGACAGCGATCCACTGACACCTCCATTTTCAGCTTTTCACATCTGGTTAAGTGCATTATGACATTTTTGCTTTTACATATGAATCATTAGCTATTGGCTGTGGCCAGTAGGAAAAAGAGACAGCAATTTTCATATGCCTATCCATATTCTTATATAGAAAGGGGGTAATATTTTTCTGAAATATACTGTGTGAGTGCTTCTGTTGCATCTTTCGTCTAAGTACCTCCAAGTTCTCTGCAAATTGTAATCAAATCAGTTGTATGTTGCATGACGAGACAGTTAAAATAAGGGGAAATGTGAGATCAGCTTCCATTTCTTTTGTGAATCCAGAGACAAGCACATACTCCTTTCCTGCTGAGCAATGAGAAGTTTCTGTTTTGTCCTGATGCACCTGAAACGTGGAGTGGAACTACAGTTTATCCATACTCCTGTTTTTCTGCTAATGTGCTCAAAATGGGGTTTATTTGGCAAATATGCTTTCTTCAGCAGAACTGGAGTCTTCATCTAAATAGTCTTTCCCCATGTAAGCAGGATAGTAAGTGGAGAAGGAGGTTATTCCTCTATTAATCTCCTGCATGGCTCAGTAAAAGCTCTGGCAGTCACTTGTGTAACCCTCCTGTGTCAAATGGGAAAAACTTTTATACCTTCTAGTTCTCATTTTGGTACTCCAGTCCCAACCCCAAATTTCCTTCTATGTCAGCTGCCGCCTTTGCTCCCTTTGATGTACCATTGTGGGATCCAGTGAGATTTGGGCTGGGTATTTGTGCTTTGTTGTCTCACCTGCTCTCATTCTGACAGCTCGAAATAGGCAAACAAGGCACACAAGTAGCTTTCTGGAAAGGCTCAAACTTTGGAAGCCTGCAGTGCTGCTCAGCAGTAGTACAGTGACTGCTGAGTGACTTGGCAAGGCCGCATTCCCCCAGGGTCCGAGTGACTGTGAGGCACTCTGAAGGTATGCTGAGAGCACTACAGCAGTCCTGTTTGTCTGTCCAACAGGCTCGCTGTCACAGTGCCACTTTCTGCCTCCAGCATGCTTCATGCCATCTCTCCTTGATCTGCAAGACCACCCCAAACAAGCTGCTGCAGAAACCTCTAGCATTTTTTCCATAGGTTTTGTGAAGACAGAGCAAACCTTACTCCTTATATAAGGAAAAAAGGCTTTTTGGGTGTTGGAGGGGAGTTTAATATATGGGAACACTGCGCCTCAGTAACATTAGTTATAAGTCTGTTCAAGGGATGGGGATACTGGCTGGTTGGCACTATTTCTAGAAGGAGCATTTTCCACTGAGCCTGTGATTCTGTAGCAGTTTAAGCCAAAATAAATTGGTGTGCTGTGGTCTAGTGCTACCCCTAACCTCTACTTGCACATACGCACTCCCGTCTCCTCCCCTCTGCTTTCTGTGCTGGCTCTAGCAAGCCTGTAGCTGTGGATGAGGCAGGAATGCTCCCTGCATGCAGTGGGTTTTGCAGTGTGGCAGGAAGGAACGGCAGAGGTGCTGTGTTTCCGTAACACCCAAGAAGCTAAGTCACCACCTGGCCAAAAGCTCTGGGAACTTGTGGCCCGCCTTAATCAAATCCACATGTCCAAACAGGAAGCCACTTGGTGTTGTTCTGCATTTGCATGGGTAGTCTAAGATGGAGAGTGGGGAAGATACTGTTGCGTATTTTTCCTAGTTCTGCCACTAATTTACACTCTTTCTGACCTTCAGCAAAACAATTTAATTTGCAGATGTCCAAACTGTACAATGGGGCTATCAGTACATTTGATCCCATAGGAAACGTGCATGATGCCACTCTGTGTGGGCCAAGACATTTGATATCCTTGGACAGAAAGTACTCCACCTATCTGAATTGCTGTAATTATTATTTTGTTAGTTACTTGTATGTTTGTAAACATGTAGCAAGAAGTCTGAGAAAATACCATAAACCAAGAACTCTGGAAAAATATCAAAAAGAATATTTAATTCCTCTTCCTCTGAAGTTTGTAAATCTTAGAGTCCATATTAGGAAAAAATATTTTTCTTCATTATGTCACTTTTCAGACTATGGCTAGTGCCACTTTGTCCCCACGCAAAAAATATTCAGATCAAAATAAAAGATGGCATATAATTATGTCCACCTTTTTTTTTTTCTTGAGGAGAAAAGGTTATGACAGGGAACCCAGAGCATTAGCCTGTCTAGGCTCTGCTGCACAAGGCTAGTTCAAAACTGAAGATCTGTGAGATTCAGTACAGAAAAATAAAGTGATAAGAAGAGCCCAGGCCAAGCACCTCTGCTGGTCCCAACTGTTGGACATTATCAGGGACTAAACTCCAGGCTTGGCTCTGTGACCCTCATGAGAAAAGTAAAATGGGTTACCAGTGATGAAAACACTCAGAAAAATGGTATTGTTTCATATTTAAATGTTTATGTTCTTGCACATGTGCAGTCAGTGGGTTTCCATCGGCAGCACTGTTGGAAGCCTGCTTTCTCCTTCTGCATCTGGGGTGACGGTCTAGGAGTGAATGCAGGAGACCAGGTTGACAAAGAGCTGAGTATTATCCTGAGGATAAATGAGTTAACCCATCACTGCAAACACTGTGCTGGCGGATTTTAGTGCAATTAGCTCCACAAATACCAAGACATGCAGTCTGCAACCAGACTAAAAGGTCTCCTAAACAATTAGGGGACCACGGCCCCATGGACCCCTGTCATGCACATTAATGTCACTAGCCTTAGCAAAGGGTATGTGTGTGCTTTGATGCCAGGGGAATCCAGTGTTTGACGGCCCCATAAACTTCATACCATTTTTGGTCCCAACTCCCACGATTCAGTGGCATTTTATTTACTACACCTAATAACATTTAGTCAATAAACACGTACAGGTTGCAGAGAGGGTCTAGTGTGGGCTTAATTACCTCAACTCTCTGCCTTCTCTTTTGTTATGTACATCATGGATACTTGACAGCATTAACATTCCTGGAATTGTATCTGCCATCCTTTGTAAAAGGATTGAATACTACGCATTAGTTCGGGCTCGTGGGGCATTTGTGTCTCCAACAACAGCTTAATTATGGACATTGTTTACTAATCAGTATTAAATTGACAGACTATGAGGGCTAATCTGGAGATTAACACAATAGCTTGTTTTCATTTTGTTCTTCTAGCAGTTTATTGAATGCAAGATTTAAAACAAGACCCTTTTGTGAGCCTTACCTTCCACATCACAGCTTATGTGAGTGTAAAGATCTCTACATTTCCTTTCTGTAACCTAGAGTTTGAGCACAAATATTTTGCCTAATATATAAGAACAATCATGAAAAAAACATGCTGTATTGGATACTGCTGGATGTAAAAGCAATAAAGGGTGTCCTTTCTATAGGATCAGCAGTTCACAAATCTTTAGGCTCATTTAAGCCTTCTGTTTGTTCTGTTTCACAAGCTACACAGAGTATCGTCACTCAAATACCAACAGATCCCAGGCCACAAGCAGTAATTTGCGTAGTGAGAAGATCTGATGTCACTGTGTGCAAAGTTATTCAGTGAAAGCTGTGTGCACTTCTGGGACATCTGTTTTGCCCATACAAATTATTTAACTCTCTGACGGTTTTGATTTGCCTGTGAACAATTTCCATCGTTGGGCATGAAAGCTGCCCAGAAGCTGAATGTCTGATCTGCATAGGCAGGTGCCCATTTGATTATGAGAAATATGAGGGCTTGTTTAGGGAAGAACACACATCACGTGAGAGAGTCTTATGCATATTGTTTTTCTGTTCATCTCGTCTGGCTGCAGCACTTGTAATTTACAGTAATGACAGTGATCTGGCATATCATGTTTCCAACACTTTCAAATCTATATTCAACTCTGATTTTTCAGACTCCTGAAAATACCTTGGGTTTTGTAGTCTGGGAAACTTTGATGGATTACTTAGCTGATTAAGTATAAATGAATGAAAACTCACTTTGTAATAATGAGATAAGCTTTTTCTGTTATCTTACTTTCTGAAAGAGTGATGCAGAGTAGGAGGAAGTGATGCTACACTGTACCACACAGCAACAGTGATGGTGGGAGAGTGGATAAAACAATGAGAAACAAGTAGAAAGGCCTGTTATGACCCTTTGTCCCAGACATGGCAATTCTCATATGCAGGGTTCAATGACATTGTGGCATTTCAAATTACATTATGGAGCAGCAGTCATTTCACTTGTGGCAAGAAAGGATGGAAAACATTTCTGCACTGAAATGCCCAGCACAGTGTCTTCAAAGTCAGTACTCTTCTGGTCCATGCACTCCTCATGCTGGAAGTAATTAGTATAAAAAAGCTAATCTTTTTTTGCATCCGAGCCACGCGGTATAATCCAGCCTTTCAGAAGGATAAGTCAGTATTTCTGAGCTCACTTGGATTTAATGTAAACAATAAAGGGCTAATTCAATAAAATGGCTTTGACCCATCAAAATCTACTTTCAGGAGCTGTACTGTAGGCTAGGAGCCCACATGGTGCGTTGTGCATGCAGAAATCTTCAAACCTGCCTGTTTGGAGAATAGCTGACAATGCAGATATACCAGCCCTAAGAAGAGCCAGTTGTTAGAGATTTTGCACCTTGTTTTTTGGGGTCATATGCCTTCATTCCTAGAGAACTTGTTTGTCAAATATGATATGACAGCTTTTCTGATTTATTCACAAGTCTTAGAAAAAACAAAGGAAGAAAAGGAAAAGAAAAACAAACAGAGAGACAATTAGCTGGGGCAAAAGAAGCAACTGATTTTGTTTTAAATTTTTTTAAGATTCTTCAGAGGAGAGTAGTTTTCAGAAAACGTTCAATATTTCTACTGATCTATCTCCTGAAAAAAAAAAAAACCACAAAGATGCTGTCAAAAATTAAGGCATCCAAATGCATTTGTTGGCTTCTGAAAATTGAAGCTAGATGTTTCCAAATATTTCTGCTCACAGACTCTGAAAAGTCTCCCAGAGGAGGTGTAGACTCTTGCACCGTGAGTTTAAGACCGTGGCAAATACGCTGTCTTTTATTGTTATGCTGCTGACTCCTTAAAAATCGTCTGTTGATCACAGGTTGAAAGTCAGTGATGTATATGATTGGTAATTGTAGCAAAGTCAAGTTTTTTCTTAAGCCAAGTTTTACTTTTGCTTCTTGCTGCTCACAGGGTTGTTCTTTTACATAGGAGCAAGCAGGGTTTTATAAACCATTCATATTGGCTTCATACATGTGAATGTACATCTATAAACCATGTATTTTAACTGTTGTGCACAAATGTTAACAACTCTGGTCTCTTGATCTACCTTTTTTGCAGTTGCTCATATTCAAGTCCTTTTTAAAGCAACAGTCTTGAAAGGGTGAGCACTAGAATGTTTTCATGGGACTCTTGGGAAGCTGATAAAGTTTGCTGGTTAATCCAATAAAGCTAAGTCTGTTGCATCAGACCACATCAGTCAGATCAGTTTACACTCTGGCTTTTAAAGCGGGTCTTTGTTTATTTTCTTAAAGAAGTACCTGCTACCTGTACATAGGCTCTCAGGGCAGAAGGGACCACCCCACTGATCATCTGTTTCCAACCCCTTGTTTCCATAGGCCATACGGTGTTTTCTGGAAGCTGGATTAAAGCATTAAATTAGAACAGTATTTGGTCTTGCTTAAAGGCTAAGAAGAACAAAGTCAGCCAAATCCTGTACTAAGATGTTCCAATATTTAATAATGCTTATTACAAGGAAATTACTTTTTGTTTTAGAGTTGAATTCACCTGTCTCCACTCCATCCAGCCACAGGATTTTGCTGTACTTTTGTTAGATCAAGAAGTTCCTGGTTGTCAGGTCTCTTCTCCATGTATTAAGCTCAATAGACTGAACTTCTTAAGCCTCATGCTATAAGCTTTCCATTTCAATAGCTGAACATTTTTTGTAGCCCTTCTTTGAATACTTCAGGAATATTCCAACCTTCTTCAAAGCATGGGCATTAGAACTAACCAGCTATTCTAACAGATGTCTCATCTGTGTACAGAGGCAGTGCTGCATCTCTGCTTCCACTTCATAGACATCTTATGATCAAATGAACTATTTTTTTGCCACAGCATCTCAGAGGTTTATGTCTATCCATTGCCCCTTGAATCCTTACTGCTTTCCAAGTCAGTCTCCATCCTGCTGGCAAAACCTACATGTTATGTTTCAATATGTATTAAAATGGCCAAGTGATCCATCCATGATAATACAGTTTTTCTTTCTATCCATTACAGAGAGAGGCTTGAAAGCAGGTTATCTCACACCCTGATGACAACTGAATAGAAGCATGTTACTGCTTACTTAGATGTTTGGAAGCATTCAGGCTTGTGTGTTTCTGTATGATCTCTGACAAAATAATAGGCAAGTATCTTTGCAAAAAATTAAGCGGTCTCTGTTTTCTCCTTTCTTTATAGAAGGAGATGTAACCACTAATTTTAACATTCAGGTTAAGTGACTTATCCCCACGTTCCAACCATATAATTATGTCTTCTTCACGGAGAGAAGGAAAGAAACGAAGGTCTCTAACACCTCCTTTTCACTACTTCTACTATTACAACACAGAGGTTTTTAAGCTTAGTCTCTCTCAAGCCACAACACCTTAAAGTGCCTTTAGACATTATCCTCTAGGTCTAGCTGTGCTAGTTTAAGATATTATTATCCTCAGCTCTTCTTCACCACTAGAATGTAAAGATTCCTTCCTCCTCAGCCCTTCAAAAATCAGCCAGATTAAATTAGTGTGTCCACAACAGTTTTAGTCTCTCTAAACCAGAACTGCCTCACCATCACACTCACCTCTGCTTTTCCTACTCCCTTCTTCCCACAAACTTCAGTAGTCCTCAGACTGTGTAGTGAGGCAGCTTGAAGAAGGCAACACCATTGATAATTACTCACTTTTTCTTAGGTTAATAAGAAATCACATTAAGTTTCTTTTATAATTTAGGGAGAAATCTCTAGAGCGTAATTCAGACCACCTAAATTCTGATTTTCTAATTCTTCTTTTAGGCAATCTAAAGATAAAGCTATATGATACAGTTGAGCTGATCTAACATCTTGCCCTTCTGTTGAAAGAGGTAGTTCTGCTCCTCCCTACTTCCTGCTATACACTCCTGCCAGTCTTTTTCAGCAGCTAAATAGCAGTCTTGTGCACTCTAAACCAGCTCACCGTACAGGTAGATGAGCACCAGATGTGGCACAAAAGAGAGAAGGCAGAAGGGTGAACCAGCCTTTTGAGTGACAGTTTACTGTTAGATTGGCTTAGAGGTACTATTTGACCATGTCCTAAGACTGCTTGTCTTAACTGCTACTCTGACTGGTTCAGACTGATGTCTGCACTAGGAGATGCCTGATCTCTTGCTGGCTGAGCTGTAGTTTTGTAACCTACAGCAAAGGAGCGGTGACATATTGTTAAGCTAGATAATGCCTTGAATCGCAGTGCTATTTGCTGATTGAACCCTTGTCCAGGTACATACACATTGAGGCATTTGTATCATGATTATCCCATTTCCAACCTCTATTTACACAGTTTGATAAGAGATTCTCAGCCCATCTTCCAGGAGGCTGTTAACCCTCTGTGTGACACTAAAACCCTGTTCTCTGTAAAAGTTGTTCCACTGCTCAACAAAACCAGATTTCCCCTCCTTCACTGCTTAGTTAATGAGCTAAACTTTCACTTACTGTTCTTTTCCTTGCTTGGAAAGTTTTTTGAGAAGATGATTTAAAAACCCTTTTCTGCAGTCTGTCAAGAGCTCTGGGATGCTGCCTGGTGTAATGTCATGGATGTCAATGTGGATTATAACCAGATAAGTCCTTCCTGAACTTGGAATCTTCCATGTTCATTGTAATAATATGTTGCCTTAATTCCTGGAAAACTACTAGCTTTCCTATTGTCTGTCTTTTGTCTCTTGCAGATCGTCTTAATCAGTTTCCTTCACAGAGTTCTCAGACAGGACTATCTATCGACTTTGGCAAGTTGAGGGTTGTGTCTTTGACCTCTGAAGTCTATCTGGTTTGAGCCAGTGGCAATTCTCAATCGGTTCCTCCAGCTTATTCTTGCAAGGCAGTCTCTTCATATGTCTACAATGTCAGGTACAATTAAATACACCCAGTGGTAAAGACTTCGGGCTTCCTCCTTGCTGTGACATGTTTTCAGTCATCTTTTGTTTTCTTGTCTATGCTTTTTATGTGATTCCTCTGGGAGACTGTGTGGGAGTCCCTGTGGAGTGATTTGGACCTGTCTATTGGGGAAAGATGTTTCTCTCAGCCACATACTTTCTCCTCCACTGGAACTATTACCTTGTACTTCATAAAAGTAAAAATATGTCTCTTTTGAAGGAGGAACTGAAATCTGGCACATCCAGTGTAGTGGCACATAGCCGATGACACTCTATCTGTGTTGCTGATGAGAAGCTGCATTACAAAGCAAAGCCTCAAGCTCAAAGCTGGGAATATTCTCAGAAATGCCACTGCCAGCCACTTACTTTTCATGGTTTGTATTCCCTCAGTACCATCCCCTTGTAAAGGGTTACAAATAAGCTTAGGAAATCAAAGTCAGAACCTACAGCACATCCTTGTACCTGATGCAAACTACTCAAGAATCCTAAAAGCAATCACACAAACACCAGAAGTCCCTGAAGGTGGGCTTTACACAGTCTCCATATGTGATAATGAGAGCAGGGGCATCATGGAACTCAGCCTGCTGCCAGGGCAGTCCAGGATTCCTTACTTGTGACTGCTGACCATTAGGAGTCAGGGGTCGATAACCTGGTTTCTAGTGGACAGGGCCATATGCCTTTGTCTCTTCCTTTTCTCAAGGCTGCATTTGTGCCCAGATGGAGTCAAACCTGTTTAAATTACTGCCACTCATAGAGGTGCAAATAGCCATCAGGCTTTTTATTAGACTTCCCTACCGTAGCTCCACCTTGTGCTTCAGCAAAGGAAGCGTTAAGAGAGGACAGTAACTGACCTACGTTAATTAGAGACTTCTCTTCTGCTTTTCCCAGTGACAGACTATCAGTTGGTAATTACAATGCATCAGTAACCCCCCACTTGCCTCTGATGCTGCTGCTTGGTGAGCTAATGAGGGGGAGAGGACAAGCTGTAGTAAGAGGCTATCCTGAGTGGTTTGAAGTTGTGTAGGGGAGCGTTTACTTCACTCTAAAAATTGAGTTTGTACTGTAAGGTTGGGGTTTACAACAATAATACTGATATGCACTCTTAGGACACTCTGTGAATTACCTTCTCTTGTGACTTGATACTAGATATGCTACTAATGCAACATTTAGCTAATAGACATTGCGGCACATGCTCGTCTTTTTGCTTCAGAGCGGAAGGGGTTCTGTTCCCATTCTTTTTTTGTGTGCAGATGACCTGCTCCACCTCATTAGCTCTGCAGTGCTGGTTAGTGTGCTGGGAAGGATGATCCTGAAGGATCCACCCATCTGAAAAGGATGAAGAGCGGCAGCCCTGACAAGGCTGCCATCTCTGCTTCCTGTATGGGAATCGATTCGATGAGGGTGGAGGAACACACAGGGATGCAAAGGAGCAATAAGCTCCCATCTCCCCTGTAGGCATTCAGTGAAATGAATAAGAATATTCCAGCTCAGATTTTTAAAATCACATACATGCATATAATATTAAACCATATTCTATAATCTACAGGTCAGGTCCTGATTTCAGTTAAATAGACCTCAGCTGGGGAGCTCCTTACTGTCCCTATGACATTTGAAAATGCCAGCTGCTGAGTTATTTTAGATGTTTCCTCAAGAGCACAATGCACAGCTAGATCCTATGATCAGCACAGCTAGATCCTGAAGGAAGTAAAAGTGAAGTGATGTCCCCTTCAGTTTTGTAGAATTATAAATTTAAAAGACTTTTAATTCGTAAAAAAACTCCTCTGTAGCTGGATGAAAAATACCTCTTTCCTAAAAGGTAATATAAATAACAATCTAATTGGTCAACTAAAATAGTACACCAACATTTTGTCGGAATTCTCTGATCTACCTCAGCCCTCAAAAACTGGTATTTGAATAAGGTGTTATTACAATTCAAAACACTTTAGCAAATTTTACCAGATACTGTGGTTTAGACATATATATCATATCTCTTCTGACACCACTGAGATTTGAGTATGTACTCAAAGGCACCACAATATTTTGCTGAACAGGGATGTTATAAAATGTGACCTTAAATTAAAAATATTCTTAAAAACCTAAATTAGCTAAATGTCAGTATCTGTTAGAGTTGATTTGAGTTCACTTGGTACCATTAGAAGGGAGAAACACACATTTGGTAGGGATCCAGAGCACCAAGTTTCAGGGTGAAATGAACTTCTCTTGTGTGTAAAGCAGTTGTTAAAGTCTCAGAAAGAGAGATTTGTACTGGGAATGCCGTTGGCATAGTGATAACTATCAAACTGAATGGAGTCTTGGAAAGAACAACACTTGATAACAGCTGTGTTTGCATTAAACATTTTTAGAGTTCAGTTCAGAGCAGTTCTGCACCATATATGTAGAATTTTTATGCAGAATTTGCATACAGAAAGCATGGAATGCTCTTTACTGGGTAAATTATTTGCTTCTGCTATTTATTACACTCTCCCCCATCCCCTGGGCACACGTGGCTGCAAGGATTCAAGTTAGTAGAGAAAACAGGTGTGCCTGGTCAGAAGAGCAAAAAGCATGTATTCAGGGAAAAGGATTTTTGTTTCGAATGAGATGTATAATGCAGTCCTCCCTCTGGGTCCATCTAAACTGACTTTTTGGCAAGAATGAATTAAGGCACAGATACCATGGCCCATATTTACCCCATCTAATGGAGATGCTTTAATTCTGTCCTTATTAGGCAAAAGATTTAAGTACAGTCTTAAGTCAGGAACATTGTTGTACTAGGCTTACACTATCCTCTAAGGAAGAGAGGTTCTTTAGATGGTACGTCAGGTTATCTATGCACTGAGCCATCTCTCTCTTCAGAGAGACCAACAGGGAAGTTGCATGATAAGACTGAACTGATCCAACAGCTCGCTCCAGGTGAAAGGGGCAGTCTCACTCCTCTTCCTTGCCCTTCTTCCCAACAATGTGGATTGTATTCCTCTGTTGCAGCAGCTCTCATGCTTGCCTGACTGCATAGTAAAAGCTGAACCAACTCACCAATCGGGAAGAAAATTACCCTTTTTCTTTGGTCAGGTGGAGCAAAAACTTCCCTGCAGACTCAGCGACTTGCATCAGGGGTCAGGGGAGTGCCTGGGAACACATAAAGAATACCGCAACGTGAAGGATTCTTTCCTTCCAGCAGAGCTCGCCTCAGATGGTTGTCTGACTTCCTGTTTCCCAAAAGGCCAAGGATCACAGCACAACACTCCACAGCCCGTGAGTTTCACCTCATGTTATTCCTGGGTTTGGATTTGGCAATGGAAGAATTGTGGACATATGGCTTCTTTGGAGTTCTTCTGGCAGTGGTGTTTTCCCATGAGCCTCAAAACAAGTGAAGGTGAAGCTCCCGGAGCTGTGTAAGTCCCACCTGCCTCCCTGCTCCCAGGATAGCATAACCTAAATGTGTTGGAATTTTGCTGAAACACTGCAGCTAGTATTTTTTTTCCTGCAAAAGGTACCTTCTGATGTTAATGACCAGAAGTGTTAAGTACCTGAATTTTACATGTCATGTGAAAGACAGCATCTCTGTCAGCAACTGCCATTAATACCATTTTGGGTCATCTACTCTGCAGTGCTTTAGAAGGTAGAATGCAGCTACTGGCTGAGCAGCATCACTTGCAGCAGTTTAGGTGTTTTTCAGAGGTTGCTCCCTGAAACACTGACCTGGTCCCACCTGACCTGCATAGCTCATGAAATCTGATGGAATTCTCAAAGGTACTATGACTAACTGATTTCACCCATGTCTGTGGTAACTGTACCATTTTTCTTTCCTTATAAGGGAGAGGTATAATGAGTAATAGCAGACATCATTAATTCTTTTGGTATTTTTGCTTTTCTAATCATGGTTTAATTTTTGAGAGTCTTTGAGCCGGAGATTTTTTTCTTCTTCAGTCTTTCCACAAAGAAAAAATATCTCAGCAGTAGGTTTTCTTGTAGGCCAGCAAGAAGAGTGAATGGTGGAAGTAGGAAGATACAGTTCTGCTATGGTTGTGCCACCTATGTAAAATCTATACCCGGGTTTTAACTCCTGGTCATTGCTTGTAGCTATCTTAGGCTCCTGGCTTCTGACTTGTGGTCCTTGTGGCATTTAGCCTTCAGCAACTGAAAATGCTGCCAGGTCCCCACTGTCCGCTGTCCACCCAGCCACTCAGCTGCAGTCATGGCTCCACAGCAGAGCAGGAGCACAGGTGATGTGGCTTAGCTATCATCATTGGCAGTCCAGTATAGGAAGAAGAGATTATGAGTGGGGGAAACAACTGATGTGAAACAGTGAGGATGCAGGAGGGTTTCAGCAAAAAAATCAGCAAAAGGCACAGAAAATCCATGATGAACCATGGAAAGTTCTCTCTCTATGCCGTGTCACCATAGTCAGAAGAGCAGAAAACAAACACAGTACCTGTCTTCTGAACCAGAAATTTGCCCTGAATAAAACTGGTTTTGCTTGTTTTAAAACCAGTTCAACTGTTAAAATAGTGTGAGACAAGTGGAAACAATCAGAAAACTGTGAATGAACATGCATGCTGGTTCTCCTGCAGATAGTTGGTGAGGACAGTGCCTGAATGTCCAGAGGTCCTTGTGTTGTTCGTTCCTGTTCTTATCAACTGGAGATTCATTCCATCTTATTCCTTTAGTCTTCCTTCAATGCCACGTAGGGTTGGAGGTGGCGGTAGGTACCACTTGGGGACTAATGTCCCTAGAGTTGAGACGTTCTGCTTTCCATATGGCTGAACACTGGTATATAATCAGATTTCGTTTGTGGAGCAATGGTAAACTTATCTTCCATGTTCCTCCTTTGTATGCAACCTATAAAAGGCTTCATTGTTTTAAAAGAAAGATTCCGGGCTAAGGGAAAGCTGTGTAGTTTTGGAAACATCTTTTATATTTTTGTTCAGGCTAAGAAGAGCATTAATCTCTTAAGGCTGCATTTCACGTCGAGGGAGGCAGCCTGTATTCCCATGGTTTGAAATGGACAGAGTGTCTATGGGGTAGGACCTCCCCACTCTCAGTGTCCCCTTGTGCTTTCCAAGTGCTTAGCATTCCTTACAAATTACAGTCTTTTGTGGTACAGAATACTGTGCTATTTTAACCAATTGGAGGGGTGGTGGTGCTGGGGGGAACATAATAGGCTGAGAAGTATTTTCTTACTGTGCTAGACAGTTTGTTTAGGCTTCCATCCTGAAACAGGGTCTGAAGGCATGGACCCTTACAGGCCCGGTGGGACACGCTGTGAATAGAAGAGGTCTCATCTACTATCACATCCTTAACTGTGGCTTCACGTGTAAAATCCACTGTCAGCTGTATCACCTCCATATATTTAAACTGATCAAACAGTATAAAGGAAAGGAGCGATCAGATATAAATCCCAGAATACCGATAGGCAACTTAGTTACTGAGCAGTAGGCAGGTGCTAGTGTTCATTTCAGGTGGTAGAATGATTATTAAATCCCAGGTCACTTGAATCCAATAGGAAATGTGAAAAGAACACATAAGGAAATAGCTTCCAAGATGAAAAACATTTAAGTTTACACTAGAGAGACAATAAGCAAATTATTGACTTCAAGAATCCCATTTTCAGGAGGCTGTGAAAAGTGTCAGGAGAAGGGTCCAGAGATCAAAAGGAGACAAAAATGTTAACAGATCTTCCTGAGAACAAGAATGTGGTGGCGGGAGACGTGTTAGAGCCATCTAGGGTGACAGCATGGAAGGGAGAGAGATGTACATACTCTATAAGGTAATCTAAAGAAATTGGCCCTCCCTGCTTAAAGCAAAAAGAGCTGAGAGCTGGCAGTAAGCATCAGTAAGCCCTGGGGAACTACTAAACAGCTGTATTACATATATTGTTTTCGAGATTTGTTTTCTCAGAATAGTTTGGTTATAAGATCTGCCCAGATTCTGTAGATGTAGGCTTTTCACACTGACAGTGGTAGAAAACAAATAGTATCCTTGGAGCAAAGTATTTTTAGTTAGAACATGAGTCTGTGTACAAAAATCATCTGTGGATCAAATATTATTTTTCTAACTTAAAAAAATTATTATCTTCAACATCCAGTTTTTCAAAACTACAGTGAATTCTCACAGCTTTGCCCACAATTCATGTATCCATCCATGTCTTTATCCACACAAATCCAGCATAAATTCTAAATTTAATCATACATTCAGGTGAGTGACATTTGTTTCACACCTGGTGCAGTAAGGTGCAACAGGAAGGCAGTACACGGACTGGTTTCAGGAATCTGTCAAGAATAAATGTTAATGATAATAAATGCTGAATATGCAGCCAGCATATATGCAGTAGAAAACAGCATAGCCTTTGTTTCTGCTGTTCTATTTATTTCATTCATTTTTATCCATACTAAGTCTTAACAAATATAGGATTTATTCTGAAGAAATCCCTACAGAGTTCTTTACTTTTAGGGGAAGAGCAAGCTCCTCCATCTTAGGGTAAGGACATACTAGAGGCAGGAGAAAGTAACTGGGGGAAAAGCAGGTGTTTCCCAAAGGTATGCTGATTTGGGAGTTGAAAGAGGAAAGGAATTCTCTTGCAGTCTTGAGAGAGACAAGCAGCCCTTGGGATAATCCAAACTAATAAACCCTCTCTTTTACACTATTAAGAAATTTCTTCCTACATTCTTAATGTACCACATTTCCTGATACTAATGATGTGGGTACTTCTTTCCTCAAATGTGTCATTCCCGTTACACTTACTACTCAATAAAATCTCATTTCTCCCCTTAAGATGCAAAGGAACACAAACAGCAAGAAACAGTTCTGTATTTTGAAAGACTTGGAACTCCATTTTGTTGTATCCCAAGTAATTTAATAAAATAGTAAGTAAGGTTTTACATAACTTTTCACAAGTTTCTTGGTGTAAAATGTCCATTTAACAGCTGTGCTACCAACATGAGTTCAAAACTCAAAACATCCATGTGCTCTGAGCTATACCTCAGGAATGGCTCTAACTCACTCCCCACTCACCTCGCACTAGTATAGTCAAGTGCAAAGAGCTTGGAACTGTCTCTTTGTGTTTGGGCACAGTGTAGGAGACAGCCAGGATGCCAGAAGTTAGAGGATACCCTAACAAAAGGTTAAAAAACCGTGGCTTGTAAGCATCTGCTCATGGTTTGCAGAAGTCTGTGTGGTGTTGCTGTTTTCATCTGCTAAACTGCAGAGATAAATACCTTTCTAGTCATTATTCTGCAGATTCCCTTTACTTGTCTCCAGGTATGAGTAGGAAGAGTGAAAGCTCATGCAAATACAAAATGGAGACGAGTAGCTACTTTCTTTAAAGATGTCCCACATCTGAAAATACCTGAAAATCCTCACTGTAGTCCTAATATGCAAAGAGGAGGAAGGTGACTGGGGACGGGAGGAATATTTATGCTAATGAAATCCCACCTCCTGAAGATGCTGCTCTTTCAAAGAAGGTCTGCCTCTCTGAAGAACTGTGGAGGTGGGGAAGGATTACTTTCTTTGCCGCGGAAATCTGTAGGGCCCAGCCGTATTACTCAGATAGTTGGCAAGAAAGCATGCTCTTAAAGATCACTTCTGTTGAACTTAATAGGAACTGTGTCACTGACTTCAGTGGGACCTGAATCACTCCCTAATCTGTTAAAGAAATAACAGTGACATGACTGTTTTCCCTCCTGGCCCCCTACTTTTGGCTATTCTGCCCACCACAGTGTTTATACTTTCTCAAGCTGGGCTGGTTTGATTGCAGCAGCACAGACAGACTGTGTATGCCTCTGACCCAGGGAGCTCTTACAGCAGAGAGAAAGCATTGTGCTGCAGCTTTTTGCTCAGGCAGCTCCTCCAATTATTAAGGGAATAGCCTCAAAGAATCTAAGGAATCGCAGATATTCTGGGGGGGGAAAAATCTGTTGGCTGAAAGTGACTGTGTAGAAAAAGAAAAGAATGAACTAGCATCTTGATTCAACATGTCTGTTATATGAATCATTTACACTGAGTGGGTAGCAAAGATATGATCTAATAGGTGCAGGATTCTTATTTCCTGTTAGAAGCTGAGCGTACCTTTTGTGTGAAATCAGAGTGGTTTTATTTTGATTTATTCATCAAATATTTTTATCAGCTAATTTCAATGGTAATGTGGCAAAAACCATATAGGTCATTATGTTTCAGACTATATAAATCTCTTTAAGATCTTCTAGCTCTTTTATAAGGCTTTATAGTGTATATTCTCCAAAACTTTCAAGCCTTGTGCTTTCTAGTGATATGCTAATTCTCTTCCTGTGTTGCCCAAGCTCAGGTTCATATTTAGGTGTAAGAGTCATCATTTTCCTTCGAGAAAATGCTAGTGTATGTACAATTAATGATAGTGCAATCATCCTCAGAGTTTACTTCTCTCACATTCAAGAAAAAAAGATAAACTAGAAAAAGATGGCAAGTGCCATCATCTGCTCTGGAAATCAGTGGTATATTCACAGTGATAAGCAGCTGGATCAATATTCACATTGATATTTAGGCATCTAACTACCCATGGATTTCACTGGGAACTCATACACTTAATTAGGATTTAGTTTGAATATCTCGGTGCACCTGGCTCTATGCCTGGTATGAAGTGTTAGCAGGATCAGCCCCCTCAGCTCATATGCTCAAATCTGCCATGATCCTTCTGTAGGCAAGCCCATGTGCTCCCCAGTGACTTCAGTGGAGTCAGGAGGGCCTGGAGGCTGCTCCTGTGGAGCTCATTTTAGAATCTAAGTTTTATTATGAATGAGGAGCTTTCCATTTTTTTTTTGGTCTGTGTGGTGATTTCTTTGCCTCTAAGGTATCACAGAAGCAAAAGAAGTAATTGGAATAGGTTAGCAAAATACAAGACCTAAGCAAGTAATTGTTTCAGTAATCAACTTTGAAAGGCTGGGACACTGAGTTTCCTTCAAGGCTGGTTCCTTTCTCCTCCTTGGATTACTTGTGTTAACTGTAGGCAGCGCAGGCAGTGTTAGGACAGTGTAAACATTTCCACTGGGACAGGTTTGGAGTGACTGGAGTAACAGGCCTTGCTCAGGAAGCAAAATTGTAGCTAATATATCCCCAGCAGGAACCGAACAGCTCTTCATGCCAAGCCAGCCTTGCATGGACCTTGCCAAGCCATGACCTTGCATCCGGTTGTATTACAAGATGTGTAAACAGACAAATGAGCTCCACCTACCAAACAGTCCAGATCAAACTCAAGAATTGACATATCCTTGTTGTTATTCTTTCCTTCGCCTAGCTTTGTGTCATCTGCAAACTTTATCAGCAGCAATACTATCTCTTCCTCTGAGCTCTGGAATATTTTTGAACGGCACTGTCCACAGTGAGATCCCTGTGCTACCACCTATGCTATGCCTTTTAGAGTTCCCAGACTATGTTCTTTGCACCTTTGGACTCGATTTTCCATATAGAGTGGTTTCTTGGCCATGTTCAAGCCATAGACTGGGTGCTGAATCAGTTTTTATAAAGTACTATTTTAAAATTGACATTTTGTGAAGTGTACTCTGCAGATTTTTCTGATTTGTTCTGTCAGCTCCACTACTTTTAACCAAACAAATTTATAATCATGAAAACATTTTAAGCATTTAAGACTTGTATTCCATTTCATCAAGAGGATTGATACTATCTGGGTTGTGAGCCTTTGGCTTTATAACTGTTTGCATCTCATCACAGTCTTACAATAGCCTTATCTGGAATTGATGCTGTGTTGACCCTTTTGTAGTTACCCACAATTCCCTAGTTTTATAGAAATGTTGGTACATAAATTATTTTCTGCAAATCTCCTGCTTTTGCAATATTTCTTAAATAAAAACTATACAAGCTCAGACCTCCTTGGACAGCTCTACAAAACTCTTAAGTGTAAATTATCTCATATCTGAATCCAGGCACAAGACAGTATGACAGTAAGTGCTATCAGGAAGGCAGGGAGGAAGCGAGCACATGCACATTCATAAATACATCACGTAACAGTGGGCATTATACCCATAGAACGTGCTTGTGGATTCAGCACTGAGATTCTGGGCTGAAATCATAGCCTGGCTATGTCCTCTCCAGGTTGCTTCGAGGGCTGTAACAAACCCTGCGGTAACTGAAGGAGGATCGGGGAACTGACTCCATGTGTAACAACTCTGCATATGCTGTTGTTTTCTGCTCCACATCCAGAACCCAGAATGGCTCCAGCAGAAGATGTGATAGCCCTGACCTGCTTCTACCAGGCTTCCCTTCTTGTGTCATGGCTTGAAAAGGACTATGCATAAGACTGATGACATCTGCACCAAAGAGGAGCTTTCTTTAAATGCCTCCAAAGCTTAAAAATCGAAGATTGCCATAAGGTAAGAGGCCATAGATGAGAGAATTCTTTCCCGTATTTTTTTTGTACTTTGGCAGTTTTTACCACCTCATCCTTTGTATTTTGAGACTTAGAAGAGAAGGTCAACTGTTTTGCTGGTTAGTGCTTTCTGCAGACATTAAGTAAGCAAACTGCAGATTGATCTCCAAACAGTTAATGTACATTTCTAGAGGAGACGACTAAGGGAAAGGTGCACTATCTTTATAAAGAAAAAAAGGAAAAGCCCACTCAACAATTACTTTTCAAGACAAACATTTAGGCAATTTGCCAGAAAATGTAAAATGCTGTCCATCATCTGCAATGTGCATCTTGCTCTTGCAGCTTGTCCCAGTGACTGCTTTCAAGCCTTTGAATAGAACCTAGAAAAAGTTGTGTTTCAAGGAATAGCCCTAGAAAGCTTTGATTCATTGCTTGTGTTCAGGATTTGTGAAATGTACTATAATTGCATATGTTATTACTCTTGCAATATTTTGTATTACGTTACTGCATGTTTATAGACCAAAACTTTATAGACAGATAGAAAGCAGCCTGAGAAGGAGGGGAGACATAAATCAAGGTATAAAACTGCCCTGAATAATATTTTATGTTTCACTATATTGACCTGGAATTATAGGATAAAGACATTTTCCACTGGTGCACTGTTCTTTTCTTGCTTTCTCTGTGTGTCTGTTTCAGGCTTGTTGGAGTTCTTCATTAAATCCAGAATCTGTATAAAATGAGCTGTAGTATGCTGCAGCACATAAAGGTTTCAAAGCAACAATTACTCTATTATTTCAGCAGAGATTACTTTTGAAATGAAACCTACACGGAATCCTTTCTGACGTGGTCCTTATTGTGATACTGATAACAAGCCACACTTTCCAGTCTTTATCTTACCTCCTACAGGGTAATCTTTTCTTCTGGAGCTTAATTCTGCTAATAGCACCCTTGACTGGTTGCCAGACAACAAACAGAAGCAGGTGAAAAATGAATGGCTCCAGTCTGACCGCTGATAACTGCTAGAGACTTTTTATTCTCAGAATTCCCTCCAAAATATACAAGTTGACTGGTGGACAATCAATTACATTCCTTGTATGCTTCACCCTCCTTCAGACTGGTTATTCTTTGAAAGAAATTGTGATGATCTTTTCTACAGTTTCAGATTCTTTTTTTTTTGTCCTCCTCCAAACAACAGTAAATAGTAATTCCAGATGGTGGAAATGACTTTTAAATTAAACCAGTTAATACAGGGAACGTATGCTTATCTAATTCCCCTGTTTTAAGTGGTAATGTTATGATGGAAATGGGTAAAACTGATGTGCAGTGAAGGTATGCAAAAGAGTTTGAGATTGTAAAATGCTTTTTTTCCCCCTTTTCTGATTTACTGTCCATGAAAATGAGTTATAGACTCGTGAAGAAAACAGAAGTTTTTATTTGCTGAACTCAATAGGCTGCTTTCTGGGGACTTGAACTCTGCAAAGTGCTGAAAAAAAGATTACTGCATTCCACTGACAATTTTTCTGTTTGAACCAAATAGGAGGGATGACAGTATGCTGTGCTCTGCCTTTCTGCTTCCCAAAGAAAATCTCAGGACTGTTCATTGTTCCTCTGGTGTGTGCGTAAAAGTCAAGCCCTGAAGCACATGCTTAAAAACTTTGCTAAATTATGCATTTGAGCCTGGACTTAGGTTTAATCAGTTCCTCTTAAAACCAATGAGTGCAGAAGATCCTTAGCACCTTGCAGGTTTGGACCATATGTGAATCAAAGCTATTATCATAAGAAGGATGGTGTAAATGGACCTCAGTGAACATGCATTAATTTACACGAGCTGAAGATTTAGTGGGGACTCATTTGTTTTTTCCAAAGTGATTTTGCTTTTAGCATTTGAGTATATGATTATAAGGTAACTAGTTAGTGCTAAGGGGGAATATGGTTGGCTTCGCTGGAAAATATAAAAGTATCCACTGTTCCTTCGGGGAAATCATTTTAATAGATAACAGCATGTTGTACAATGTTTCATCAGTGATATTTAGATCTAAATTAGGAGCAGTTGTGAGATGGGTTGCCGATTTTCTTGTGATAAAAGGGAAATAGTTCAAGAAATATAGACCAGATGTTATCTTAATCCAATCCTCATGTACAAGAGCACACTATGAGACAGTAATAATAGTCCCTTCTACCTGTTTCTAATTTTCCTGCTCTGAAACACCCCCTGTGAAAAATAGATTAAACCAACACATCATTTATGAATCGGCACTAGGCGGGTTTGAGTTTGTATGGAATGCAGCATGCGTGGCACAGACCGGAGGGTGCAGCCACTAGATTTTGATACATGTTTAAAAACGCTCGTTTGACAGTAACGTTTAAGACAGCAGCTCTTAGTGATTTAAAAGGAGAGTAGCCAGTTTGGGTTTGAATCAGGCTTTTGGTTCAGCATATCCCTACACAGTTTCAAATTTGTCATCAGTGTTTCTAGGCAGTATATGTTATACAATCCTCAGCAGGCCAAAAAAGAGGGGGTTGATCCTCAGCTGCTGTAAATCAACACTGATCCATTGATTTAGATGGAACTACACTGATTTGTACCATCTCATGGTCTGGACAAAGTGTATTAACTTTCCCCATGAAAATCCTTCGCAACAAAAAGCTCCATTCACAGTCCTACTGCATAAGCAGTAACTAATGTGTCTCTGTTCTCGTAATAATGTTTAATACCTGCATCATTTCCTACTTGCTGGGGCAGTCGAAACATTACTCTTTGCTTTGACGTAAGAAGTTGAGTGCTGCGCATTTGTAATATTTGGGACAGCTTTTTCCATAGCTCTCTGTCTGAGCTAAAACATTTTGCTGGAATATTCATGTCTCTTGGCATCAATATGCCAAGGAGGCATTTGGGCAGCTGTCTAGCAACTCAGGAGACAAGACTTTTATTTTCCTTTGAGGAACATAGTCATATGAAAATATTTCATTCAGCAATATTCAGAACTGTAAGAACTACTGGGGTTTTTTTGTACATTGGAAATAGCAATGGCTGTGAGGATAGCAATAATACCAACAACAGTGTTAAGAAGACTGCTTTATCTAGAGTAGACACCTTCACATTTTGGACCATTCCAAACTATTTTTCAAGCAGAGTAAAATCCTGTTTTCCAGATCAGATATTTTCGTATTTCTGTGAACAGAGGAAACAAGAGCAGGCGATGAGACAATTAATCTTCAGAGACTGCCCACACAGCTGGCTGTCTGTTGCAAGGACTGTGCGAGGACGGAATCAAAGTTTTCCTTTTGAAACTAACTCCTTTGCTCTTCATTTATTTTTAAAATGAATGTATAGCATTGCAAATGGATTCACCCTGCTGTTGTTTTTTGTTTGGTTTTTTTTTCCTTCAATAGCTTTAAAGATAAATGGGCAAGCTTGTGCTGGAAAGAATGGCTCTGAAGGGCCAAAAGAGGCTGTAGGCTCACACTGGAGAGCTGGAATCTCCTGGATTCCGAAAAGAGTTTCATAATCTGACTGTGCATCTATAAGACTTATGGGCGATGTATCAACACTTCAGGGAAAAAGTGTTCAGTATTTCTGTCGGAGAATATTTTTATTGTGTTTTAACCTGTTAATCCAACAGCTGTCATTTTATTTATATTGGTCTGTACCTCAAGGCCCTACTTATCTTTTGAGGGTCTGGTTTTGTTTGATTCTGTGCAAATGCATGCACTGAAATTCTCTTGAGTCATGCAGTGTAGTAAGATGAGACAGGTGGATCAACAGGAACAGGAGGGGATGGTATCACAAGAGAACGGCACAAGAAGATGCAAAAATTGAGTCCAAGTTGTCACATGCCCTGGACTGCTCACATCAATGGGAAAGCTGTCATTTGGGATAAGAGTGCTTCGGAAATATAGGTGGAAAACTTGATGGATTAAAATAGTTAATGAGAGAATAAAATGAGAGGAAGAAAAACATGGAGTATTTGAAAACAGCTATAGGAGAGAGAATCCACCTGGCAGACAACCTGTGGATTGGGAAAGCTTGAAATGCTGCAGCAGAAGAGATGAATACACACACATCTAATCAAAATGCAAAGAGCAGTTTAAAAATCTCAGTGCTAAAAGGCACCGGTGGTGGTGGTAGTGGGGTACGTAGGTTAATACTGAAAGCGTGTTATTAGTAATGACCAAAGACCTTTAGCCTCCTGTCCAAAATCCTTTTTTACTGTATAGAACGGGAAAGTAAACTCTATCATGTTGGGCTATTTAGTAAGCTATTAGTGCATTCATCTTTTCATCATTTGACAGGTGGAAGTAGTAGTCCAGCTTTTAGTTTTAATTATAAGGGATTCCAGATGTAGAATAGGACATAAATTAAAACCAGATCTACTCATATGTCTTTTCAAAGTGAGCCAACTTCAAGGTATCTGCTTTTCATTTCAAAATGTTATTAAAGCTATTACTAAGAAATTCATAGTCTTAGCATGCTCCAATAATTGACACCTTTAAAGTGACTAAACAGATTTAGAGTGTGCAGAAAAGTAAATTTGTCTTAGAGAATGACTCTAATCATCCATTTACATATAATGGACAAATCAGTGTTTGCGTTTTGAAAGGCTGGGTGAGCAGCCTGTCTAGATGGCTCTTTCTGACTACTCCTCCAGCCTGGCCTGACTGCTGGGTGTTAGGTTGTTTCCGTGATTACGCTACTATGCAAGTGAAGATAAAGAATTAAGGGCTGATCCAAAGCCAGTGAAAGTCAATGGGAGTCTTTTGATGAGCTTTCCATCATAGTCTCCTCCTCTCATGTTGACTTGAGGTATGTTACATTATGTTGGAAGTTGCATTTTTTTTTAAAGAAAATTAAATCCAGAACCATTTTTTTTCCAGTGATAGTGTTCTTAAACCCCTAACTGTGTAAAGAAACCTGCAGATTCCTTTCTAAAAAGCCTTTCTTTCCCCAAGACCTATTTATGTAGAGATACGTTACAACCATGCAAATAACACTGTACATCTGACTTCATAAAAAGTCTGAGGTTTCCAATAATTAGAATGATAGCTGGCAAGTCTGATAAATTAGAGAAATAACTTGTTTGGTGTAAACTGAGCCTGTTTCTGAGGCAGAAATGTTAGGCTTTTATCCTCTGGAGTGTGATTGAAAGGGTGAGAAGTTAATTTGGCAGCTTCGCTTCTATGGTTTCATAATGTTTCTCCTCCCCCCTCCCCTCAGCTTCAGGGAAGGACTGTGATTTCAGTACTTTGCGCCTGCCCTCATACAAGGCAAGAGCATGACCCGAAACGAAACCCCTCTCCCCAGGGCACATCCTGAGCAGTAACAGCTTGGCTCAAGTGTTTCTTATGAACAGCCGTCCAGAGCACTTGATCTAAATCATGCCATTTCCTTCACAGTATGGCACAGTTAACAAGTCAGTGCATCAACACAATCTGCAGATGGCAGTTCAAAAGGTGCACGTTCCCCAGCAAGATAAAGGGCAATGAGTTCCATGGGTTAGCTCATTACTTGGATTCAGGCAGGGGCTCCGTAGGGGTGTGAGGGAGGAAAAGGGGGCAGGCAAACCTTGAGAATGCATGTCTACACAAATAAAGCCAGCATTGCAAGAATCATGCTATTGAAGTAAAGTGCAAACAGCTTGCAGAGTATGGCTTCCTTCAGAGGTGGCTTGCTTCGCCTCCAAAAAGCAAGAGGAAAAGGGGAGTGATACCAGCGGCAATACGTAGTGCCCATGTGCCTTCGTTTATCTGCAAGGCCTGGCAAATACAACACCATTTCCAGAGCCAAGCCCCAAAATTCAGAAGAGGCAAGTGAGCTATCAGCAAGACCCAGGGCTCATGGTTGCTCTGCATCCTGCTTGGGAAGGAACCTGTTTTCTGGAGCATCGCAGAAGGGCTTCTAGAGAGCAGTGTGCACTCCCGCGCAAATTACATTAGAGCTAAACGTCCAGTGAAGAATCTCTGAGACATATTAGTCCTTTAGACTTCAAAACAAGATTAAATTGGAACCATATTGCTGGAATACTTCTTAGCTAACATTTATATTACTTCAGTTACCAAATCCAGACTAAGTCCCAGGACTCGGCAGGGGAGGACATAATATATTAGGAAGTAAGATGGGGGTGTGCACTTCTGGCCTCCTATTTTATATAAATGTACAAAAAGTTTCCTCACACTAGCAAGGAAATGACTACAAGGCCCTAAAATGCCGATTTCCAGCGGCAAACAAGGGAAGTCCGCTGCCCCTCCTCCCCTCTCTCCCCTGACCATTCTGTGTGTGCCATGCCTTGGGGATAGTTTGGATTACTTGGAGTAAGACTGTTGCATAGAAGCTCAGGTATCAGAGCAGATAATTATACACATATAGCTAGATACAGCAAAGGTCTCAGTGAATTGTCAGAGGATGAGATACATCTCGGGAGACCAAACAAGCCTCCCCTAGGCTGATCTTTGTAAATGAATCTCTTTGGGAACTATCAAGATGGTGCTTTACCACGATTTTCACTGCTGAGGAAAAAGGAACTCTTCCAAGCTGTTTGCTTTCCAGGTTGTATCAAAAGCTGGCGAGTGAAGATTTTTTTCTTTCTGCGCTTATGTTAGTATGAATGCACTGAAAGGCGCTAACATACGTGCTGATCTCTGAGTTCCTGCAGCAGAGAAGTTCAAGGCGGGCTAGGCAAGAGAGCAACAGTAACCCCCCTCCCCATAACTTCAAATCTACAAAGGCTGACTTTCCGGTGAACTCCCTGGTCTACATCGCAATTCTTTTGGAGAAACAGTGCTGAAATTGGGAAGGGCAAATCCTGAGTGGCTGCTAGGCAGAGGTGTGTTGAACTAAGTTCATTCCTTGTGTACTTTGATTGATTTAGTAGAGTTATGCCAGAGAGAAATTTGGCTTCAGGCTTTTGGGTGATGTGTCATGTTTCTTTATTTAACTTATTGAACAGGTGCTTAGCAACAGCATCTTCCACTGGTTTATCCAGAAATCTTCACTTCTTTCTCTCACTATCCATTCTTTAATATCCTTCCAAGCTGTGCTGAGTTAAAAACTGAGCCAAGACTTCAGGCTGTGCCCCACTGGGACACGCAGGTACGCAGCATGTTTTACCAGGCCCTATATCCATTTCTTTCTTAGAACAGTGCCTGGTAATTGCTGTTTTTCTCAATTCAGTGAGATAAATGAAGGATAAAGAGCTGTGAGTCTCAGAGTTTTCTGGGTTTGGTGAGTTCAACCTTAAGCTAAAGCAGCTGAAGAGGACTTCAGTGGCAAGGAGATGAACTTAATTTCTTTAGAAATGTTCCAGCTTCTGCTGAGATCAGCAGAAAACAAGTGAGCCCCAAAGGTTTCAGACCTGAGCTGACAGGCAGCACTCTTCAGCAGTGATTCAGGTTGTTCACAGCCACTGCACAGTGTGGCTTCTCTAGACCACTTTTTAAAAGCTGCAGTTTCTGTACTAGAAGTATCTTTGCCCAAACAACAGGTCTAGGACATGCACATGTCTTCAGACCCTGCAAAGCAGCTATTTATTTCTCCCTGTTGGGTAGCAGCCTTCAAAATATTTTCTCTTTGCTGCAGAGCGCAGTGCCCAGAGCACTTTCCATGAGGTGGCTTGAATGCAGCAGGGCTCTGCCTTGGCTAAATAGATCCTGCTTCTCTTTCAGAGATAGCTTTGATATCTCAACATAGTATTGCATGGTGCTGTGCTGTACATCGTGTGTATCAGGGCTGTTAGAAATGCTATCTTTTCTATTCCTTTTCCAGTCTCTCTTGAGAAGACATGAGGAAGAAGAGATGAGCAATCCTTATGCTCAGCCTTTCCTGTACATAGGCAACAAAGCCATGCGCCCTCTGTGCTCTCTCTGTGTCTTTTCACTGGTGTGGAGCACAGCTTGCCATCCCGTGTAGATGAAGGAGGGCCTCATTCATGAGACCTACGGCAGCCGCAGCCTGCCTAATCTCTCATCTCTGTGACTGTATCTTTCCCAGCCATTGCTTGCAGAGAAAGCACTGTTTGCTTTCTTATGTTACTCCTTAAGTTCAGCCTAGTAAGGCACACCTGACAAACAAACGTGTGACTTATGAAAAGGATTATATGACATGGTTGCTTGTAATAGCAGGAAACAGAACTTAGTGAATTAAGTCCCTTCCATCCTCATCTTCCTGTGATTTCCCTCCTAATGATGGGTGTCAGAGCAGAATACGGTTTATTCTGGTAGCTCTTACTGATCAGCATGCTCATATATCTTAGAACTACAGTGGAAATCTCTGGCATTGTGTTGAAACAGAATCTCAGACCCTCACAGTGCCTTAGTCTCCCAGAAAGCATTCTGCATCTTTATCATGAAACATCAGTGCTATGATAACACTGAGAAGGCCTGAGGATGGGGACTCCACTGTGCAAGGAGCCGTACACTGAGACATGAAATAAAGAGGTGGCTCTTGCATAGGCAGCCTGCAGCAGAGCGAGCACGCAAACCTGGGTCTTCTGCCTCCCAGTCCCGTGCTTTCATCGTGAAATCACTCAGTTCTTTCAGCTGGATCTCCAGCCTCTGTTCTTAGCACTGTAGTTTCTCTGTCCCTCATGGAAACCCCAGGGCTGGGCTTCACAGACTCTCTGCAACTCTATCCCTTTGGACTGTAATTGATTTGGAGTCAGGTGGTGGTGTAACATAACCCGTATGGAATCTGTTGGTGAAGTTTATGGCCATTCAGTTAAAAAAAAAAAAGAAAAAAAAGAAAAAAAAAGGAGGAGGAATATAGAGGGGGAGTAGAAAGTGAATTGAGTTCTGGGATTTGAAGCTGTGGTGTTTCACAGCTCAAGGAGAAAAGCTTGTAGACGCCTTGGGTGTGGAGAAGTCTGTTACCAGCTCATGCACCACAGTCCTGCTCAGCCTGACCATGACATCCTGTGTATATATGGAAGAACTTACAGAGAAATGCCTGTCCCCAGCTCTGGTCAGCCTTTGAGCAAGTATGGAAAAGCGGAGAATTGCAGAGCGAATGCAGAGAATACTTCAAAAAAAAAAAAGAAAAAAAAAAAGAAAAAATAATTGCGCTGTTGCTTGCTCTGCACTACCTGACTGTGTGGCTGCAGTAAATCACTGAACTTCTGTCTCCCCTTACCTAAATTTCCAGGACTTTTGTGTAGCAAAGGAAGATATTCCAGTGTGGCTCCTGGGTCCCTTGACATACTGCAGACAGCATCATGTTATTTGCAGATTTGAACAGCTGATTCTAGATTGAAAGTCTTGGAATGAACTGGAAAGATCTCCATTGACAGTACTGGATTTTCTGATTTGGCAAATTCATCTGAGATGACAGAGATGACAGGCCAAAAAATGGTTCTTTCTGTGACAAAAGAATCCCTTTCTTAAGGTTTTGTAGAGGTTTGAAAATATTCTTCCAGGTACAACAAGCTCTAGAAAAGATTTCTTACCCAGCTGGTGGGCTTCCTCTATGAGTGACACTGAAAATGCCAATAGCATTATGTGATAAGCATTATGTGGTAAACATGTAATATGCAAGGCCATAACTTTGTACAGGTATCCCTGCATTGTTGAAATCAAAATAAATAGAGTGAAAAAGGCTGCTGTGAGAGCTCAGATCATGACCGTATGTAAAGTATTGTGAGAGAAATGCTTGTAGCTTTGCTGCAGCCATGGTGATTTACTCTGCAAAGCAGTAATATTTGTCAACAGGCCCATTTGTACAGCTAGAAAATAAATGGGCAGGCCTTTGAACACACAGTCTAGGTACTACTGTTGCTGTCATTACTGTAATCTAGGATCTTGCTTTCAAGGAGGAAGAGAGGAAGCCAGTTCTCACCCCAGGCTATAGGCAGACTGTTCCTATATCTCTCTGGGCTATTGGAGCAGTGCTCATCTTGCACAAAATGCTGTCTTACAGAGTGGCTTTGGAGAGCCATCCTGAAGCTGCCACAAGTGGAAATACCGCTCTTGTATGCAAGTGACATGTGAAGGACAGAAAGTAGCCGTCGAGGAGAGAGAGGGTTTGCCTTTAAGCACTTTAAGCCTTGAGTAAGGAGTGATACCTAAGCTGCATCAGCCACCTAGACGTCCTAGGAGACCTCAGGTCATTGATTACTCTCCTGTGGCACATTTTTTTCCTTTGCCCCTTACACGCTTCTCCAGCCAGTACTAACAAGGGAAGATTTCCTGAGGAAGGGGTAAGATGGTTTAGTCCCTCTGCTAACATGACCCTATGCAGCACATGCTGTGGGTCAAATGCCCCCCGTACACTTAGTGTCCTGCCGATTCCTTTCCTAGGGACTGTCCCAGTCCCCCTTGTCAGCCCCACTCTGTGAAGTCACTGTCATATGTACCGCACACAGCAGGATCCTGGTGCAGAGCAGCCTTCGGGGTGATCTCTCTGTCCCCGTGGTATGTGTGTGCTGGTGTCCCAGAGCACTCCTGGACTGTGTACTCTGCTCTGTGCTACGTTACCCTGTTCTACCTCAGTGGAAAATGAGATGTAACAAGGTTGAAACCAGTCAATTTGTAGTGAAAAATAACCTCCTACAGAAATGTTTGGATCAGTAAATGAAAACAGTAGCAGGGACTTCTGAATTCCTCTATGACTTTCTTAACAGAGGTTATAATTTTCCATTGCATTTTGTCAGACACTTACCACATCTGTAGAATGCTGCTGCTTTGCTGTTAAGCTCTACCAGATTCTTCCATACGGGTGATATTTTTTTAAAGAGAAAATACTGAAGCTCCACGTGAAAACAGGAAACTCCATGAATTTTTTATACTGAAATTTTTCCACTAGGGAAACATCCGTATTTTACAGTTTGCAAAATGTGTGGGACCATAAACTGTAAAACCGCATAGAGAACCACAACCCCTTTGTACTTTAAAAATAGACATAAAAGTAATTTCTCCAGAAAGAAGGAGAGTATTTTTAAAGGTGAATATTTGTGGGGCTTATAAAAGCTATTGGTCTGTTCTTGAAAACTGAATGATAATGTTTAAAAAGGAAAAGACACAGATTGTGGTGAGTCTATTGCTACTGAATCATCTCTCTAGTATGTGCTCAACTGGACCAGCTATAGTGCTGCTGCACGAGGATGTGCAATGTTCCCACTCAGCATGTGAGCCTGTGGTTCCCCACTTCACCGAGAGATGAGGGGACAGGAGAGATGGTGCACAGAGATGAGCAGGCAAGCGGTGGAGAAGGTCATGAAGAAACTCAGGCTATTTCATTTCTCCCACAGTGTACCAGCCAGTGGAGTTCAGCTGGAATGAGAGAAGAGCAACCGGTTCAGGCCACAGGACTGCCGTGTTTCCCCTGACTCTGCAACAAGTGGTAAGCAGGGAAGGGGTCATACTTTATTCTCTCAGCTCCTTGGGGGTGGTGCAGGAATGACCACACTCAAGGCTTTGAGCCAAAACTCAGTCTCACCCTGCTGGCTGTGTCATTCGTAGTAAATGAGACTGACACTTGCTCTTTTCCTGTTCGGATCGGCTGGTCTGTAGCCTGGGCTGTGCAAGACCTGACAGGGCTGGTCTTTAGAGCTGCTCAGGTGGGACATGCACATGTGCCACATGTGCCACATGGTGGTTTTTAGCAGATGCTCTATGCCATGCAACAGCACAGGGGTGTCATCACAGGATGTCAGGAGGTATTTCTCTGCTCCTGGATGTGCTGTAAAGGCAAGCAGCTGCAGTGATTGCCTGAGGCCCATGATGTTTGAAAATGGGGTAAGACATCCAGTGTATGAGTAGGCGAATGGAGAGGTGAGTATCCCCGAGCATCTAATGCTGGCTTTGGCTCTCAGTTGGTGAGATGAAAAACCAAGGGCAGGATGTGCTCCTCAGCATACCCAAGCATCTTGTCTGAATACTGAGTTGGACCAGGGCAGGTTGTAGTTCTAGGCAAAGCAGTTGCCCTGGAGCTGGCAGACTCCTTGGCCCTGCTGTGTGCTCAGTGCATGCCAGATCTCTGGAGAGCCAGCTCTTCCGCTACTGCTTTGGACGCAAAGTTGGGCTGTGTGGAGGGAGCGGTCTTTCCCAGCAGCAGCAGCTATCTTGCTGTCCTCCCCTTCTCCCTCAGCAGCAGGAGCAGCAAACCTTACTCTTCACAGCTCTTCCTCTTTTCCCTTCCTCCCCGGCTTTCAGCTCTACCTCTGTTTCCAGGCAAGAGGGTCCAGTTACTGGCATGGCCTCCTGTATGGGTGACAACATTCACTCTCATCTGTGTGGCAGAGGACATTTTATCTGACTCATAATTTGATAATGACGTCCAGTTTATCAAAGTTTATCCTGCCATTTCATATGGATAGGAATGTACTTTTCCATGTGCTGCTCAGTCCTACTGTTGTTGAATAGTGTAATAGTCTGGTCCAATCTTTGTTTACAGCTGCCTTTCATCTTCAATTATCCACTATATTTTAGCAGTGGATAACTGACTGATTCCTGTATTCAGGCCAAATCCTGCTTGTTTGGCTCATGTGAGTAATCTAAGGAAGTCTGACACTTTGTTCCCTGATCTGTCTGGGAATGCTTGCATGACAAGTGGTCCCCAGGCATGGGACCCCTGAGCAGGAGTGGAGTCCTGAGGCTGAGACCCATCTTCCTTTCATTGCATAGGCACTAGGCAAATGCACCAGTCCCAGAGCATGACTCTAGCTCTCGAACGTTACCCTGTTCGTGGCCAGCTGGATAACATTAATTTTTACAGGCCGTTGGTACACAGTGTGGAATATACCAGCTGCCTTTCCATTTTCAGGGAGGGGTGAGACGAGGCCTCGGGCCATTCCAGTTGGACAGCACTCCTGAAAAGGGCAACTAGATGAGTTGGAAACATGCAAAGTGAAAAACTTTCCCAGTTCTTCTGTGCAGCTGTCATCATTAGTACAAACAGACTGGCGCTGCCAGAGCTGCTGGGCTACCCACTGCTGAGACTCATTTTACACAAAATCACTGCCCTGCTCTGCTGGCAAATGTATTTCTTTTGGATGCCTTCATTTAGCTGAGCTACAGAGTACTGATAGCAGTTTATCTCGGGATGGGGCTGCAACTGCTCTGTTTTTCCTACTTTTGTGCATGCTTGAAGAGATCTGGGATATGACCACTACAGAGCTCTGAACATGGACCGGGGTGAGGTATGTGAATTTAGAATAATTCATTTCTTTCTGTCACGTGCCACCACCACTTCCACAATGGGGTCACCACCTGAGAGAGGAAAGCTGGTCCATGGTAAGCGCATTTCTTTTGGACCTGGCATACATGGGTTCAGTTTTCTGTTCTGTTACAGATTTTCTCTGTGAACCTCAGTAAGTAACTTAGATTCTCTGTGATTCAGTGTCATGCCTAAAATAGTGGTAATAGCCTGACCTTTCATCACTAATGCACATAAAAGAAAATAAATTAAAGAAATGTTAAGAGTCAGCCATTAAAATGTTGAGAGCCCAAGAAAAAGGAGTATCTACGCTGATGAGATGAACTAATCGGGAAGGACTAAAGTAAATAGATGAGGTAGTTTAGGTTTGGGGATGAAAGGGGTAGAGGTATGGACAAAGTGTGGCAGGGAGATGTGGTTACTGGAAAACATTTGGCAGACATGGAAGGAACATGAAGGTGTTGGAACTAAAGTCATAAGGAGGGGAATGAATGGGAGAGCAGGAGGTGTAAAAACCCCCTAGAAAAAAAGTAGGTTTTGAGGAGAAAGTGAGAAACTACATAATTCAAAAACACTGTTTTGAGCACCTGGGCCAGAAACTGATGAAGAACAATAGGGTGTTGCGGGCTTGGTTGTTGCCCTACATATGCAGATTGAGGTGGCTGCAGGAAGATTTCCTGCCCTGCTCACCAGGATCACTTGGGCTTGTTAACTGAAACTATGCTGTAAATGTCCCAAGCTGAACTGTTCGTCCCCAGGGTCTATCTTTGTCTTGTTTATTTGTTGGTTTACTTGCATTTTTCTTGAACAAAGTCCTCATTGTCTGCTTTTACAAAATCTAAATATTTTGGGGTGTAAACTGGCAGTGTCTGGGTAGAGCAGCGGGTTTACGGTTTTGGATGTTGTGCAGTGCTTGTAAATAAAGTTACAATGCAGATAGCAATAGCAATCATGACAATTAAGACCTCTGGTGCCTGAACTGAGCAGTTTAGCTGAGCTCTGACCATTTCTGTGGGCTGTAAAGACAAGACAGTCTCTTAACTGCTCTGTGGGTCACTTGTGTGAACCTTATAGCTTCCAGCTTTACCAGCCTTTTCCAGCATAGGGAGGGTCAAATGTAACACCAATCTTTCAAAAGGCTCTAGCCAGGATCCAGGGAACTACAGAAGTGTAGTACAGATGTTTGTACAGACAAATCAGTAAAAAATAATAGACACATGCATAAATATGATTTACTTGGGAAGAGTCAACATGGTACCTGTGAAAGGAAGTCCTATCTTACAAATGTCTTGCAGTTCGTCAGAGGGATCAATGAACAAGTGAATAAGAGTGATCTCATAGATATAATCTTCTTGGGAATTCCAAAAAACTTTACACAAAATCTCCCATGAAAGGCTTTTAATGAAAGTTAGCAGCCATGGGATAGGAGAGAAATTTTTTGCGTGGATAAATAACCAACTTAAAACAACAGGATACAGACAGTTGAAATAAATGGTCAGTTCTTGCAGTGAGGGAAGTTCACTAGTGGAGTCCTAAGCTGGGGACTGTGCTGTTCAACATATTCATAAGTGGTCAGGGGAGGAGAGAATGAACAGTGAGAAAATCTGGTGGTGAGGCAGGATTTAGTCAGGGGAATAAAGTTGTTGATAGTGAAAGAATGTAAAAGAGCTTGCAAGACTGAGTGGTCAACAAAACAGAGGGTGAAATTCAACAGACATACCTGTGAACAGATGCGCATTGGGAGAATTGGTCTAGGCTTCACATACGAAGTGAGGTTTTAAGCTGACCAATACCACTCAGGAGAAAGATGCAATGATCACTAGTTTTCGTGGATACTTCTGTGGAAATGTCAGTTCAATGCTCAATAGCACTCAAAAAAACCCAGATCATGTTAGGAATTACTAGGAAGGGAGTAGAGATGAAAAGAGATCCTTACACTGTTACATAAATCAACTTACTGCCTACTCATTCGGTGTGGTATACAATTCTGGACTCTCATCTTGAAAGAAATATACCAGAACTAGAAAACCTTCACAGAAGAACAACAGGGCTGATAAATGTCTGGGATGGCAGTCGGGGTTTGTTAGCCTGGAAAAGCTATGAAGACTGACTGATGTGGAGAGCGTCAATAGGGATCAGCTGTTCATGCATCAGTATGAGAGCTAGAGGGCAATGGGAGCTGATTCAGCTAATGGGAGTCCTGTTTAAACCAGACAAAAGAGATAGGTAGTTCCTGTCTGGAGCTTCTTGTCAGAGGATGTATAGATGAATGCAAAAATAGTTTTAAGGGAGATTGTACAAATAGTTGGACAAGAGATCTGTGAAGTGTTTCTAAACAGAAGAACCATGAAATCCACTAGGATGAGCAGAGCTGGAAGCTGGAACAGTATTCAGGCGAGTATCAAAAATGATCGCCCTGTTCTTACTCTTCCCTGGATGTCTCCTTAGTATCATTACTGAGAAAAGGATATTGATGCTTGCTCTCACCCAGTATGACAATTCTCATGTTCTCGCCTCCATGCACTTTATGGGCAAATGCTCACTGGACATTCAGATTCCCATACAGTGTTGTACTTCAGTAGAGCAAGGTCTAATCTCTGTGGTGAGAAGGCAGTTCAGCTCTGGATCTTAGATTCAAACCAGCATAATCTCTTAAGTTTTTCACCTTTCTAGGTGTGACGGGTTGACCCTGGCTGGACGCCAGGTACCCACCAAAGCCGCTCTCTCACTCCCCCTCCTTGATTAAACAGG
>JAVKLA010000040.1:18360912-18454338 GCA_034782735.1 Sagittarius serpentarius
TTCTAGCAACTTTTAAAGAAGCCACCCCTGTGGCCCCCCCGCTACCAAAACCTTGCCACGTAAACCCATTACATTAGGGTAGAAGGTCTCTCTACAGATCACCTCATAAAGAAGTTCAAAGGATGTTTTCCCTGAGAAACTAGACAGTATGATCAATATTCTTGAAATAACAGTTTCTTGATGCACCCTTATTTGCAATTGGAGGTAACAGAAAATATCACTGCTTTTGTTTCAGGACTAAACTTTTAGCTGATTGTATCCTGTTGTCTTTCACGAGTGGAGATGAGACTGGAGACTTCTCCCTGTGGAGACTGGAAATGCTATCCACATTCCCTCTACTTCCTCTTAATTCAGAAAGCTGGCACAAGAACATGCTAAGAAGATTTGGAGAGTCTTTGTTAGCCAAAACAGTATTGGTTTTCTGATCAGCAAAACGTGATGATCCATCTAGTGCTGGTTCTTTTCACTGAGGATGTGATACCACCACAACATAGCCGGACTTTGTATCCCCATTTGCACTTTCTACTCCACAGTTTAGCCAGTAAGTTGCTAATTCCACTGAGGCAAAGAGAGCCTGTTCTTGAAGTGCATAAAATATCCTCCTTAGCTGGAAAGATTAGAACAGTGTACCTTCAAGATAAATAAAAGAAATTTTCTATCCAGGCCTGTTGTCATCTGCTGTTTCCAGCTAGAATGCAGATTCAAAACATTTGAGAATACCTGCTGAAGTTGTAATGAGCCTTTAGTGAACTCAGTACAGTTTCAGCTGGCAGCTCCTTGAGAAATGCTCGATATTTTCACACCTCTGTTAAAAAGGTCAATAAAAGGCTTAAAGAGGACTTACCTGCAAAGGAATTGTTCTCTTCTGAGCTTTACTTGAATTCTGACAATACTCATGAGACCTTTTTTACTTGTTAACCTTCTGTTCTCTTTTTCAATTGTCCAATTGAATTCTAATTTCTTCTAAGCAATAACAAGGAAGGGTGGAGGGAAAATCACTAATGGTAGATCTCTTTCATATTGTTTTTTTTACAAGGAAGACATTTTATAAAGACTTATCCTGAATTCATATCCAATGAATTAACAGATTTCCAGTTATTTTTGTTGGAGCTATGAAACATCAGGGACAGGAGCAAGTTTAATAAACTGCATATATATGAGACACCATCACTTTAATTAACTGGATTATGCAGTTTAGATCCTGTCCATTTTGCCTGTTGGAAAATAAGAGAGATCAAGCCTTTTCAGTACTGAGAATCTTGATTTTGGCTTCCATAAATATCTAGAGTAGATGTAACCTGTCAGACTTCCAGACATCCAGGGAACGTTGCTGCTTGTTTCATCAGGAGGGCCTAGGCCATCTAGGGAGAAAAATTCTGGAAGAAAATTCTGATTTTGATCATTTGTCAATTCTAATACATTCATGTATGTCATATCATCATCAAAGCATCTAAGCTGCTACAGACTTGAGAAGAAAGTTTTACAGCCATTGTAACACTTGGGAGCATGCAGAGGAATATATTTGTGATTTATAGTCACTGGAAAAAGAAGAAACAGTTCCTTACCTGCACAGTGACTGTTAGTCTTAGCAATGTGCTACACAGAATCTCTCCATAGCTTGCTCTCGATTCCCTCCACTGTAGATTCTACTATAACTTACAGATCCAGAGAAGATGCCCTTGGAATTTACAATATCAGGACATTTTTTTTTTCATTCCTGCTATTTTTTCACCCACAAAACAGAAGATTTACCACCCCCATCTGGGTTTTGAATATCTCAACAACTTTCCATGTCTTTTCAACACTCCTCCCTAATACCTCATTACAGAGTTGGTGGCAAGACACTGTCTTTCATCTGCTCATTCATTCACTTTACAGAAAGTACCTCAAGTTCTCTGTAAGGATATCTCACTAGGATTCTAGTATGGGTTTTTCTCTTTGACCCTTTCACAGCCCTGGGGCATTCACCAAGTATTTTGTGGTCATGGTAGCTCATCTGAAGAGACAAGAAATACAGATCCAGCCATAAAGATGTTTCTATAGGCACTGCTGTCCAAGAGACCTCAACTGCCTTTACGGATACATGAGAAGCAAAAGTAGAATCCATGTGGACAACACATCTTGAACTATAATTACCATATGGTAAATAGTCATTCTTTATTGTATTGTCAACAGCCAAGGAACCTGCTCTGATGTGGAGGCTTGGGGTATTGCTGACAGAGTTAATGGATGAATCTTGGGGGAATACTCTTTTTCCCACTTGACACTCAAGTCACTTTTCTTAATTGTAAAAACATCTGCAAGAAGAACTGAATGAGTTGTAGGCCTTGACAGCTGATCTTCCCATGACTCATTCCACAAAGACAAACTTGTCTTATACTTGTCCTTTATCTTCATCCAAAGCATTTGCCAAGAGGAGTGTCTGAGTTTTGCTTAAATTATAATATTCAATTTCAGATTTTCCATCTGAAGCCTTTGCCCCAGAAAGAGAAGGGAAGCATCATATTGTGGCCATAGTAAGGTTTTAAGAGTTATTTTGGATAGAGCCAGGGTCTTTAGGACAGCACTTCAGGCTTTTCTACCTTTGTGCATAAGGTTTAAAGAGGAAAGCTGTTTTTATTCAATTTCAGGTTGATATGAATTAGCTTCTGCATGAAGAGATGTAATTTTTACTTGGATGTTAATAGTTACAATGGGGACACATGCAGATATCAACAGCAAGTTGTCTACACCTCAGCTATCTGTCTAGCTTCCAAAATAACGAATTAAGAGAATTAAGGTGTACCAGTCTCTTCCCATAGCCGTTGCCTGAAACAACTCAGACAATATGTTCCCTAAATTGTCTATTCCATTTGTTTTCCCTGCAAGCTCGGAGGCAAACGTCTCCAATGTAGGTATGTAAAGTGACTTTAGTAACCTTCCTCCGTTATGAAGTTTGGTAGATTTTGTTCCTCGGAGCCTTTTCACTTTCATTGGTGGGAGGTAGATCTGCAGTCTTTCGCAGTAGGTAGCAATTAAGCAAGGACTTTCTAATTTCAATTAGATTAGCTTGTCAAAATAAGATTGAGAGTAAATTGTCTCAAAGTATAAATACCTTCACAGGCATCAAATACTTAGTAAAGTAGTAGTTTTTAATCTATTGGAGAAAAGCATGCTGAAACCTGCTAGCTAGAAGCTAGACAGATACACTTGAACTGAAAATGAGACCTTTTCTAATGAAAGGGGTTCTTAATCATTAAAGCAACCTGAACATTGTGGCAAAAGTACTGATAGATTCTCCATCTTTTGATGTCGTCACATTAAGACTGGCTGCCTTTGTGAAAGGTATGTGTCAGCCAGCTACAAGTGACACTCTGGTCAAACACAAATTATTGGGTTCAGCACAGGGGTAACCCAGTGAAAGTTAATGACCTGTGATATATAGGAAATCACACTAGATGATCTAATGGTTTCTTCTGGCCTCACACTCTATGAATCTATGAATATGTATCCTCTGAGGTTGACTGCTAATTATATTCCTAAGCAGGGGAACAGGCAGAGGCTGCTTCAAAAGAAGGATTTAAATTTATTTACTGGTATCCATTGTTCTTTAGCTACATATTCAGATGGTTCACACCCAGCTTCTTTCCTTTCTTAAATTTTCCTTTTTTTTAAGGTCTGTGAGAGGAGCTGGAGTATTTGGGAAAGCACGGTTGCTGATAGCCTCCATTGTGAGAATTTGGTGCTGTGAGAAGTGATACAGTTTCCAAAAGGCGCTGCCTTCCAGCATGTTACCACATCTTGGCAGCATTTGAAGCGCACCCTGCAAGCATGAAAGGCAGAAGTGATGATTCAGAGAGCCACAGTGAGTGGTAAGAAACCCTTTATGGTGGAATATGAAAATACGAAAATACATATACATCTTGTGTTTGGAGCTATTCAGACTATCAAGGGAGGGACAGCCCTCAGTAACTGGGCTCATGTGTGTATGTCTAGAGATGGCTGTTTTGGCTGCCTGTTTGGCAAAGTAAGGCTTTTCCCCACGTGTATTTTCCAGAAGGACAGTGGAAATCAGAAGAACTGTCAGAGCCTGTGACCCATCCTTGTGCCATGCCGGGGCTGCCCCATGTGTACTTGCAACATCAGGTTCTTGTTGCTGGTTTTGTTTTGTTTTGTTTTGTTTTCCAGTCAGGCGGGAATATTATATTTAAACAGACAAGAAAATGAAAACAACTGACTTACTTAAAATCTCTTTCAAAATAATAACCAAGGAAGCAAGGGTGTTCACAGGAGGGAAGGAATAATAACTGATGAAGAGGCAAGCAATCTGAGGGAAAGAGGTGGCTACATTTGGAGAATGCTGGGGAAGTCATGTCTGTTTACAAGCTTGGTTTATCCACACCTGTGGGTTAGAAATGCTGTCATCTGAGGAGTGGCTCCATATTACAAGAAGGTCAAGCACCAAGCAGACCTAATTAAAAGCTCATTACAAGAGACAATCTCCATTAGCATGCCAAGTTTCATGCAAATCCATTAGCACCAGGGCTCTCTTCGGAAGCTTTAAATTCCAGTCCTGTGCCCCAGGGACTGGAAACCGTGGCCGGTTAATTTCCCATTCTCAGTCTGTGAACATTAGGCACAGTCCTCTTACTTTCTGGATTATTTCACATTCCAGCAAATTAGTTTTATCCGTTCTGAGAACATTTTAACAAAGAAAGTTCTTTTGGCATCACATGGATAAAATAACAAGGGATAAAAGAATGAGCAGTTCCCCCAATCAGGAACAAATAACTTTAAATCTCTCCTGAAAATGCAGCCTTTCCTGTTATTCCCACCCCCCCTTCCTTTCATTTATCTTTCGGCAGTCGGATTTTTTAATTACGTTTCTGCAGCCAGATTCCCCTCCCTCTCTCTTTATGATGGTGTTCTCAAGAGCCATGTTTTTTCTTTATGCCATTGTAGCAGAACTTGACTAAAGATCTTCAAACTTGTTAAGTATAAAAGTTGGTAAATGATACTATTGTTTGAGTTAAGGGTGGGGGGAGAGAGGGGGAAGACAGTTTATCTGGGGTAGCTGTGGTGAGGGGGAAGGTTTAAAAAAAGGAAAAGAAAAAAGGCTCAAATGAACTGAAATGGATCAAAGTAAACAGAGACATCTAAAAGCTTTTGTAAGTTAAAAGTGGCTATCTGTTGCAAGTCCTGCCTCATTAACTACTGATAGAAGCACTGTCTTGGCCTTCCAAGATATCTAACACTGACTGCCTATAACAAGATGAACTCTGGGTTATTCCCTCTTGCCGTTCCCCGTGTTGCCGTGCCCAACTGCTTAACCTCAACCTCTCTGCAAATGTTTATCCTCTCCGCTAGGCGCAGCAATGGGAGATTCAGTCCCTGAACTTCAGTGCTCACTCAAAGGAAGAAACATAAGCTCACAGAGGAGGAAGGAAGTGGGAGAAAGAAGGAAATATCCCCAAAGTCAGCGTCTTGCCTGGGTGTCTGGCCTGCATCATTTCGATATACCTTTTTCGGGGAATGAATAGAGTGAGAAACGGAGATCAGCCTCCCTGTTCTGGGTTACAGTATCCCCCATGTCATCCCCATTCGGTGGGGGAAGCAAGCTGAAACTGAGAGGCTTGTCTAGGGAAGCAGGGAGAGTGAGGAGGGATGGGGAGGGGGGAACACGATGGCTCTTTGACTAGGACCAGATAGGTCTCTGTGTAGAGTAATATTACAGCTCACTCTCTCATAAACAAGCTGCATGCCGGCTTCTAAAGAGCCCATCTGGCATAGCTTTGAGAATGGCAATAATTACAAGCTGATGATGGACATGGAAGAAAAGCCCTGCTGAGCTAGCTCATAAGGAAGTACAGGCCAGGACTGTAGGGAAATTACAGGCTAAAACCCTTTCTAGTTTAGGCCTTTTGGTGTTCTTAATCACAGACTTTAAATGTTGTAATAAACACTGTTGCATTTTATTGACCAACTCCCATGACAGGCAAATCTTTTTTATTTTATTTTATTTTTACTATTTGTTAGTTCAGAAAGCAATTTGAGAACAACTGTTTCTTAAGACTGAGTCTGTAGATTTACTTCACGAGAAGTGATCCAAACAGCAAGAGTTCCTTTTGTTCCTTTGCAATGAAAAAAGAACAAGAGAAAAAAGAGAAAAGGAATATTTTAGAGTTCCACTTACCCCTATGCAATACTAGGTCACTGATAATGCTTGCTTTGTTTTGAGATTATCACTGAGGAACAAAAGATTTAAAATGGGTTGTTAGGTTTGAAGGTGAAACTCCTGTTGATTTCACTGGCTGTAGGATTTCACAGGAAGGAAAGCAGTTTTAGGTGTGAGAGGTATGGGCCCGATCCTGTGCCCAGTGAAGTTCATGAAGTCCTACTTGCTGACTTCAGTAGTCTAAACCAGTGTAAGTAAGTGGAAGCTTAGAGGCCTCATCTGGGTCTGCATTTAAGTGCACTCTTACTATTGTGACTCAGAGCAGTGTTTCTGAATAAAGGGAAAAAATCCAGGCTGCTGGGGTCACTGGGGCTCTGTTCTAGTGTCCCTTACAGGTGTCAAACCTCATTTCTCGGTGGAAAATGTGGAACACATTTTCACTGTGCAACATGTGAAACGTGGAACACAGTAACATTGATGCCCAGTTTAGGGCACCTGACAGGGTTGTGATTTTCAGAGGAAGGTGCCTCTGGCACCAGATTTCCCAAGTTTGGAGTTAACAGAATCACTAAACTTTTGAGAATGTTACCACTTTTGTGGCTCTAAATGTCTGTGTTTTGGGTATATGAGTATATTTACTATGTGGCTTTATATGGCATATGCACATGTATGTGGCAGTGCCATCTCTATGGACTATAGATGGATATGGATTATCTCTATGGGCTATCTATATGGATATATGCGTGGAGTGCAATGGAGCTGTGACAGTTAACACCAGCTAAAGTTCTGCTTCAGAGAGCCTACCTGTTTTCCCAGACTAATTTCATTCTCCTTTTCCTTCTGCGGAGTCTAGAAGATCAAGAGTTAAACAGTTCTGTGAGTTTTATTTGACTCAAGTGCAATAAATCTCCCAGGGTGACTGATAGACTGATAACTCTCAAAATCCATTCAGTACTTTGTGTGTCAAATCAACAGTGAATATGGAGTGTTGTCAGTTGTTTTAAATAATGCTGTTTTGACAGTATGTTGTTTATTACAATTCAACCCATGTAATTTGTTTTCCTGGGGAAATCTGCCTTTATTTTACATTGGTTTTTTTTTTAGTTTAAGAACATCAGCCACATATTAGAAATGCTGCATAATACAGTGGTTTGGGTTTACTGATCTAGTTGAATTCTGGAAATGTATCTGTGTTTTTACAGGACACATTCTTGTATGAGATCCTAAATAGCAGAACATTCTGTTCCTTTAGATAAATGTTTGCCTGCAGGTATAGCTTCGTGTTTGTAAATTGTTTCATGTTGGTCCTATTTCTACTGCAATTCCTCTTTCACAGACGTTTAAAAGGTTCTGTTTTACTTGTAGCTGTTTGTATCCCAGCATTTCATAACTCAGACCGCTTATTTAGTTTTCATGATTACCATTTGATTATTTGTTCAGGCATCAGATTTTTTCTCTTTTTGTTGCAAAGTTGAAGTAATGCAAGGTCAGGTAATGGAAATTTACCTATCCGAATGCAGCTCTCTTTTCTTTCATAAACTTCCTTTGGCTACTTAATCTGAAACTTGCTTGTCAATGTGAAATGATTTCTTTATATTTAACTGTCTCTTTCCAATACAGACTAGAATTGTTCCTAACAAAAGAAGCATGAATTGGTGGAAACTATATATTAAATGCAAGACTATTTGTCTAGTTTTCATTAGGTTGCTGAGTGAGAAGCCCAAACTCCTGTCTTTTCCCAAGGTACTCGGATATCCACGAAGTGCCTTCATCCCATAGCCTTGTTTCCTCTCCCAGTAAACCAGCTTTCCAAAAGAATGCTACACTCTCTGCTCTTTATACTGTCAGCAGTGACAGCAACCAGCAACGCTGACATTTCTTATTGTTTACAAAGGATGAGCGCCAACAAGGCATCTCTGATCATTTGATAAACTCTCCTAACCCTCTCCCCCCCGCCCAACCCTCTGCTCCACTGACCAAACTAACCTTTTCACGGTACACTGCCTATAATTACCAGTGAAAGACGCTAACCAGAAAGGATCAAAACTTCAGCTAAACACAAACAAACCTGCAAAACAGCTATGAAGATAAACTACTCACAACTAACACTGCTCGGCAAACAGTGCAGGCCAGGAGAAACTGAGTAGCTGCAGGCAGGAGGTGGAGAAAGAAAAAACATCTAACCCTAAATTCCTTATGTGCATGTATTTTTCATACGAATTTTAAAATTGCTTGGAAAAAACATCCTAGGATAGCATTAAAATAATCTTATTGTTTATTATTATAATCCTGTGTATTTAATATCCTTTTTCCCCTTCAGTTCTTCCCATTCCTGCAGAAACTCCCGCCAACACAGTGGTCAAACTAAGTTCATAGTTCCTCATAATGAGCCCAGGACTAATGCCTATACCAAAAAGAGTTACTTTTCAGTAATCACATCAATTTTACTTTTACCCACTCCCCCTCAGTTTCTACTGTGCAAGCAGATACTGCGTATTTCTTCCCATTCTGTTTTTCTGGAGGTAAGAAGCACCAGCACATATAGTCTTCTCTTCTCTCATCCCTCTCCAAGAGTGAGTTGGCGAGGAAGGTAGTATTGATGGCCTTTGTTTGTCAGGAATGTTGATGCAGTGGATGATTATATAAAAAAGGTTTAAATTCTGTCTTAAAAAATTGCATCTGCTGTTCCAGATTCTACCTAAATTAGCTGGGTAACAGGCTTGCTCAGTAAGGAGAACTTCTGCCACTGAGTTTTCCCATGCCAAAGAATCAGACACAGTTTTCAGGAGGGTGTGATTTTCTTCTCATATGCTAAGCTGTATTGGTTCACTCCTTTCTTCTCCATGGTAAGAGGGCTGTTACATGGAAAACAACAAGATCAAGTTTAGGTCTCCAGCAGAAATCCAGATTTTTAAACTGAAGCTTTATTTTAGGCAAAACAAACAGCAGCAGAAGGTCTTCTGGCTCTGCAAAGTACCTTCCTGTTCTTGTAGAAATCTTGTCTGCTAGGAACCCAGTCATGCTGTGTTATTTCAGCATGGAATTAGTCTTTTCAGCAATAAAATAATTTTCATTTGCTTGCGTTACTTCTGCAGATGCCATTGATTAAAAACTCCTAAGGAATAACCACAAAAGTAGCACTGCCACTCCTATGGCCTTTGGACAGGCTTTGTCATCAGCCAGATACTGAACACCTAAGAGACTTCTCCTCATCTTTCTTTCTTTCATCAAATTGTTGTACTGTTGTGACGGATGAAATAGTTTGCACCTTAGCCCTAAAACCCTGATCCTTGGCTGGAAGCTTTAGCTGAAACTTCAGCACAAATAATAACCTGTTGCTAAATTGAAAGTGGATGAGATCTGTCCTTCTCTGACTTTGCAGAGCTTCCATCATCATACAGGGTCTCCAGAAACACTGTTCATGTCAACACAATCGGTCAAGGTAGTACGTGGTACTTTTTCTTTCATTTATTTTAATGTCAATTTTTATGGTTCTCTCTTGAATTTTTATCTGTTCCAAGTATATTTCACAACACTGTCAAACTAGTAAGATATGAAAAGCTGAGCCTACGCAAGCAGACTTGAAAGCCTGTATGATTTAAGGAGCATGAAAACCTCCTTTAGAAGTATGCTTCTTTTAGCCTTATTGGCTTTCCTGCCTTCCCTCTATATCAGTATGACATTTTTTAATCAGAAGGTTCAGCACAAAAGTGGCTATTCATGCACTTATGGTGCTCAAAATGAAAAGTATCCATAGGTCTAAGATGTCGTGAATTTTCCCAGAAGAACCGGGCATGTGCTTGTGCATGCGATGTGCATGAATGCCTTTTGTTTCCTCCCAGCTCTTCTTGTCACAGTAGGCATATCGCAGGGAGTTGGCTTGCTCTAATACTGTTGCACAAACGTACTGAGTGAATTGCTGCAACAAGCTGGGCGCTGCATAGGCAAATGCGGTTTAACGTATTGACAAATAGGAATAGAATTTAAAATTGCGGATATGCATCATCTGAAGACATGAGCTTAAATATACTGAAAAAAACTCCACAAATATAAGGCATATTTGAAGTTTCTAGGCTAAACCATTTATGAAAAAGAAAATGCAAAAGCTGTGCAAAATACCACTGTTATTTACTTTTTTAAACATCCATACATAGGAAATGCCTTATGTCAGTCTTTATTTTGTCCAAAATACCCACTGACCAGTGAATGCAGATGTTAAATGCAAAGCAGAAAGATTTTTTAAACAATTCAATGCATTTGGTGAGGGGAGACTATAAATTAGCCTTATCAGAGAAAGTCTTAACTATTGAAAAACTGCTTCCTCCCCATAAACATAGGGAGGATTCATAGATCATAAGGCCAAAAGGGACAATCAGGGGGCGTGCTGTTTCTAACATGTAGCATGTTGGCCAATATTGGGTATTTCTGCAATTAGATACAGGAAAACCTGTAGCTTGAGCCAGGGTAGGCAGTAGCACAACTATAGTCAACTGTCTGCATTGGACAGAGATGGAACATGCAACGCATGCTCACCTGGGAATTACACAGCTATTGCAAACCACTTCGGTTTCTTTTTCCTGCTGCTAATGTAATTAGAGTTCATATATTTCCCACTCCTGTCCTTTTATCTTGTCTCTCTTTCATGTTTCCAAGTCCTACTATCACCTGCATGCTAATGAGGCACTCCTTCGCTAGTTAAACACTTGTTGATACCTTAGTGTAGGTAAGTGGGCAAATTGCATATGCAAGTCTCACCTGTTCTGAATCAACATGACATTTTATTTCTATGCTTCGTGTTAGTAACTTGGTGTGAGTGTAGCCATGTGTTCCCAAAGCTCAGGCTTGCAGCTAAGGGGGCTAAGCAGGGAAAGGCAGTAAGATAAAAACATAAAAAAAAAAAAGATTCTTCCCTGCAATCACATCTGCTTGTATTGTATCAATCCCAAGAAGTCCGGTGAATTAAGATGAGGTGGAAATGCCAGCAATCCCTTCCCCTTTTATCTCCACTGTAATGAAGTCATGTCTTGCTGTTTAACTTTCGTGTTACAATTAAGATATTTCCTTCCTCATGTGATTCACTGCAGCGAAAGTGGATTCAGAAAATTTTCAAGGGCACAAAGACACAAGTCAGAGGAGCAAGTAGGTGGAAATGGAAGTCTTTTTCCAAGGTATTTATTTCCAAGTCAGATTAAAAAGAACTGTAAGAGCAAGTCTTGCTTCCATCAGCGTGCAGTGATTGGAAATAATAGGATACTTGCTCTTCAGGCATTATCAAAAGCCCCCTAACTCAGGAGGAGATGCCAGCTGACTTCTAGGAGTTAGTAGGAGTAGGTGTGTGTGAGACAAACAAAGGTCAAACACTTAAAAGCCAACGAGCTAACTGTTGTTTGAGCACATGGATTTCTTTCTGTTTTTTGGATCTGATGTTTAAAAATCTGAGATCAAAATTCATGTCATTAATGCACAGAAACATTTTACAGTGAGAGCTAAGAGAGTAATAATCATATTTAATGTAATTTGTCATGGAACTGTATACAGATTCTCTACCTAGTCTACCTAAAATGAAGTGTCTTTGCTAGACAAAGCCAGTCGTTCCCTGGACACTGGATGAAGTAGCTTTCTGCTTTGTAGATTTTTTCTCTATTGCATTTGCAGGTGCCTCATATTTAGTCACAGACGGCAAATAATCAGAACTTATCTGAATAAAATTTTCCTGAGTCTTCTGCCTGAATGTTCTCACTGTCTGTTCCCAGCCAAACTGCCTTTCCAGTTCTTTTCCCTACATTTCTGCATAGTTCATTGCCCTCATTCCACCACTGGGGCCCAACAGTTTTGTTTGATGTCTCTCTCTTGTCTATACACATCTGTTTAGGCCAGTGGCTTTTAGACTGTGATGCAGGGAGTCTCGGTGTGCAGGAAGAAGAGGCCGCCACAGTTTGCCTCTGCAGAGTTCTGTGAGATGTCACTAGGAAAAGCACAGTTATTGTCATTAAGTTTAGATTTGCTAGTGCATGGCCTGCACTCCCATGTGAAAACTTTAAAGGGCTGGAAATCCAAAAAGCATTGCTGCAAGTTGTGTTGTGGAGGAGGAAAAACATATCTCGTGCTGCATGGCTCCTGCTTCATGGGGCACATGCCAGAAAAGCTCATCTGGGACAGAGATACACTCTTCCCAACCAGTACTGTGTCAGACTCTCTCCTGAGGTGGCTGCTATGTGTCTTTTTCATTTAGAAGTTATCAAGATGGTAGGTTTGCTGATGTACTAATAGAGCAACTATCACAGTGGTTGTTGTAGGGCACTGGATTTTGGCTATTATAGCCTCGGTGGGCTAGGTGAAGCAGAAACGCACAGCTGAGCATTTACTTCAGGGACACACTATGCAATATCAGCATTAAAACCAAAATTCATTTTCAAGCAACCAGCATTTCTTTCTGGGGAAACACTCCAAGGAAGCATAGCAAGAAATGGAAAAAAAAAAGGTATCTGAAACAGCGCTCAGGGAATTTTACTTCCCAAGTTGCTGATCTTGTTGGTATAGATAAGGGGGAAATAAGGACGCCCCCTCCTGATCTTGGTTAACTGTATTTATACATACTGTGGAGCAGAATTTTCATCAGCTAAGAGTTACATCTCTGCAGGAGTCTCCTTATCTTTTGACTCTGGGCTCTGCTGCTGCTTTGCAAATACACAATGCAAAGTACTAGCTCACTTCATCTACTACACTTGATTATTTGGCTTTCATTTGTATGCCCAGTCATTGTAACAAACATCATTTTGTACTGGCTGTCAAAAAGGGCCTTTCTGGCTAATGAAAACTCCAGTTTCTGTTACAGTTCCACAATGACAGTTCTTTCCCTACTCCTCCTTGATGCTATCAGCAGAGGATTAGCCCAAGAGCTTTGTAATCCCTCTGCACTGCCCAGACTGTCCCCCCCTCAGTGATGAATATTATTTGACGTACATAGGGGTGAGATCTGTTGCAAGACAACCAAATCGACCAGCTGTAGCTGTCCTGTGGTCCCAAACGTGGGTGTTTGGGTGTAAGGCAGGCTGGCTGGCTGCCCTCCCCTCTGGGGGGCTGTGCCCGCGGAGGGGTGCAGCCCCATGGGAAGCAGGTGGCCAGAGCTAGTCTTTCTTCTCTCCCCCAGCAATGCCTCGGCTAGCGCAGTAAACTGTGCCAGACACGGGGCTATTATTAATTCCTTATCCTTAGGTCATGCTGCATCAAGGACCAAGATATGATTTCTTTAGTCACAGTGAGGTTCTAGGGCTGTACACCTTTGGATTGCCCGTACTTAGGGATGATAATAAATTCTGCCATGGACCTCTATGGAAATGGTCCAGCCAGCGCTGGCCTGGCGTTTTTTATACACCATTCATCCCGCTAAGCCCAGTTCCCTCCCACAGCATGCTCAGGCCTATGAATACTCGGCCTTCCATTTCCCCACCTCTGTCTTTATGAAACGGTAGGGGTAGCTCCTTCTCTAAGGCATCAAAATGAACCAGTTACCCCTGTACTTATGATGTTTGGAACTGCTGTGATTTTAAAGGCTGCTTAAAGCGGAGTTTACTAGAGTTGTATAAATCTTTGCTTTAAATCCACTGTAAATATGTTACAGAATCTGCCAAACATGCATTCAAATATTTTGCTCCAGATATGCCTATGTCTAACCTTTTGGTTTCTAAGAGCTTTAATCAGTAATCTTCAAGTAGGAAGTTATTCATCTTTATTGCCAGGCAGTTCTCAGTGGTGGTCGTGGCAACAATCTTTTCATTGCTTCTGTGTTTAGTTGTTCTTTGACATGATAGAAGTCAGCTGCAGTTCAATGAGCTCACTATTTGTGCAACTTAATTGCTTGCTTCCTTTAATATGTACTCAATTTTTCCTTTTATGAGCAGGGTTGTTGGAAAAATTAAGCTTAAGGATATAGCTATCCACTGTTAATTAACCTCCTTCCCAAACACATTAGTAAAATAGGTCAAATGACTGTTGAGTGTTAAGTGTACCATTACTAAGGTATTTCTCAGCTGGAAAACGAACCCTATATTGGATAAGACAGGAGTTTCCAAAGGAGCTTCAAGGACTTAGGTGTCCATACCGCACTGAAAATTCAATTAGATCCAAGTGCCTAATTCCCTTAAGCTGGATTTTACAAAAGCTCTTAGGAGCGTATGTTAGAGAGTTTTGATTCGGCGGATGTTTAGAGCATGCATGTTTAAAAATAGACTGAAACTGCTTCCTTTTGCTGCTCTTCAATTAAGCTTAGAGGAATCTTTGGTTCCACTAGGATGTGTGATCCATGCATGCATGCATGTATGTGCATGTGTACACAACAGCAGGCAAAAAAAGGGAATCGGTTTCTTCTTAGGTATTTGTACTTTGCATTAATAAGGACACTGCATGTGTTTGTTCTTTCAGAATGACTAATATTATTACTCAGATTTGAAATTCCTAGAATAGCTCTGTTATGTGAGGATATATAAATAGTTTTGATGAGTATAAAATATGCTCAGTGAGGGACCTGATCTATCAAAACAGCTTTATACAGTGATAGTGTAATTTCTTTCCATGTCAGGGATATATTCAGATGGAAAAATCACTTTAATTGCAGTAATGATAGATTGATTGGAATTTTGCCAATTTACCCCCCCCCAAAATGAATTTAAAAATCATATTTAGAAATGTGAGTTCAGTTGGAAAGTTCTTCATTTTTTAAATATATATATATATTTTACAAAGGGATGGATAAGGTTTAAGAAAAATGGAAGTTGGAAGATTTCCCACTGGGAGATAAAAGGCTGTGTTTTGTTATGATTACATCTCCCAATCGCAGTTCCCAGGCTAAGTCAGGAGACTTATTCTAGAAGGCAGTGGGACTTCCCATATGTGTAACCTCTCCTCATCCAACTATTATTGTGTGTTACAGTAGTGGCCAGCCAAGATCGGAGTCCACTGTGCCAGGCATGGTCCATGCGTGTACGAGGCAAGCCCTGCCTCAGAGACTTTCCAGTCTGCAGAAGCAAATGGGGAGGAATAAAGCATTCTTGTCTCTGTTTTATAGAGCAGGGATAAAATGCCCAAGGTCACACGGTGGATCCATGGCCTCCTTGCAACAGCACCAGGAGGAATTTTATACCTTTGGGTTTGAATTGCAAACAGGGGTTTTGCATACTTCACCTTCACGCTGTAATTCCACAGACGGAGAAGTGCCTGTCTTTGAACAGGCCTTCTCCAGGCAGGGTTTCCCAGCGCCGTGCCCCAGCTGTACTGCACAGGCTGTGCAGCGGCGAAAGGCTGCAGTCCCCCAGACCTCTTCCAGGCGCCGTAGCTACATTTCCCCCACGCAGAGAATGAATGCCATCCTTTCCAGCACGAGTTCCGCTTCTGCTCTATTGTTTTTCCCTGTTATTCTAATATAGCTTTATAAAGGGCTTGATAGATGCAAGAAAGTGAAAAATAAGTGTATTAGTGGAGGCTAGGCTCTTCATTTGAGTTGTCTTCCCAGTTCACCAAAGCCAGGGTCAGTGGAAAACTTCTGGCTTCCAGGATGCAAGCTGGAGCTGTACAGTACACTGTCTCGCTCTCTTTTATACCAGATCAGAATGCTGTAAAAAGGACATAAGGTGGGCATAAGTGACATTTCTGTCAAAAATCAAGGCACCTTTAGCCACTGCCAGTGGTATAATGGGGACTATAACAAACGAGAATTGAGTCCTTATTTAGAGAGATGCACTGAAATTGCTGAAATGCTGCCAATGTGATACAAGCATCAGGAAATCGCATTTGTTCCACGTGGCCAAAACCCACAGAGGAGCTCCACGAAGCACTTCATTTTTTAGAATGGCTGCAAATAATGTTGTAGAGAATTAATACTGAAGTCCAGCGAACAACTCAGACATGCTCCTGACAATGTCTTTTCACCCTCCTTTGTAGCTGATGGTGCTGCACTTCAGGGTACAGATATGAGATTCTCCTCAATAGAAACGCACCTGCTGATACGCAGAGGGTGTGAAGTAGCTGAGGCGCTTCTGCAAGCCGAGTGATAGCCTTAAGCATTTAAAATGACTGCAAAGCCACTGCCGTTTGCAGAGTAGCTGCTCCTTTCAGGACACAGTGAACTGATGCTAAAGCACAGTTCACACACTGCTACTTGCCGCAGCAGCAGCAGCCTGTTTCTAGATCCTGGCACAGCAGGCCAAGAAAATAGTGCAGGGAATTGGCAGTTACTCCTTTGCTTATATATCTTACTTCAGAAGAAAACAGTGTGAGGATTCCCAAGCTGGTCTGTGTGGAGTTGGAGAAAAGGGTCGCTCTTGGTTACGCTGCAGCAAGGAGTGGAGTGTGTTAGAGGAGGAGTGGCTCATGTCGCATTGCTTGTGTTGGGCACACCGTAAGGACCCAAGTGCTCCGAGCTCTTCAGTCTGGTGAACTAAAACGGTGCAGCTGGCGTTTCTGGGCGGGGGGACCATCTTAAAATGCGATTTTGCATGTGGCCATGCAAGCTGCTAGCCACAGAGGGGAGAGGTGGGTGGGCAAGCCTTTCTGCAGCTGGGCCTTGCAGGGATTCGTGTCGCAGGCCAGAAGGTGGCACTGCGGATACTGTGTTGGAGAGGTCCCATCTGCTGCCGGCCAGGGAAGGAAAGTGGGGGAAATACTGCAGTATTAAGACACTGTAAACCGGGTTACGTGGAAGGGTAGCAGGGATCTGAGAGAGCTTAAAGCAAGCAGCGTGAACGGACCAAGGCAGCAGTTTGGATGTGAATGGTGTGAGGGTACAGGGAACCTCCTGGTGCTTAATCTTCCATTTGCAACATTTTTATCTTACTAATCGTAGAATCAGACTGTGCAAAATATTGAAACTTGCAGTTTTATTGCAAACTCCCAAAGTGAATGAGCTTGGCAGGAGGTTTACAACATGGGCGTTGCAGAGGGGTTCTCGGCTTTGGCTGGACAGTATGGAAGGCTTGGTTGTTTTGAGCTGAAAATGGGCAAAACTTTGCCTTATAAGCTCTTCTGTGGCTGACTTGGCAGTGCTGGGTTGGGAGAACCACGCCTACCTCTTGCATTTCTTTCTGTCAGAAAATAATCACCTTTTTGTCATGAATGTTCAGTAGCAAGGGACAGACTGATGGACTTCAGTTTTGCTAAAACAGGAGACTGACATCAGGAGGAAGGAGCAGGTGAAAAACTGGCTATGAGCTCTTTGTTAAGCCCACCTCTGAGGTTATACACCCGGCTTCTTCACCCTGAGACTCTGTGTGTATTTTGAAGAGGATTTTGTGCTTGGCTCCGAGGGAAGCCTCCTAAAGACAGTTTGATTGGAAATTACTCTGGAAGGCCAGTGAGCGATTCATCATTCAAATGTCTTATCCCTCCCCCAAGGTTTCTGTAAAGTTTCCTGTCAGAGCTCATGTGCCCTGAGGAAAAGTGCTTTTTCTTTTTTCATTCCTTCACTCTTCACTAGCTACTTTTGTGGGTGTCCTGGGGTCTCAGAGAAAGTGGTGCTGCGCCTGGATTTGTCTCAGCTTAACTCCACTGTGTTTTCATCCACCCCAGTGTGAACCCGGAGTCACATATTAAAGTTTATGGTGATCCACTCATGGACCGATTTACCGGGCACATCTGTCGAGTGGAGGCTTTAGTCTTCTCCAGAGCATCTCTCAGCTGCTGCCCTCCACTGCCACGTGGGGACACTTCCACAGGTGACAGGAGATGAGGATCTCAGAGTCCTAAACCTGCTAACCCTTGTGAACAGTCGCTAGCCAGGGCTGGCCAGGATTTGTGCCTGGGTATGGTGCCCAGCTCAGGAGCAGAGCAGAGCCTACATGGGGATGCTTGGAGCTTGCAGCCCTATAGGGACCAGCTGGATTAAATCATGAAGGGTGGCAGATTTTCCTCCTGCCATCCTGCTGTGGGTAGTAGCTGCTAGCTCAGGGACAGTAACAAACAGCTGGAAGGAAGAGACTTGCAAACTGGGAAGGGATACACAAAAGCTGAGCAAAGACAGGAAGATCAGTGTTTTGGCCCAGGAGTATCAGCCCTTTACCTGGAAGAGTGCTGTGCTGCAAGGGGGAATAACTCAGTCTCTGTGCTCTGCTCTTCATATGAATGCATAAGAAATTTCTTCACCGCAGAGGGCAAAGCTCCCAGACAGATGCAAGAGGCTTATGCAGGGGAGGTAAGGTTTGCTGCATCCTACCCTACTCCCTTTTCCCCTCTGTGGGCAGACAGGGTGGCTCGCAGTGTGACCAAGCGTAAATGGTGCGGCTCTCTGAATTGGCAGGGAGGGATTTTTTTTTTTTTTGGTCAGGATTGCACTTGCAGTTTACAGCAAGCTGGCTTCTGCTGAAAGGCGGATGTGACTTCGCTGTCCTGCGAAGCCAGCCCCCGTTCCTCCTCTTTCAGTCCTGGTGGAGTCCTGAGGCGGGGAAGGCCGTGTGCGGCTCCGAAGGGCACACGTTTCCTGTCTCTTCGCTCCTGGCAGGTTTTCTCTGCAGACACTGGCTTGAGTACCCCGTAATTACATTTTCGCATTTTTTAATATAGTAACACATGGCTGGGCTTGTGGTAGAGAGCCAAGTGATGTCTTTCGGCCATGAGGACTATAAATAACCAAAGGGATCATTTTATTTGGTTATGGAAGGAAGAAGGTCTTTCTTCAGCAGTTACTGTACAAACACAGCTTTGGAGCAAATAAAGAATGGTTCTTTTTTCTGTATGTTAGGGAGATACCCATGGATTCAGCAGAACCCCCTGAAAGACAAAAATTCTTTGAATTACGTTTCTCTACAGAAGGCCTTCACACACTGTCAAGCTGTCCAAATTATAGCTTTGTTTTCATTTTAGTTGTGGCAATTATTGTGCTTTTGTTAAAAATACCATTCTGTGTCAATTCTAAGCTCTCAGTAGCAAGGACTGTCTTAAAATAAATGTATGTACAGTGCCAGGCACAATAGGCCTCATCTGTGCCCGAGACCTTGAGGCACAACTGCCATATATACAGCAAATAGCTGGTTTGGGTAACAAGATGCAACTTTTCAGGTCTAGATCTTGGCCCTATGAATCTTGAAATCCATGATCCCTCCTTTCCCTCCACAGTGTTCTCCTTGGCACATCCAGATTGCACCCTGCTGTCAAACAGCCTCCCCCACTTGCTCCCCAGCACCTATTTCCCCCGCTGTGGTGATGCCCCTCACTCTGCGTAGCACCCTGCTTTCCACAGGCAGCCCCTGGATCTGTGTGTTGCTCTGACTAGAAATGCTGAGCAGCAGGCAGGACCAAGACTGCGGTGCTGCTCTGCCGCCAAGGCAATTCCCCACCAGCAGCAGCTTGATTCTTCAGCATTTCTCCATTGGGTGGGTGGCCTTGTATCCCACAGCGCTGGGACGCACCCTGCTCCGAGGCCTCAGCGCAGGACATCATGCTAGCGAGCAGCCAGTCACCCCCACCACATGGCTCACTGATAATCTAACGTGTGATTCCTTTAAATTGTGGATTTTGGTTAGTGTGAACGACTACACACGAGGCTCAGGGCAGGAACATTTAGGCCTGTTACATATAGCTTTAGTTCGGTTTTGGAATAAGGCTCCCATGACCTAATATCTGGGCTGAGCACTGGATCTGCCATAAACAGTTTGTAGAACTTGAACACAAGCTTCTCCTAACAGAAAAGAAAGATGCTTGGAGGGATTACAAAGGTATATTGTGCATCTGCAGAGGTTACAAACCAGCAAGACCGTTCCATGCACCATGAACCAGGCTGCCTGGTGCGTCTACGTATTTGTTAATATATGTGACAAAAATATAATCAGATATAATGGGGCCATTTCTACACCCATTTTGTGGACACAAAATGTGATCAAAGTGTACTCTGACTCTGATAACCAAGCAGGTGAAGAGTATTTACCGCAGCCTTTCTCATTTCCTTTTGGGGAATGTTTTCTCCTGCACATGATCCAACTCTTAGCATAGATGAATGCCAGACCAAGAGATTTCATTCCTGGCGTGTGTGTGAACTGCTACATTTCTGGAGGGAAGCCGCTGTTCATACAGTTGCATCGTTACAAAGAGGCTAGAGTTGCATGGTTGTCCTCAATTAGTGGTGCTGCCAGATCATTCCTAATATTTTTTTTTTTTAGATAGGCACAGCAGTGCAATGAATCTGATTGTGTGTTTTGATGTGGTGCATTGACAGCAGCAGTGTCTATCCAGAAGAACAACAACTACAGAGTAAATAGCAGGGTGCTCTCTCTATCATGATGGGGCAGTTATGGGGAAAAAACTCCCATTGTTTCCACGGCCATATCGACTGAGGCATACACAAGGCCCTCTTGATTAAATGAACTGGCAGCAGAACAGCAAGTTCTTGTTAACCATACATGCCAAAAGGCCCTAACACAAACAATCCCCATTATAAATTAGGCCTTTTACAAACAATATTTCAAGAAACTACTTGTCCATTTTCCATGCCATTATGCATTTTTAGGATGATTACATGTTTCTGCTGGATAATGGCCTCTTGCCAAGGGCAAAATGGAGTTTCAATAGGATTCATTATGAAGTGAAAAGTTTTTCTATTCCTACCTCCTGGAAGGAAAAAGCCACTCACAGATAAAGCTTGTGATATAATTACATTGCTTTAGATAACCAGCCACATTACTTCCCAAATGATAAGTACTTGTTTTTATCCTTTCTTAATCTCACAGGCCCCTTGTAGTCTTTTAATAGGAAGTGGTGGCAGCTGTGAAGGTCACTTGATCATTTAGGTCCGAGCAGAGCGCGAGGCTGCCCTGCTCATGAAAGTCAAGACAGCTCCAGCTATCAGGATCGCTGTTAGAGGAGGAAGTGCTGTCTGCAAGGGCAGACTATGCCAGGCAACTTTTCAGTGCACTGCTAAATAATTATATTCCGTTATAAACCTTTCCCTTCCTCCTGTTCATTTTACAGAGCCTGATCTTCCCTTGAATTAAGACGTGTTACTTGTATCTGCAAGGGAACATGAAATGCTGAGCTTTCAGAATGGGGATGTCAGGGTTTGATACTGCAAGGGGCTGAATGACCACAGTAGGGGCCGAACCCTTGGATCCTGGCGCTGTGCACAGCAGTTCAGCAGTGCTCAGGATCACAGAGGACTCAGACAGCAGCTTTGTGACTGGGATCCTGACAAAGGCAGAGGTTGCCTTGGGGACTGAAAATAAAGGGGGTCTTGTAGTAGAAGCCCCGATCTGGGTCTCAGGAAACCTGGCTCAGTTTCCAGTCCTCCCTCAGAGTCCTTGGTTTTGATCAGTCGCTCACTGCCCTCGTTTCCTATTTGTTAAATGTGAAAGGAAGTGATTTCTCGTTTTGGCCAACTCTTAGGATTACAGGATCTTAACATAAAGACTCTGTCATCTGTACAGAATATCAAGATCATCAGGCTTTTGCCTGTCTTAGTTGAGATATTGAGATGTTACTGTACCAGAAATCCCATTTCTCTGATCTATGGCTCATGTGACCAACTTTGTTTATAAAAATGCCCATCATTCTGTGTTACATGCTTCCCCCATCATTATTGCAGGAATTTCATCAGCAGGGCAAAAAATAACTTGGTGACCGTGAGAACAAAAGCCCCAATTCATGAAAATTCATTTTGAGGTGGCAAAAGCAATTTATTATACCCACATAGCAATTATTGTCAAGTTACTAATTCTAGGATTTCATTACTATTATTAAGAAGACAAGCCATTTACACTTTTATAGTCTGAGGTCTTTAGGAACACTAATTAGAGCTTTTCAGCACTCCTGGAACAGAGGAAGATTTTATTGTGCAGGATCAGCTCACATTCACTAGGAGGAGAGTAGGGAGTTAAGTCGCTTGCCTGTGTGACAGTGGGAAGTCTGTCCTGACAGCTAAGGAGTTAGGGGACTCCCCCTTGGCTTTGTTACCTGATTCATCTCCCTTGGCTTATCTAAGGAGCCAGTCTCTAGGCACCCTTGGAAGAGCAAAGAAAAAGGCACCTCCTTTTTTTCAAGGACCCTAACTGAGGAGCTGCTGGCAAGTTACTGAAGTTAGATGAGGCGCAGCTGAGCTGAGGCCACCTCACCCTAATTCTGCTTCACTAGCTGTGAGGAGCCAGGAGAACTGAGAAGAGGAGTGACTCTGGGGAAGGTATGTACTATGCAAACTGAGGGTGGGCATGGGAGTTTGAGTGAGACATGGAGGAGTGAGAAAGGAAAAGGTGGTCCTGGGATTTAGGTAGTGAAATGCATCTTCCATGCTGCCACAATGGTCTTGTACAAGGTGAGATGCTTTTATCGCCCTTTTGGCTGGAAGCCCTAAAGGCATGTTTTTCTGTTTCTGGTACTCACCTGAGCTCCATCTGAATTGCAGGTGAGCTTAGTGCTCCAAACTGTGTACATGAAAAATGCTGTCAAATGCAAAGTACTTTGAAATACCATGCTCTGGACATGCAATGTTTTTGACCTGTAGCGATGTTGTCCTCTCCTTTCCCTGCTCAAGAGGGTAATAATTATATCTGCTTACACCACAGAGGAGACAGAGCCACAAAAAGCTCATGTGGAATTAGGGTGATGGGTCAGAGAAAAAGGTGACAGTGAGAGTTTGACAGGTGGGTGTTTGATGGGCATATAAGGAAGTACACAACCGAAGCAATTCTTGTGCTCTGTGCATTACAGGAGAAAAGAGAATGGGTAGTTAGGGACTGTTCACACAGACAGGGAAGTTGAAAGCTGATGGTAGGAAGTTAGGTTTTAGTCTTTTTTACAACATAGGTGTATATTATATAAATGTGTGTATATTATCAGTGTATATTTATGCTTATTTAGGAAAATAAAAGAGATAAAAGCATATATATGTATACAGAAACGTTATGCTAGCGGGGTATGCCTGTCGGACTATGTAAAGTCTACTTCTCTCCTCCTGTAGGCAGGCAGTCACTACAAGGTGTGGGTCACAGAGGCGGCTACCCTGGTGCTCGGTGGAGGGAGTGCAAACAGAGGCAAAACACACCCAGGCGTTGCCAGCTCCTGCTGCCTCTTGTAGGCAGATTGAAGCACCAAGTGGCAGCAAGTCACAGTCAAGGGCCTGTAAGCTGCCAAGGGAGTGCCAGAAGATACTTAGGGAGGGTGTCCCTTGTGGTAAGTGTTACCACAGCCTTGTGCAGCCAAGTCACATAATCCTGCTCCTAGATTTACCAAGCTCTGCCTGAAAGTGCCATAGTGATCTGGGAGGAAGGAGTCTGCCGGCCTGACTGAGCGGTGTTGCACTGGCTGGCAGATCACACTTTTAGACAGCCCTGATAAAAGGAGCCATGCTGCAGGCACAGTGCTGTTAAAAGCATTAGTCATTAGGCATTTAATTACCTTTTTTCACCTAGGACTCAGCTGACCTCTAATGACCAATATCTATGTTCAGAAGAACAGGGATGAATTGAAACAAGCACTGAGGAAGTCTAATTGCAAGTGACTTCTTGCCTAAGGTCATGCAGGAAGTCTGTGGCAGAAACCTCCTCTGCCGTAAACCCAAAGCCGTTCCTTGCTGCTGGAGTCACACTTCAGCCTGAGTGAGTGTGCTCCGTGTACCAGGCTGCATTCATGAGGACAACTGAAAAGGAGGAAATCCTTTCACAGCCCTGGGAACTGGGAGCTCCATCCCCTGCCCCTGGAGATGGTGGAAAGACTCATTGTCTTCTGCAAACTTGGCATGGAGCCGTTGTGAGGCTCTCCTGCAGAGCATGTGGGGAAACTGCAGGCCAGAGGGAGGGCCCTGGCTGGAAATTTTCCTGAGAGAATGGGAAGAAGGAGAGAGGAGAACCACCGCTGCTTGGGTCGCGAGCAGCCCTTTCTGTTCTTCTAACAGCTGCCTCTGGGGCATCACAGCTACACACGGATGCGGGGCTCTGTCCTGCTCCGCAGAACAAAGTGAACCACATAGAAACCCTGACCCAGAACTTGTGTGTGGAGACCCTTTTGGCATAGGAAAAATGAAGAGTCTCCAAGAGGACACTCCAGAAAATCAGGTATATAGATACTGCACTGAAAGGACCAGGATACTCTCTCCCAATTAGTCGCCTGAGCCAGATGGTAGAAAGAAGAAGGATATTATTAGAAAAGTAAGCTTTATTGTGGGGGCAAGAAAAACTGAATAGAAAACAGATTGTTTCAAGGCACTTGAATTCTCTGCCCATTTTTGGTGTCAAAATTACCTAAAGGATGTTGACAAACTAAGAAAAGCTTAGGAAACCAAACAAATAATAAACCCTGATAACCAGCAAGCTCCCCAAAGATCCTGCATGCCTCAGGAAGGGGAATTCCAGTGAAAATCACCACATTTCCAAACTGCTGGTTTTAGTGTTAATCTTTTGGAGCTGTTTTTAAACAAGGTCTGCAGCAGCTTATGTAGCCAGCTGAGCAGATGATGTGAATAAAAGAAATGAGCCACAGATCAAAAAAGTCTACATGGTTTGGCTTTTAATTTTACCTCTTTGTCTTTTATCCAGATGTGGTTGTGGGTAGGTATCAGCCAAGAAATTGCAGGTGGCATGGTTATCTCGCTATTTACTGTGTGATGATGCTGCTACCAGCTATTCAATAATAGGAAATGACTAATGATGTGGTGGAAATTATGAACCAGGATTAATAAAACTTGAAAAGGAACAGTCTGGTCTGTTTGATCCTCTGAAAAGGAAGTCTGTCTGTGTACAAGTCTTTTCCCTGAGGTGGTGTTCTTATTAGTCTGATCTGAGCAGGGAGCAAAGGGAACTGAGTTTGGAAGTGGCTTAAAGAGAAGACAGTAAAAGAGGACATGAAGTATTGTTGAAAAACATCCCTGGGTGACAGGCTCCTTTCTAATGCTGCCTTGCAGGAGGGTGGTGGTAAGTCACAGGAAGGCAGTTCCAGCCTGCATATTGCTTGCAAGTGAAAAGGAATTTCTTGGAGAGCCACATTTGACTCAGGTCCGATTTTGATGCTTTTTCTCCTGCCAAATCCTCCTTGAGTCATTTTGCTTGATGAGGGACTACAGTGCCGGGCTACTTCCAGGGCTGCTCAGCCTTGTGAGACTGACTTTCATAGATAGGGCTGTGGCAGGTGCCATGATTTGAAAGCAAAAAAGTGCCCTTAAAAACCAGGCCCAAGAAAGGGAAGTAGAGGGTCTGAACAGAGTAACGTCCTGAACTGAGCCTAATGGAAGAGGTTTCTGGACATATAACCTATGAGTGCATAAGTCTTGGAGAACTGGAGTTCTCTCAGGTAAAACCACTACCATCTGAGATGGCACAAAGATGGAAGTATGTTTGATGTGGCAAGGCTGACAGCTAGGATACATGGTGGATTCCAGGTTGTTACCACAAACCATCAGTCCTTTCCCCCCGTGTCTAATAGCTGTGTAGCAGAGGTGCTAGATCTATCTGCAAGTCTGTAACTGACAGGGCAATGTGGCATGTTAGGAGAACAGTAGGGCCATATAAGTCATGGTAGTGAGGATATAAGGGAGCTCTTGAATAGAGGCTGGGGAAGCTGGCCTCTCCTAAGCCCCCTTCCATTTCCCAGAGAGGAGGCTTGGGCTTCTTTTTTTGTGGGAGATTATCTATTTCCTAGGTTCCTTGATGTAACAAGTTCCCATGACTGCATTGGCGAGCCACTGGTGATCTCTTCTGCTCTTCTTGAGGCAGGGCAGAGTTGTAGCTGTTGCTTTTCTCCTAGAGGACTGAAGTTGGTTCAGTAGGGTACCGAGTAATGATGCTGAGTGGTCTGTAATGTTTGATAATGTGTGAAGGAAGTGCTCTCCTGAAATAGATGGTGCTGTGTGGTTGGCTGAGATTGCAGAGATGTGAGTTCAGTGTGATCCTGTCTAATCTAATATTTCTACCAAAAACAGTGCTAGAATTTGACAATCATCTTCAATGCTTGTGTCCAACAGTCATTCTTTGCTTTAGCCCTCCTTGATTTTGCCACTGTTTGAACTTGTTTGTTTGGTTTGAGAGAAATATGGTAAAAAGGCCTCTAGCCTGGCAAGTGAAAGCATGGTCAAAGCCAATGGCTTTCACTTAAACCCACTGATCTCAGGATTGTACTGGATTGAATTGGAGAGAGAGGCTCAGGGGAGGCAGGAGGAGTGAGAGTACAAGGGAAGGGAAGAATCGGAAGGGAAGAACTGACTGCTGTCCCCTTGCCCCCAGGGGAGTTCTTTGGTACACACTGGTGCTGAAGCATCGCCCACAGCCCAGACCCAGTCCACTAATCTTCTGGTATGGGGCTCGCTCCCTGCTCTCCTTTTTCCAAGGTTAGTTTGGGGCAGAAAGTGAATTTCAGAATCTTACCTGTCATTATAGTGATTCACTGCTTGCTGGCATTTTCTGTGTAGTCCCCAGTCTCTCCCTTGGCATGTATCACGCACAAAATATGGCCCATCATGTAACCAAAACTCAGGCCATTTACAGAGAGCATCACCAATCACAGGAGAGGATTGTGCACGCTCTGAGTCACAGGATGGCATCTGTGTGCTCATCCTATCCTGTGATTTATTCGTTGCCTGATAGAAAACATCTTTCTGTAGGTGATGTGGCAGGAGCATGTCATGGTGGCCACAAACACTGGAAAGGTGGGGTCATGCTGCTACACAGGGTGTCCAGAGGGCACTACTACAGCCTGCATTGGCAAAAGACAACAGTGATTTTTTATTTTTTTGAGCGGCACTGTGAGCACTCAGAGCTTTAACTTCATGACAGTTTTCAAGTTCACCACGTTCATTAAGTTAGTGTAAATCAGTTGGATCCACTCTAGTTCCATTTATAGCAGCTGAGAGTCTGGCTTCAGTCTCATCTGTTTCATCAATCCAGACAGAGCGGTCTTTACCTGGTATTCGGAGCTCCGGCCTTCTAAAGGAACAAACATTTGATTGCATTTCACTGTGTGTGGAGGACAAGCCGCCCCTCAGATTTCGGTGTTCCGAGTCTGCTTTTTAGGCTGATGGACAAGCAGTCACTAATGTCAGTGTGTGAGTTGAGCCCCAGAGGCGTGTAGCTAGCCCCTAGCTAGTGGGGTAGTTTGTGAGAGGCTATACACTCCTCCTCTCCCATCTCTTGTGGTGTTCTCTTCTAGTTCTTTCCCCTTTGCCAGTTTTCTTTTTCTCACTCCTCCTCTGGCTTCCTCTTACTCTTTCAAATAATTTATGTTTTAAAGTGAAACTCAGCTATGCAACTGGGTTTATATTTATAAATTGTATTAGGCTGACCCTCTCCTTACCTCTGAGCTGGTATTTTTAAAAGCCCCATTGTTTCCCGCTGCTTTAGAAGGTTAAAAGTCCAATCTCATTACAAATGCCGTGCATATGTTGTTGTTTAGTATTATATCAGTGCATTACCTAAAACTACACAGCCAATCAGAACTCTGATGGGCTGCGTCTCACGTTATCATATGGGTGGGATGGAGGCACTGATATTTTTTAAAAACATTAAATCCTGGTCCCTGCTTTGTAATATCTGAGGATCTTCCTTTTGTCCTTTTGGTATCATAAAGCATTTTCACTCCCTGCTTGGGCAATACAAAGAAACATTCAGGGCTTGAAATCCCATAATCAGCTTTGATCATGCTGCTTTTGGGAAAGTAAGGGCAGATGACTTTGTCTTGGTGGAATGTTCCTCCCTGCGAATGCTTTTGAAGTTCTTTTTCTTATTATTTCCTTCTTGATATAAACCAACCTACTAGATTTTTGTTGCTGTTGTCTTATTCATAAGCTATGCACCAAGTTGCTCTTTTTCTTAGTTCTTTTGCCCAAAGATTTTCTTGACACCAAGTTCTTTATCCACTAAGGTGAACAGAAACCTGCCTAATACTTTGATCAAATTAAATTTACAGTGTCACCAGTAATTTCTAATTCATCAATAGGAGTTCTCTCTGAATCTTTAGTATCAAAAGACTTTGCTTGTGTTTGGACTGGACCTGGTCCTGTCATACTTAGGTAACAACTATATCTAGGCCAGCATATTCGAAATATGCTGTAACTGGACCCCAGAAAGAAAGTAAATGATCAGTCCTTCATTGTGGGGAGCATATTGCGGCTTAGTATAAGCCAGAAGGAACGAATATAATGCCCTGACCTCATTGCTGTTGTATTTGGCTAGAGGAGATTCAAGCCCAAAGGCTGTCTATGTTGGGTGAATCTTACCCCAAAGGGTAACGATAAAGGTGAGGCTCTCACATACAGCCTTGGCATCAATTTTGTATGTGGTAATAATAGTAATGACATCTTCGTGTTACTGCTTCATCCACAAAAGCAGCCTAGGCTCAGCAGTGGTTCCCTCTATTTGTTCTTTCCATAGAACAGAAGTATTTGCAGAACAGTGTCCACTCTTTGCAAAAACTGATGCTCAGTCTATTTGTTTTTCTTCTTTTTGCTCTAAGCTAGATGAATATAATGTTCTCCTGAGTTGTAAAAGACTGTTTTTGTATCTCACAGTCACGTTTCAGTATCAGCAAATATTTTAGATATGAGTTAAGAGAGGTACCCCACTGACAGAAGAAGGCTGGTGGAGCTTGTAGTATCACATCGTAAATTCCCTCTTCTGCTATGAAAATGTAATAAAATACGTGGCACAGCAGATTTACAATGACAATGCTGCTGCTGTGCTAAGGCAACTATTTTATCTCTTTGTTTTAAAACACGGTTTTTACTGTGCTACACACAATGAGCACTTCCTCCAAGAAACAATGGCTACAAACTTCACATTAAGTCAAATATGATCTCATAGTGACTCTTCATCAACATGTTACACCATTTTCTCTCTGCTGCTAATAAATTTTAGGAGTGAAAATTTATATGCAAATGTTTTATTTTAGCTATCATTATACTTAGCTTATCGTGAGCTTGGTAGTGCCCCCACCCAGTTACATCATCCTTGGAAAAATTTAGTTCAATATGTCTTTTATAGTCTTACTGCAATGTTATATTTGCAAGCCTGACCACACACATGTAACGGGCTTCCCAGCTAGCTACAGCCTGATCCTATCGGGTGATGCAGGCAGGCAGGGTCTTGCTTACCTGGGGAGCTCTAACAACTCAGGTTGATTCTGTGGTAGGATGGTGGTAGCATGGGACAGGGATATGCAGGGGTGTGAGCAAAGTGGTCCATGTCCCCAGGTAAATCACTTCACTTCTCCTCTGTTCTGTCTCTAGATAGGTGTCTCTGGCTGTTTGTTTGCCGAGTGCCTTGTCCAGGCATATCAGTGTTCTCCTTCTCACTGCCTCTTTTGTTGTTGGGTTCTGACTTGAAAAAGGAAAGTTGAGATGACAGTCTTTTATTAATCAAAATTCAGGCTTCTTCCGTCTCCCATTGTTAGATTGTCATAGAGATGTCAGAGCTTGTCTGATGGTGCTGCCCATCCTGATTCAGCAAAGCATTTAAACATGTGCTTATGTCTATTGCAGTCCTGTGAGCATTCATGCTACGAACTGCAGTCAGGAGTGAGAAGAAGAGACATACTCATGATTTCGCATGTGTAATATTGAACAAATAAAACTATATGGCTTCTGGGCTGCTCCCCGAAATATTCCTGCAGGTCGTATGCTTTCAGAGGGATGCTGGGAGGCAGGAGCTGTCATCTTCTTTATGTATATCACTTTGACACTATGGATCTGTAGGCCAAACAGATACACAGATACTGTTACACTAGATCGTAGCTTCTGTCTGGTTTGTTCTGTGTTTGTATTGTGATTAGAGCATCGTGACTTTTGATGAGAAATTTGATGGGAAATTCTACAGGCAGTGATAGTAAGCAATAACACAAGTAGGCAGGTAAGAATTTCAAGAGGCTGAACCTCGGAGCAGGAAGGTGTAGTTATGATGCTATTGGTGTTTTCACACTTAAAGAGTGTGAATAAATTTTAACTGGATCATTTTTCCAGTGGACTAGAAAGGTCTGTGATTTTTTTTTTGTAGCAAGCTCACTGGATGCATGAAAGTTAACTTTCTTTAAAATTTTCTCACTCTTTTGTTGTTGATAATAAAATGCATTTCCTTCTAAGGAAATGGCTCTAATTACTAAGCAGATATCCCATGATTTTTATGATTGACTTTAATTTGTTAATATGTGTTTGTGTGAATGCTCCAGTATAATGGCTATGATAAAATTTAGGAGGCTTATGCCTCCGTGCTTCCCAAAGACACAGGGTAATAAGCTGATCTCACGGGTCTTGTTTTCAAGTGCTCACCAGATATTTTTGCTTCATTGTCCAAATTGTACTTATAAAATTGTACAACAGCTTCCTCTCCATGTTTGCAGCTCTACAATGGGCTGTACTGTCAACACCTAGGTAACTCCCAAAGACTAGAAGATTGCTGAAGACAAGCAAATCTTATCTTACTACTTTTCTACTCAGTCATTGAACAGGCTGAAGAAGACTCCTGAAATAACAGCAAAGTAGTCTGTAGGTACTAACCTCAGAGGCTGTGATCACTGTAATTCTTAGATAAACAATACCACATGTAGTCATGGGAAGAGAACAGGAGAGGAAGCAGCAATTGGAAGAGTGAGTAAAAACTAGCTACACAGATCAGCATTTTCAAAAATTCCTATCAGACTAGAAATATATGTTACGTTGACAGACTTGTGATCCTCCATCATTCATACATGTTTGGGAACCTGACCACAAGGGGTGAAAGGGATCACCTTAGTATAGTGCAAGAAAGAACATAAAATCTGACATCAAAAACACTTGTCTGGTAAGGAGAGCTTTCTACCCAGGAACACAGACAAGGCCCTGAGTCATGAAAAACACATTTCTTTCAGAATTGCATCAAAATAGCTGTGATGGCTTGCATTTAATTATTTACAAAATTATTTTTTCTCATTTTGATGCAAAATAAAGTTGATATTTTCATTTCTTCAGTAGTTGCAGCATATTGCTGTGTCACTGAACCCATCTGCTGCACAACTGTCAGGATTGTGGCACTTCAAACACACAGGGGCTAAAATACCATTCATTTGACAAATACTTGCTCAGCAGATCAAAGGTCACATAAACAAAAGGCATCCATAACCAGGAGCCCTGGGTCTATAGTATACAAAAATATTGCAAATACAACTGCTTCAAAATCTTAGCTGTTTTCTTCCTAATACTTAAGAGACTAGTGGAAAAGTAGTAGCTATAACGATGTGTCTGCAGGTTAGTGAAAGCCTGGCTCTATATTTGAAGCAGTTAGAGGAAGCCGTAGAAGAATGCCAATGAAAATCAAAGGAAGAGTCAAAATGGCTTCCACTGTTACTCCAGGTCACCAGGGGAGGCTCAACCAACCAGTGATTTAAGATTAACATACGCATCAACACATATGGACAATTCTAGTCAAGCCAGGAACTGTTTTCTCTACGGCCATGAGGAAAGTTAACTATTGTATCCTAAGTCATCTGACATTTTTTCCCAAATAGCAGAATTTCCTTTCTTCTTCTGGAGAACGTTGCATTTTGCAAGGGAGTGTGTTTACGATAGATTCCCACATCAGAAGCGGTGACATCAGTGATTCCTCTTGCAATTTCCCATCAGTACCCCGGGGACAGGGCTGGCCTTCCTTTGGTAGCACGCACAGAGATCTGGGGACAGCAGGTGCTGTAATACACCAAAGTGCTAGTGCTCTCACCAGGCATTAAAGCCAGTGAAAGTTGCAGTAGTTACCACAATGCTACCCTATATCAGGGTCTGATTGCTCTTTCTTTCATGGAGGTCAGTGACAATTAACATGTTGTTGCCCAGTGGTGACGGAAAGCAGTGGCTGTGTTGCAGTAGCCGTTGTAATGGAAGGAATCTTGACGTTCCGTTCCAAACTAAGCAGGAACTAAGGTATTTTTTAACTGTGCAGCCTGCAGTTCATTTGTGTGGGTTATCTCCAGATGTGGGTAGTGTAAAGGGCAGACAAGTGTAGATCCACTGGGTAGGGTGCAAATTAGCTCATCCCTCTGCTGCTGCTGCTCCTCCTTTGTTTTCAGGTTCTGCGTGCAAGCTAAGGCTGCCTGAGCCAGAGAGTTAGATTATCCTCCTCCCAGATTTTGGTCTCTGCAGCCCCAGGAGAAGGTCTAATCCACTCCCTCCTCTCTCTTGATGCAGAAGATGGAGGGAATCCACGTTGTCCCAAGAGGATCTGCATGTGTTTGCCATGCTGGAAGCTCTGCATATTCCTCCTAATCCTGTGTAACTCCCCATGCTGATGAGCTTGCTACAGGTGATCTGGGGATGTGTGTTATCTGTAGTTTTATTTCTAAGGGGTGAGCTATCTGGCAAGTGAAAAATAGGCTTTTCACTGAGTTATACTAAATATGACTTTTCTCCTTTTTTTTTTTCATTCCTGCATATGCTGGGGATGTCCCTCTCAGGATATGCAGTGAAATGCTTTAATACACACTTCACAACTCCTGGAGACTTAAAAGCACTGTGAAAAGAGATTGGTCTTGTTTAGGATTTAAGAAACAACTTGTTCAGGTCATTTGACTATCCATGATTTAGAAAACTGCTAAGTGTTTAAGGATAATTTTCCAGTTAGCTTGCTGCTACTCTTTCAGGTGTCTGATGAACATCAGCAGCTGAGCTGACTGAAAACTAATCATCTGATTTAGCTAATTGCTTATTTGACCATCCAGTTACCTGTTTATTAGATTTTCAGGTGGCCATCAAAAGCATTTAGTCTTCTGATCACTCAGTCATGACTTGGATGTAGAGTGAGGTGAATCAGCTGTTAGTAGCGTATTTTCAAACGCAATCTGTAGAAAGTAGTTTATGTTCCCAAACAAGGACTAGGACTCTAATGAGTTTTAGACTATTATATGACTTTCCCAAGGAGACACCCCTCACCGGAGGGACTTTAAAGGTTTGTTATAAGGATGGTTGGAGCTAATCCGACTGAGGTTGCCTGGGTGGAAAGCATGCGTGTGTGTGTGTTAATGTATCCCCACATACCATGTGTTTCTCTTCTGTGTAGTCAGGAAGCAGATTCGTCCTCCTGCTATGTATATTCATCAGGTGTTATCTGACCTCAGGTCCCACTTAAGGAAACATCTAACTGAGGCTGATGGAAGATTTGCCCAAGTAATGGCATCATTAACAGCACCTGCGGTAAAAGTGGAGTGTCACCCACAGTGAATGTATGGAGCATTGCATGATAGCTGGGATGTCTGTAAAATCTGTACAAAATTAACTACAGCTGTACAATAGGTGATTAAACTAGTTTTCTCATGCTGTAACTCAGCCCTCTTTAGTACTCATTTAAGAATTCTTTCTTTTTTATAGGACTGTAATATGCATGAGCCCATTCCTTTCCACCCTTCCTATTACTCTACAGCAATGCCTTATTTAATACCCTACTTTTATTTTTATTGCTTCTTGCAGTCAATCTTCTGTCCTCAGCCTCTGTCCTGGGAAGCTTAGCCAAACAACAGGGAACTTTTTGGTAGGGAAAGTGATGGAAAAGGAACAGAACCACACCAAATATGTTATACTAGTCTCACAGCAGAAGTAGCTTTCAGAGAGAAAGACTGGCGCAGGGCAGATTCCCCTCCTCCTCTTTCAGTCTTCACACCTCTGAACCTGCCCATGTGGAGTCCATGTGGGACAAGATTATGTCACTTCTTCAGTCTCCTCAGGTCCTTTTGTGGGATAAGAGGAAATTCCTACCAAGCCTCTGTGGAGCTAGTCTGTAACCTCTGTAAAACCTGGGAAATCTGAGGGATGAGGCTTTCTTGTAAGCATGCTTGGATCTGGTAACCGTTTCAGGAGCTCTTCCTGAAGGAGAGGAGAAATTGCTAGATCTACTTCTGGTAAAATCCTAACGTAGTTCATCTTGAGTTAACTGGCTGTGTTGGCTGACAACTGAGGACTGATTTCCTACAAAGAGAGAAATGTCCTGTAAAAAGGGGCCATAAACAAAGCAAGTTTTCAAAGAAATTCAATGCAGTGTATCAACATTGCCAGTGTATAACATTCAAAGCTCATGAATTTGTCACCACAAGCACAAAACCAGTGCGTTTTGGGTTCTCTTCCCACCAGTTAATAGTCTGAGGTCCCTGGGAGTGGCTGTGCTTCTCTAACCTGATCAGTGAAATACGAGCCAGAGAATGTGTGCGATTCCCTGGGGTAGAGTTCAAAAGCTTGTGTGTCAGACTGTCTGCTGCTGCCTACAAGAGGACATGTTATGCCATCTTGACTTAAAGACTTCAAATGAGAAAGAACTTAATATTTTTCCAATGGTTAACTGTCCTCACTGCTAAAATGCTCCTTTTCCTTTTTAACCTTTGGGATTAATCTTTTATGATTTTCTTCACAACTGTGAGGATTTGAGACCTGTTTTAATTTTTAATGAGCCTGAAATTCTTATATAATAACAAGCTGCTGGGACATGGGGCTTTGAACAAAGTATTTAATAATACTAGACCAGCAGTAAAATGGATAGAGTTGGAAGGACTGATACTGCTGAATTACCTAGTCTTTCCAGTAGCAGAAAGTAATTACTGAGTTGTATGGTTTTTACTAGCAGATGACTGAAGACATTTATCTGGAAAATGAATGCAGCCTGATTGAAGAGACTCCTATCTAGTGAAATGAAAATCCATTGAAATGTGGTGCTAAGCTTCTCTGGGTCCCTGTTGGGCAGAAGACGCCTATCCCATCCACCTTTAATCTGAGAAGCTCATTGTGTCTACCAGACCTATTTGTAGTGAGACGCTTGCAGGAGACGAAACCTTGGCATGGGAGGTTGCTTGTCTCTGAGGGCTGTTGGAAGGGGAGCAGAATTCCTTGTCTGCCTCAGTCCACCCACGCAAACAGGAAAGGGGCCGTGCCAGATGATAAGTCCAACTTACCATCCAGGGTAACTAGATGCCAGAGAGGATTGTTTTCATTTCCATGGGATTTCTAATTAAGGGACATGCTTTAACTGTGTTTTCAATGGCTGAACATCCAAATGACAGTTTGATATGAGCAATTTGTCTGGCAGGCTAGATAAATTCATACCAAAGCTAAAGGATTTTCCGTTTAAAATGGGTGCACATCCTTAGCTGCGAATCGGATCAAACATTCCCATAACTAAAGAATCCCCTTTATATAACAACTTCTTTTTAACCTTCATTCTTTGCAGTTTTAATGATCAAAGTCTCTCTTTCCCCTGATTTCTCCCCAGTCATTGACTCTGCCAAGTGCTTGTTTTTTTTTCTGAACTCTCAGTCTTGTTCCAGTTTGATGAATGAAGGGAAATGTCTATTCCCATTTCTCCTGTCCCACCCAGCCCTAATGAGCAGCAGCATTGTCTTGACCGAATCCTGGGGGAATTTGCTACCTGCATAGCTGTTGGGCTGGGCTGTTGCATCTGGAGATGTGATCCACAGTCTTGAGAACAGGTAGAAAGGAGAGGTGCTGCTATGTTACTGTCAGGGGAAGGTAGGTGCAACATGATTAGTCTATTAGGTGCCATTTGTTTCTGAAATACTGGAAATCCATCCAGTCAGGAAAGACGTTGCTTTGCTTGAGGAGATACTGCCTTTTATCGCGTTCACAGAAACAGATCAAAGACACATTCATGATATACGTGGCCAGCAGAGGTGATGTGGGCAAAAGTTAAGTGGGTTTGTTCCTGAAGGAGTCCTAGTATGAAAGTCTCGTTGATAACTTTGCCAGGTTCAGCTAGAAAGACTTTGACATTTAGTGTAGGTTAATGAGAACTGTGAGCTTTGAACGTTACAGGATTGCATGTTCTCCCTTCCCCCCATCATCACATGACACCATTCAAAATATGTCTGAGTGGAGAATACAGTTATTTTTGGTACTGGCCCAGAAACTTATCAGGTGAAGTGCAATTAATGAATCAAGTGCCTTAAAAATATCTGCCCAGAAGCAGCAGGTACCCTTTTGGTGACTGAGTACAAGAATTTCATTCAGAAGAACAGGCAAAAAGCTTTTCTGACATCATTTCTTCACAGTGTGTTTGTCCTGCTGCTTCCAGGGACATTATACTTCTGCTATACCAATAAAAATCTGCCTGCACCTTGGCAAATGACGACTGAAAAGTCTCAGTTTGTATGTGCTCAGTGGAGATTTAGCTGAAATCCTTAAGGGGTTTGCCTGCCCTAAATGTAACTGCAGCCCAGGCAGCAGTAGAGGTTGCTGCTCTGGGCGGGAGATGCAGGTTGGCTTGACAGCTTGTTCCACCTGTGCTCTTCTTTCCTGGGTCACCAAATGCCAGAAAATGTAGAGGAGGAATCTATGACTTAAGTTCAGGGGGGACCAGGACTACTGCAAGGATGCGGGAAGGGGAATATGTGATTAAGGAGTTTCCAAGGTTACGTCTGAAGAAGCGGTGTGAGGAAACTGAACAGGGCTTGCAGAGAGGTGGGTGCTAATAAGCCAAGGGAAACAGAGAGTGGGTACAAGTAACAGGATAGAGTCAGTTGGCTGGGAAGGACACAAAGAGCTGGAGACCGAGAACTGTGTGGGGATAATAAAATCAGGAATGCATGGGACAGAAACAATGGTCTGTGATAGAGAAGGGCAAGAGGAAGCAGGGACAGAGAAGCAATGTGTGTGGAAGGGATACTTAAACAGGACAGAGAGTGGGGACTAGCTGGCCAGGCAAAAGAAGACAATGTGCTGTAAGGAGGAGAACTGAGACTGGGTGTGAAACTGGGAATTCAAGTGAGTTGACTCTGAGAGGAGACCAGTACTGGCACGAAAGCTACAGGTGGTTCTCAAACAAGATCAGTTTGAAAGGAGTCAAACTTCGGGACAGCAGTCGACAGATCCGTGTCCATTTGTCTGCAGGCTGGAATGAGACCTGGAGCCAGGGGCATCCCATCCCACCCTATCTGAATTCTTCTGCACCTCTGCTACCCGTAGTAGAGCATGCCTGAGGCCAGTGGAGAAAAAAAATGAATTGAGCAAAGAAAGCGTGTACATCATTGCCTGCACTTCAAGGACTTAAGGCACAGTCAGTCTTGACCTGCGCGTTTTCTAATACTATGGAATGATTGAATTTGCAACTGTACTGATATCCTCTGAACATAGTCTCGGTGAATAACACAGAGCAACGGGTTAAGGAGACAGGCAAGGTTTATGCTGTTCAGAAGGGAACAACTTTAGCAGATAAGTAATTAGAGATAACAAAGGTGGAGAGCACAGGGCTGATACATCATGGATGAAATACCCACGTTTATTAGTTAAGCCAAGAGGGAAGGACTGTCTCTGTGTTCTTATTTTCTATAATAGAAATGTTTGACAGTCCCAAAAGAGGTAAAGGCTCCAGTGCTGGGCACTCAACACCATTACAGGAAGATGGTATTTGCATTAAGGAGCCTACAGTTCCAATAGACAAGGCAGACACAGAGCGGGAGAGGAGCAAGAGCACTGAGAGGTAAAGCAGGTGGCAATGGTTAGCAGCAGAGCTGATTGCTGAACTTCTGAATCCCAGTGCACTGATGTGTCTGTTAAATTGTACTGCTGTTTGCACTGGTACTGAAGCCAAAAGGAGGTCTGAGTAAATGCTCAAGGCTAAAAGCACTATGGGATTTCTGCCCTAGAAACCAGAATCCCAAACTGGTTGATTTTATTTTTAAAGAAAAAAGCAAATGGATCGGTTCCTATTCTGAACGGTCCTGCTGCCACCATAGCACACAGTGAGTGCTCTGTTACGGGAGGAGAAATCCCATTAAAATGAGTAGGGCTACAGCCCTGAGCCCTGGTGGGAGATGCAGCTGTACTGAAGCTGTTTATATTGGCTAGGAAATACACAGGTTAATAGTAGTTTTAGCATTTACACAGGACCTAGAAACGTCCTCAATGCTTTGCACAACAAATAAAATAAGTTGTTAATTACTTGTCCTGAAGATTTATATAATGCAATGTTAGTCCTATGCAAGCAAAGTTAGGACAGCAAGAAGAGAAGCTTTGACTGCAGAGCACATGAAGGCAGTTATACCAGGGAACACACCAGCTTTGTGTTCTCCCTACCCAGCCCAGCCCCTTGCTCCTAGAGCATTGATTTACCCAATGTTTGTGCAGTCAAATTCCATACTAGATTTAGCAGGAATTTATATGAGTCTTTTTGTATACAAATCTCAACTCCTCCTTTCTCCCATCAAATATAGCTGAAAGTGCCAATACTTTACAAGATTTGTTTCTAGGATTTTGCTGGTCATTTTAAAAAATGAAAGTTTTAAAATTAATTTAAGTGCTTAGTTGCCTTTCTGTGCAGTGGTGTTTGACTAACAGCAATAAAGCCATCAGAAGAAGCGAATCTGGATAGTTATGTCACGAGTGAAAAAGAGTATGACAGCATATGTTTTAGTTGAGTTTATTTAGGACATCCTGCTGCTAAAATCAGCCTACAGAATGGTCAAATTTCATAAAGGTAACATTCAGACTATTTGTACTCTATTATACGTTTATTTAAAATTTCCTCTTGGTTTACTGATGTAAATGTATTGTTCATTTTTCACATACCAAGCACTGTTGTTTAGTCTCAGGGGAATTATTGTTACAAATTTAACAACTGTGACATATTAAAAAGCACATTTAAGGAAGAAATTAAGGGTTGAGAGGATGTGACCGAATGTTTCCATGGTGTTTTGCCAAAATGTCACTTAAATGCCAGTGCGATTTTAATAGGAGTTGCTCTTTCAGAACTCATCTTGCCCACCAAAAAAATAAAATAAATCTTGTCCGCATCAGTAGCAGGCATACTTTCATTGCACTTGCAGGAAAATAATTTCCTAAGTTTTCATTTTCATTTTGGTAACTACCTTTAACTACTGGGTGATTAACATGGTAGCTCTCTGCATTATGCAGCTGATTAGCAAGGAGGAAGTTGATAGCTCAGTGTGTAAGCAAAAATGTTCAAATTAGATGCCTCATGTAGGCACCTGCATCCCTAATTAACAACTAGCCAATAATGTCAGGAACTGATTTTCAGGAAGTTCTTTGTTCTTTGAAAGTCAGGCCCCAAGCTGGGCAATGAAAAATAGAAACCTGAAACATCGATGATTACTTCTGAGAAACTCCAGCCTAATGTCAAAGCAGATTGTGAATGGTGCATGCGCAAGTCTGGGAAACGCTGTCTGTGCTTATTTTTCTATAATTTTTATTGCCTTTCTAAAGTTATCGGAGTGAGATTGTTGTGAGAAGCATTTTCGCATGTATGATTTTCTATGAGCAGAGAGCTTTCTGGGGAAGCTGGAGTAGTGATAGAAGGCATTCCTGGGAGATATGTCCCCCAAACTCATCTGTGCTTTAAGTTAAGTGTTTTAACCTAGAGTAAGTTTTCTAGAACTGGGTTTCTACCTGTGTGGAAAATGCCACGGTCTAAAAGCTCCATATGTGATTTTCTCCTCCCTGAGATCTACTGAACTGAGTTGCCATCTGAGCGCTATCTTCTGATCACCTTATCCCAGCTGCCTGCTACAAGCGTCCCGCTTGCTCTGATGCTCAGGTCAGTGGCATGAGGAACAACATAAGCTATTTTCTGGTTAGGATGGCTTGAATCCTGCAGACTTAGCTCAAGCTGGGACTGATGGCCTTGGGCTGAGCTGCTGGGCCCATGGGCAGGGGTGTGGAGGGGAGCCTGGGCAGGGCCATTAAGGCCTGTTAGTGCCCTCAGGGCCCTGACACAGAGGGTCCCGAAGCTGATGCAGATCTAGTGGGCAATTTGAGAAACAAAGCAATGTTTTCTTTGCGTTGTGAACCTTACACAGGACGATTCACTTTGAGACGATCAGGCTAGCTTATAGTGGCCATACTGAAGGGGAAAAGAGTAGCACAAAGGGAGCAGACCTCAGTGACATTTTTCTCTCCCACAAGCAGGAATGGGTGCTCTCCCTTCTACAGCAATGCGTGGTAGATTTTGTTTATTTAATTCTCCTGTGAGGCTGTGATAGTATATGTCCAGGAATTTCTTTCCTTTTTGTCTTGAAGTCATTAATTATTTTCAGTTGTATTAACAAAAAAAAAAAAAAAAAAGTCGCGTAGGAAGAACATACCTGAGAATTAAAACTGCAAGAGCCTGTAGGTTTTTCTGAGTTTTCTCCTGAGAAGAGCTTGGTCCTGCCACTTGCTAGCATGTGTTTATCAAACGCTAGATGCATATGGATCCGTTGTGGGGGCACATGCAGAGGACTGGTATGCCTGCAGGAGGGACAGTGAGGCAGCAGCTCCTTTGGACAGTTCAAGGCCACACTTGTGATTTGGATGTGCGTAGCTAGCCGTACATCATTACGGAGACATTAGGGCTCGAGGCTTGGCAGCAGTTGTGACATTAAAATGTATAAGATGTTACCAAAGGAAGCACTTGGCGAAACTTTTTTCGGCTTCCCCAGACATAAACAACAAATTTTCTCAACAATGGTAGGTTATGACTGGGGGTGAGTCACTAATGTGTTTAGAAGGATGTCCTCTCCCTGCATGGAGGAGACCACAATTGGCCAAATTAAGCCAAGACAGGGTAACCCTCCTGGCTGAGGGGCACAGTGGGGAATTCCCAGATGGCTTTTTGAAATCTTTGTATTATACACCACTGCTGTTCTGCGTGAGAGCTCTGCAGGAGCTCTCTGAATCTGTGCAGGACAGATTCTCCAGTGGTAGGAATTGGTGTGGCCGTTTGGTGTCTATGCGGATAATCTGATTTATACCAGCTGAAAGGTCTTCTTTAGGAGTAGACCCTGGTTTCAGTTGCTAGCAAGAAGGTGACTTGGTCATTTCTGCTATTTCTGGTAGTTTAAGGGAGGTATCTGCCATGGAATTCAAAGGGGACTTGGAGCATGCTGTGGCTATCTGGAGATAAAATTTAATCTTTGTATCTGATAAGCTATTTACGAAACTTTGATTTCCACTTTTGAATTAACCTAGTGCTCAGGGACTTTTATATATGGCCCAAGCTATAGAATAAGTTCTTTATGATACACCTTATTTTCGAAGAGAAAATATGGTGAAGATCTAGTGTCACGATCTGTTCAGAAAAATCCACAGAAAAGATCTGCAACTTGGAGAAGTGTATCTTCATTCCTGGATGATGTAGTAACAGTTTAGCTTTTAGAGCTGATTTTACAAAAATATTTATTCCAGTGAAATTAATACCAGTTCACTTTTAGTATTTTTCCTTGTTCCTTCATTTGGCTCATGATGAGGTGAGAGTTGCAGTGATGGCACGTAGAAACTCTTATTTGCAATAACTTTACTCTAACAATGCAGTCTTATGAGGAGCACCATAAGGCTCCATGCGGCCATATGCACTGATGCACCAACACCACGATGTCAAAATTCAAGTGGAAAGACTTAACATCTGCCTGGAAATGTAACAAAGCAATATTAACATTTTCATAAAATGTTCTGAAATCAGTTTGGGTTGGCTCGCCATTCAGATACTTAAGCCAAAGAGACTGTCCTAGGAGTGGTGTAAACAGAGAAGCAATACATAGTAGTAAGTGAGGTTGCAGGATCTGAAGTGCCATTTTAATAAGTCAGTTAAAGTAGCAGATCTTTGTAAAATCCCTTGTTTGTCTGCCTGTGCCTACATACTTGAAAAGACATAAGAAAACCTTGCACACACCACTGTACAGTGTAGGGACAGTGTTTTCATCCTGATGCCACCTAAGAAATTAATAGGAAGTTCAGCCTTTATTTGATATTTTTTCTGAAGCTCACCTCAGCTATCTAGTTTGGAGAAAGGTGCCAGTCAGGTACTGTGAGACAGTCACTGTAAGTGTTGAAAGAGGAAGTGAAGAGTGTACATGACTGCAGTCTGTCCACCACAAAAAGGTATTCGCAGTGAGTTTTAACCTAGCAGCAAAAGAAATAACATGAACTGATAGGTGGGAACCTGAGGATGAACATTTCTGAACAGGAAAATGTAAGCGAATGGCAACACTGAGTAATGAAACATTGCTGCATTTTACTAAGAGATGCCTTGAATGCTTCATCACTGAAAGCCTCAATAGCCTTGCAGGGAGGATACTCTAATTCAGCCACAGTCTAATGGGGTCAGTGCAGGAATTAGAGGTTGAAATCCCATTGCCATTGGGACAGAAGTTTAATTAGAGTGGCTAGGCTATAACAATCCCTTCAACGCTTGATATTTTTCACTCCAGCTGGGCTTGCCAGACTGAGTCTGTTGAGGTCCTTGATAACTCTTTCGTCTGTGTATGCCTGGACAGATTTTTATTTGCATGCTAGTTTGGGAATTGGTTGTTCTTTGTATGAGTACTTGTATTTACATGTGAACAAGAATATTTGTTCTTCATCAGCCTTTGTTCTCCTATTTTTAAAAGGCTTACTCATCCCCTCAAAGATTAGAATCAGCTCCATCTGATTTAGGTGACAGTTCTCACCCCATGTGCAGCAAGAAATTGAAATGAACTGTTTCTGGAATGAGCCGTTGTTGATCCAAGCTGTCCAACAAGTACTTGAATAACAAATATCTCTTACCAAACCAATGTTGGTTCATGAACAGAGAAAAGAATGAAGTTCGCTGCTTGTTTGCAAAACACAGTTCAGCTCTTTCTTTGCCAAAGTCGAGCTGCCAGGAACTAGATCCTTAGCTGCTATAAACCAACTCAACTCATTGACTTCAGTGTGGAGGTGACAATTTACATTAAGTGATCATCCAGCCTCAAAAGAGCAGCAAGACAGCAGTGTGAAAAAAACAAATGATGGGGAATGGTAGAAAGACATTTCAGCCTAGCCAGAGAGATTTTGGGGATAAATTGCAGATATGGTCTGGGTTTTTTTCAAAGGTAAGTTTTTTCCTCTCTTATCTCCTATTTTGTTTTGCTTGCAAAGATCAAATGTGAAGCAAAACTTGTAAGGAGGGATAACGTTAGCACAAGTGATGCAGCTGCCGGGAACGGACAACTTCAGGAACCAAAGCTCTTCCTGTTGACAGTGTTTGCCCTTTCTTGTATCACTTCGTTCAGTAAAGAATATCACTTGCAGCTAGAAGAACTGCTGTGCTCATGTTGCTCTGTCATCACCATTACAGGAACACCATCTAATCAAATACATCAGATTTTCCACTGAAGTTGTGTTTATGGACTTAGCAGTGCAACTGGCTTGAGTATAAAAATCCTAGCAATTTCAAATGTTAGAAATTGAATCATTTGCTTGATCTTCTCTTCTGTGGTTTGGTCATGAGACAGTTGTATAAAGAGGCATCACGCCCAAAATAGGAACACTGTGAAACAGTAAATTCTTCAGACCAAGCAAGCATTGTGTAGTATTCTGCACCTGTACAGTTGTTACTTCTGAAGTTGTCATGTTTGTCTTTGGCTAAACATTATGTGGAAATTGTGCCTCCTTGAACTCAAAGCAGATTTGAAATGAGCCAAGCTCAGGGGCTGGCTGCTGTGTATACTGATGGGTGTAGAGTTAGTGCTAAGTTAAGCAACTGTGTAAGGAAGATTCAGTCATCCAAATCATAGAATCATTTAGGTTGGAAAAGACCTTTAAGATAATCGAGTCAAACCGTAAAAGAAACAAAACTGAGGAGTAAAGCAACTAAAATGTTATTGCCTTACGTTGAAAGTGGGTCCCTGGGTGTGTGGAGGTGTGAGGGTCTAAAAAGTGAATGGGTGACCTGTGGATTCAGTTGGGCTGGAGAGAAATCGTAATGGAGGAGTTCCCTTCCTGTCAGAATGGCAAAAAACATCCTTCAGCACTAAACAACTTTCATTAACATTTCTAAAGCTAATTTGCTATCATTTAGCATGTTATATTCATGGCACTTGGAAACAGGAATTAAACAAGGCACATAATTAAGGGTTATTAGCGTTATTTACTACCAGTGGTATTGTAGCATTTAGAGGCACTTCTTGGGTTGCTTTTTGCTATAGCTTATACAAATACATAAGAAGAGGCAGATCTCCAAAACATTTCCATTTAAGAACACTGTTAGCATTAACAGAAATACCCCCCAGAATGTAAAGCAAGATTTCTTTTCTAATGAACAGATAATAGCAGCTACTCAGGATAAGCCAGCAACTTAACTTTTTGCTCACTTGCCACTCGTGTTTTATGGATGAAAAAAAATGTTGGTATGAGATTTCTAAATTACTTCTGTAGCAAGTAATGCCAGCAGAAATGTTTTGAAATAATTCATCTGTAAAATTGTCTAAATGCAGGACATATATTGCATACTTTAATAGTTAATGTGTTGGTGAATCCTGTAGCAGTTATCTTGTTCCAACTATAGAAGGCATTTCTAACAAACTTTTGTGCAAGATAGCAAAAAATTGGAAATTAGCCATAGAGTTTTAAACCATCTTAAAACAAGAACATTAGTGAATAGCTTCTCTAGTATCCTGTTAAATTTCAGGAGTCCTTCTTCAATGTCTGTAATTGGGAATAGCCTGACTCACACCAGCAAAGCCATAGCAGCTGAAGATTTGGCCCACGAGGTGTATCCAAAATACTGCAAATTCCTACAAAAAGGAATTCTTCGTCTCCATTAGCATTTCAACACACACTCGCTACAGAGATCTCACTGGGGGTAAAGCATTAAAACCATTTCAAAAGTGGTTTAGTTGGCTAATTAGACAATAAGCATAAACCTGATTCATCCAGCTGTACAAATAAAACGTGACTTTAAAGTTTAATGTCCTGTGTGCACAGAGTAGTCGTGAACTTGGAGCCAAGATGGGCTGAGAGGAAGGTGGCTGGCTTACAGCTCAGTAGTGGTGTGTCTGAAGGCTGAAACCTTTGGAGAACTAAAGGAGAGTTTATTTTAAGTGTAACTAAAAGGAACTAAGTACCAGTTACCACAAATAGGGTGATCTTTATCTTCCTTTGTTGGCTTGTGTGGAGGGAAAAGAATCTTTAAAAGACTTGCCCAGCCGCAGGCTTCACAAAGAGGATATCTCGTCTCACATTGCTGACATGTCTCTCATTTTTCGGGTGCTACTTTACCGTTGAAGGAAATTAACAGGTCATTTTAATGTCCTCTTACGCCCTTGGCTCTTGGGTAGGTGTGATCAAGTAGCTAAACACACAACTGACATTTCTCCCCTCCATCCAAATGCGTCCATCCTGCAATTGTTAAGGAAAATTAGGCTCTTCTTGTGCAGTTTTCCACTTTGGCTATCTCGGAGTGGCACCTGTAAGCGCTCACTTTGAGAGATTGCTAATGTGCTAATTACCCAGGACCCAAAAATGCAAGCTGTAAACAAATGAGGACCGTATTTATAATCAATCAATTTTATGACCTTCTGATGGTGATGATATCAGTGGAGTTTACATTGGGAGCCCTTGTACTCCTCCAGGGCAGCTGTGCCCTTATGTTTTACTTACAGCTAGAAGAAGATTTTGCTAATTTACTTTATAGTAGGCGTACTTAAGAAAAATATTACCTTCCCAAAGCAGCTGAGCCTGTTACCAAGTCTCATTTTTAAATAATGAAAACACATGGACTGTCAGTACCTTCAGGGTGTATTGTCAGGTGACGAGCTGTTTTCAAAACATCCATGGCAGAAAGTAATGACTTCAGAGCAAAATATTGTTCTCATTGGTATAAGTTGCCGTGAGACAAATCCCACACCCTCTGATGTCAATGGAAAGACTCTGTTCGACTTCAAACAGGACTGGATCAGGCCCTAAAAGAAACGTTGCCATCATAAAACACCAAAAATGCTTTATGGTTCATACATTTTAAAAATGCTCTGCTCACTGGTGATCTTCTATGCAGTTTACCTGGCTACATGTAACTTGTAATTTTTGTGTTTGTTTTGCAATGGATTTATGATAGACGAACACCCATAAAGTCTGATTTGTGAAGTGTTAAAATGATGTCCTGGAAAGCCACACAATGCCAAGGTATACAAGATGCCCTGCAATACCTCAGCTCGAGGAAGGCTATCCAACTTTCCTGATGTTACTAAGTTCTCACAAAGAAAAACAATGTTGTTTAACCATAGACAGATGTGTTAAAAATAGCTCGATTTTGTGCCCTTGTTTTTTTACTGGAATCGTTAGCTTTTTAATCTAAATTCAGGCTAAGAGTTTGAGAATAGAACTGTTTCCTACATTTCCCAAAGCTCTGCTTGGGCAGTTGTTGATTTGAGCAACTTTTAAAAATGGGACAAGATGGGGGCCCTCTGTGTCCATGATTATGAGCCCCTCGAGCTGGAAGCCCAGAGGTAAGCTCCAAACCAGCAGCAGATGCGCGCTATTCAGCATAATTCCTTTGTCTCAGCATTGGACCCTGATTTAAGCGTGGGTTATAAATGAGATTTGTTCCTTAGGCTTGTTAAGGATGTGGCTCTGCAGAGAGGATCAGAGCTCCATTTTTTTCCTGCATCATATCTGCTACGATCAGATGCCTGAGGGGACCATGCTGGAGCCCTGATGCTGGGCAACTGATGAAATTAGTCATCCGAAAGGCGCTCTGGAGCTCTTCTGAGCTTCTGCGAATTAGTGCTTTGCATATGCTGTGGAGCTTGCTGGATGCCTTTGCCTCCCTGAGATCTCTGCCGGGTGGGGATGAGAGCTGCTCCTGCCTGTGGGCTGGCATTGCTAACCGGAGGGACGGGACCATGCTGTCCCCTGGGGACGTCCCGCTTCCCTGGGTGCTGAGCAGAGGGCTCAGGGAGCCCCTGGGAGAGTGCTGCCCTCATCTTAGAAAGCTGAGCTTTCGCAGTCCTGTTTGCAGGGCAGGCAGCTGGCCAGACAGCTGGATTGCCATGGCAAAGACAGTGTCTGGCCTTTTTAAAAGAGAAACTTGCTAGATTTATGTGCGGGAATGGATGTAGTCCTTCTGGAGTTGACGCAGTCTAATGAATGAGATGGGGAGTAAAATACTTTATACTTGCTATCAGGGGTTAACGACTCCTGCCCTCTCCGTTTTCCCCTGCTCATGTTTTCCCTCTCTCCCCCTCCTCCCCTCCCAGTCCCCCCCCTGCTGCGCGTCTGTATTTTCCGAGCAGTGGCACCACCTGGTTTGTTTTCTGTGTCAGGTATATTACAGACTGTCTGTCAGAGGTTAACTGCCACAGCCAGCTCAGCCTTTTCGCTTATTGTACTACCTGGTCTAAACTCCCTCCCTGCTTGGATGCCTCTTGTTATGTTTCCCAGAATGTAACGGTACCTGAAGAAAGCAGCTTTTTTGGTCGTTTTTAGTTTTTCAGTGGTTAACAGGATGATGAGGATGGTGTCTCTGCCTGCCTGTGGTCTTGGGAACCCACTCTGTGTGCCTCCATGGCTCTGCCTGTGCGCTAGGGCCTGAAAGACCTTACAGCACAGAAGTGCACTCAAGTTACACATCAGAGACTACGTTTGCCGTTTCTGCTCTCAAAGAAAACACTGATGTGAATTTTCCTCTGTTGATGCCGACTCTGGCTGTGTCCCCAGTCCGTATCAGAGAGGTCAATAACCCTCCCCAGCTGCCTACATGGAAGAGAAACTTCAGCTTGCAGCTCAGATGGGAGCTCTGGGATGGTTGTACAGGTGCTTGGCATTAACCCTGCAAGAAGCAGGGCCTTCTGTTCTGGGCCAAGAGTCTATCTGGGCCCTAGAGGAGGTACAGAAAGTCCTGGCTTCTTTCAGTGTTGAGGCCAAGCAAAGAGGACAGTGAGAGGAGATATAATACAACTGTTTGAAGGCCAGCTACAAAGATGATGGGATCAAACTCCTCTTGGTAGTGGCAGGTGATAAAACAAGGGGCAATGGCCATGGATTGCAGTGTGGGAGGTTCACTTTGGACATTAGGGAAAACCTTTTTCCTGGGAGGGGAGTGCAATGCTGGAGCAGGCTGCTAGTGGAGGGGTAAAGGAGGGAAATCTTCATCCCTGGAAGTTTTTAAGACTCAGCTAGAAATATATCATCTCACACATGGCTTTTCCTCAATGGGCACTGGCACAAGCCCAGGTACGCAGTTGCTCAGCAGTCTCAGGACTGTGTCTTTCTTAACAATCTCATAAACTACACACAAACCCATCCCCTCAGGAAAACTGAGCACGTTTTACTGCAAATCTGAAGGGCCAAACTAAAACTTTCCTTGTATTAACACTCCAAACTGTGAAGGAAATAGCAGCATAAAGCTGCCCTTCATGCAACTCCCCTGTACATCTGCAATGGGATAGAGACCTTTAATTGTATCTCCACAAGCTATTTTGCCCTTGGACCACGGCCTTGTTTTGTAAATGGGAGAAATGTCTGTGTGAACAATTCCAGTTCTCCTAGTAATGTGGTTATTGTCTGCGAGATTCCTTTCTCTGCTGGTGCAGCAACTGGGAATTGTGTGATGAATGACGTACTGGATGGTCCCAAAATTAAGGCGTTGTAATGCTGCCTGGGAAAATGGGGCTTCTGTGTTCCTAGGTGGGGCCCTCTCTTAACGGGATGTTTCCTGGGGGTCACTGTTTATATGCTGCTCACCTTCTGTGTCCCTGACTTATGATCCTACAAATTTGATATGCAGAAGTGCAAAGGACCACCAGCAACCACTTTATTCAACAAGAGCAGTATGTTGAATGTATAAAGTACTATATAATGCTAAGTACTGTGAATAATCATGTCCAAGGCATATCGAATTGGGCTCTGAAAATTAATGGGCACTTTTGACCTCCTTTCTGTGCCTCAGCTCCTTGCCTATAAAATGGGAAGTGTACCACTTTCCCATTTTGCAGGGTGAATAGTAATTGACTAATATTGGGCAAGCGCTCATATATTACATTGAAATGCTCTTTAGAAAAATCTAGAGGGAAATTATTAATCCTGCCTTCAGAGTAGTGTTCGGGTTGCAAAAGAAGACATAAAGACATAGTGCACAGTGAGGGGGGAGCAAAGTATTGAGTAGCCGCTCATTCATTCAGCACTGTTCACTGTGTGTTAATAAGATATGTAAAAATTGTCTGTAGTGATGCTGTAATTAAAGACCCCATCATGAGACATAAGCACGAGAGAGCTGTAGTGAGATACCTGCTTTCCTTAATTGGCAGTGCTCTGTTTTGAAGACTAAATGCAGATTTTTTTAAAATGTCATTTTAAATATGGTTCCTCAGGACAGAAAACTGATGTTCAAACAAAGGTCTTTAATTTGATTAGCCAGGAATTGCATCCCTTTTTGCTTTTCAGTCTTTTAAATTAATGAATTCTTAGAAGACAGTGCCCAGAAATGAAATGCTTAGCAATACATGTACTAATGCAACTTCAGAGAAAGAATCAAGTTGCAGGAGTTTTGGAAAGCGCCTTCTATTTATATAGCTTCAGTCACTGAAACAGAAACAGTAACTACATCAGGTGACGCAAAGTACACAGCAAATACAAATATCTGGATTAATAGATACAGGAATCAGCTAAAATCAAATCTATAATTCAAGTGTATTTATGCAATACACTGGAAAATGTCAATAAACAGCAAAATCTGAGTGCAAGGTATTGAGATTAAGGTTATATTTTTCCCAAGTGATTCCAAGTGAGTAGAGGATCCTAAATACAATGGATTAACTGTTGAATACTAGAGTTAAGTTTCCTCACTGGAGCAGTGGGCAAAAGGATGGAAGTTTGTGATGCAGAACAACACAGATGAAATATGAATCAGAATCAGTTAGCAGCTCAAAAGTATCAGCTGGACTACAGTTGGTAATAATAAACAATACTGTTGTTGACATGCATTTTACAAAGGTTAGGGTTGATCTCCATTGCCAGAAATATTTTTCCTTGTCCCTGCATTTGCTGCATTTTTTTCCAAGTATTTTGCATTGCCTGTTAGTCTGTGGAACACTAGAGCATCTCTAGCATCACTGAGTCTCTCTGCCAAGTTCCAGGAATAGAAGAACAGCTACCAAGAAAGGTCGTTTTTCTGGTATTCCAACTTGCACAGTGAAATGCAAAGCATTTGAAAAATAAGCCTGGGAACTTGGCTGGTTCTCCTTGGGGATTACCCATCCATTACCCATTCCCTCTTTTACAGACCAAATGGCAGAACTGAAATGAAAAGGTACCATAAGATGAACAAGTTCCCTGGCTGGTTTTATACGTCACAGTGGAAGAGTAACATCTCACTCAAATGGTGCATGATACCAGATTATCTTCTGCCGTCTTCCTCCCAGGCATATGGCTAACAGATATTAACTTACGCATACATGAAGAGGAGACTGTTTTCCATCTCCTGGTGTTGTGGTGCCGTCAGCCCTCTCAGACCAAAGCAAGATACTGCTTAGCAAGGCACACTGGGGCTCCTCAGCTGCTGCTGTCTCAACCATGCTGTAATGCTAAAGGGCGTAACATGAGACCATCTTTCAGGTCTAACTGCTACCCAGAGAACAAGGAGTGCAGCCTTCTGTCTGCTGGTGTACCAGCCTTTGGCAGAAAGTTGCAGCAGTTTCTGGGGTGGGATACTTTTGCCCTGCATTTTAGTGTGCTGTTGTAGCTTAGAAGGGGAACAGGTGTACCCCTTACAGTAGGCTCCTTTTATCCTTCTGACTTTGGTCTCTTCTGCCTTTCTTCTTATGAGTGCTTGGCGGGCTGGGAGCTTCAAATTTGTCTTGAACATTTTGCAACCAAGTTTGTCGCTGAGGGCTAAACACAATGCCAGCCTGAGCAAAGATGTGAACTGAGGTGGTGGGTTAGCTCTAGCTGGTTTTCCTCTGTTTTACTTAGACCCCTGTGCATGGATTTGGATTATTCTTTGGATCACAGGTTATGCAGAAGTGCCTTCAGCCTGGGTGGGAAGACAGCATGTACTATAAAGGGGAAAAAAAAATCGGTGAGCTGAAGACAGTCCATTCAAAGCACTGCTTTCTGTGTTCTCAGAGGGGTATTTCTGGGGCATTCAGTATGCACAATATTGACGAGAAAAATCCCTTTTCCCTATTTTTTCCTTGCTAACCTGTTCCAGAGTCCTCCCAGGGAAAGACTCTGATTTACTTGAGTGGTCCTTGTGCCCTTTCAACTTGAATAACACTGCAGGCTTTTCCAGACACCCTTAAATAATGTGAAGGTGACCCATGAACTGAACTAATAAACATAACCAGTCAAGCTCCTTAGGATCAGACTTTATTGTCTCGGTTTCACTATCAGTTTTGGTTACTCCAGGCACTCAGAATCAGGGTCCTGAATTTTTCTTCATTACTCTTATTTCTCTGCTGTGTTTAACCAGCCTCTCATTAGGCTTCAATCAATATTCACTTTTCATGGGAGCTAATTTTTTTGGCCCATGCAAATAATGAATGGTTATTCTTAGAGCTAGAGTGTAATGTCGTGCATGCAGCTGCCTTTGATTACCATGTTTCTGAGGCCCCCCTATTATTTTGCCTCCTCAGTAAAGCCTTAAATGACGTTATAGTCACAGATAGCACAGCAAAAACTTTGCGAGTTTGAAAGAACAGAGTGGAAGTAGTCAGCAGGAGCTGGATGCTTCAGTCCTGTTGCATGGTTGCTGCCTGCTGGCCCCTAACCTTTGTAGAGTAGGAACTGGAGTTCACAGTGAGGTGGTGAGGGACTTTCTGCTGGTGAATCTGGAGTCCTGGTGGCCACCAACATTACCCCTGAGTGTAAGTCATTCAGCTTTTCCTTTTTCCACATTTACCAGATGGTTGGGTGGGATTGTGGGTCTAACACGTCAAGCCAAGTAGGTGGGGATGGACAGAGCTCACTGGGATGTGTTTGATGCCTGTGAGATCGGGGCATTATTTTGGAGCAAGCATTTGGGCTTTCTCCTGCATGAGTCTGGAGGAGCCTTGCTGACTTGCAAGGCTGCCATGAAACTCATTTGCATGATTTTTTTCTCTTTTTGTTTGTTCATTTGTTTTTCCTGAAAGCCCCTCATCTTTAGTGAACCCTTCCACCCAAGAAGGAGTAAGTAGGACTTCGCTAGAGCCTAAGGTGATGGTCTTAAATTGTCCTAAACTCCTTATTCCTTAAGTGAATAAACAGAAATAAGTAGGAAAATGTGCCTGCATTTCTTGGGGTGATTGAAGGAGCAGCTTACACTGCCTGGAGCAACGTCCATCTTGGGTCAAGTGGTGCACAGCTACAAATTGTGTGTAGCGTCTACCAGTCATCCCACAGCTGCATCCTTCTCTATATAAAGCAACTTACTGAGAAGTTAAAATAACTCCATTTCATTACTAAAGTAACGTTTTTAAGTTTGCTTTAGATATGTTACATATAGTTTTTTTAAGTACAGCATTTCAGACCTAGTTCTGCAAAGAAGCTTACCTTTGTGGGTTGCATTAAAATAAGCAAGTACTCAAATCTTCGCAGAATTGATGCTCTCAGTAGAGCTAGCCAGATAATTTTCTGTTGCAACAGTTTTCAAATGGTTCAATGGCTGCCAAAACCCCACAAAAACAGTTTAAGAAAAGACAGTTTTTCATTTTAAAACAAAAAGTAGGAAAATGTTGAAGAAAAGGATTTTTTTTTTTCATTTTCCTCTAAATTTTTCATAGGAAAACAAATCATTTCCTGAGTAGTTCCAGCTTTAAATAGTTCCTTTAACTGTCTTGGTTTGTTGAGTCGAGAATATAGCAAGCTAAGGTTTTTGGTTTGTTTTTTTTGTTGTTTTTTTTTTTTTTCCAAGCAGGCACATGTTCACAGAGATTAGCTATGGATGGAGATATGGATAGAGATACTCTGATACATGCACAGATTTGGCAGATATGACTAGCTACTAAAGAGCTTAAAACTACAAAGCAGTTTTGTCAACTAGAGAAAGCCAAATGTATTTTTTAAAGATCAGATATTTTAAGTGTATATAAGCCAGCACACAGCTGTTGATTGTAACTTCAAGTGTGTAGCCTAGCTTTTAAAATGGTCATGTTAGAGTCCCCAGTCTGTGCGCAGTTGCACATACCAGTAGCTTTGCATATTGCAGTCTCTTTGGTAATGCCTATCCGGTGCCGAAAGCACAACCTTTGGTTTTGCTCCGTCCCCTGCCTGCTTTCCACCCACGTGGCTGCACGCACAGGGCACATCATGGAGGGAGCAGAAGGGCTACCTGCAGCGTGTCCTTCTCTGATGTGCTTGCTGGAAATACTTGTGTGTTTTGAGTCACCCTGCTCAGGGGCTTGAATCTTTTTACTCTACCTATATGGTCTTTTATGTGTTTCAGAATGGGCAGTTTCTTATTCTGCAGCAGGCTGAGCATCGCAGATTTTACCAGGGGCCTCTAGGTGCTACCAAACTGCAGATATTAAGAACAGTTTGTAGGCCTGGGCACCAAAGTTTGTTACAACACTTATTTATTACCAGTCTCATATAACTCATTCATGGTAAACAATGCAGGTTTTATTATGTGTAAGTAATAGGAGACCTTTGCTTTTTCCACTTACAAACATGCCATGGGTAATTATTCCTGTATTAAAACGACATGTGGACATATTTGCGACATGCAACAGTTCCATTTCTTTGAAGAGAAGTATTATTCTAAACAAGGTTAGCCACCATTTATTTTGAGGGGTTCTTGCATTTCTGTGTTTGAAGCACTTTGCGGCTTTCCTTGTCTATTTGATAATCATTAACATGTTCCATCGTTAACCTTCAAGCAGCTTTGCTTGAAACTTTATATGCAACTTTTCAAACATTTGTCTTGCATTGCAGACTGTGGTTTGCTGGGGCTGTTTTTATGATCACTAGTGGTAAAATCAGGAAGATGAAGAATGGGTGTGTATTGAAGAGCAGCGCATCCAGCATTCTAGGTCTTAAATTAGAGTGATGAGTATAAACATTGCAAACAGAGCTTTTTCAACTCGATTGCAATTATATTTGAAATTACCTACAATTACCAGTAACCATCTCAAAGCTAGAAATTAACTTTGTAGGCTTTCCTCCAGATGGATCAGCTGTTAAATGTGCTGTCTCGTGCAGCTGAATGGAGGGAAGAAGGGTGAGGAGGCATCTGAATGGCAACTGTGCTGTCTTCTAGCTGAAGCAGAGCTTGTGCTGCCTGTCATGAATGTGCATGCTTTCACTTTGAAATAAACCCACGCCACTTTTTGAGACATAGTTTGGGAAACTGTGGCTTTGCTGACCTCAGCGGACTGTAACCCTGGAAGCCAGTGCAGAAAGTGACCCTTTATTTTTGCTGTGAAAACTGGCAGAGGGACTGCTTCCCCTTTACCGTGTAAGGCTGCATGGGGAGGCTGGGGAGGAGTCAGGCCCTGGCTGCTCCCCTGGCCCCACTCCCTGCCAGTGCTGCCATTAAAAGGCAGAAGCAAAGCTGCTCTGCGGCACTCAGGGTTGCTGGGGGGACCATCCTGGCTTTCCAAATGGGAACCCCCATCCTTCCGTACCCCCCTGTACTGGATGCTGTGCAGTTTGCAGAATCCAACATCCAGAGGTGAATTAATGTGAGCAGGAAAATGCCCCTGAGCAGCCACCAGAGAAATGAACCCACTGCACTGACTCTCATGGTAGCACTTGGGTCTAGCAGAGTGCCCTCCCTTCCTACGTGGAGCTTGGTGGAGAGCAGCCTGTCCGTGTCTCCCTCCCCGGAGTCAAGTCAGGAGCAAAAGGTTACATTTATCGCAGCTCCACTTACTGCCTGACCAGCTAGAAAGTAGTATTTTCTGATTCCTGCTCTGCTTGATGATTTCCTGCTGTTATTTCTTCAACTGATCCTCATAATTCATTTGGCTAGCTCTATACCAATTTCTTCCATAGCCACTGTGGCCAGAGAAGTTCAGACTCTTCTCCCTCTTCTTCCAGGATAAATCAGTGCACAAGGATGTTGCTGTGGCTCTGTGGCTGCAGTGGACTTCACTGATTTTCGGCTGGTGGAGCTGAGGGAGGTATTTTGCCCAAAGCATCTCAGAAATGCTTGTGATTTCAGCTTCCAACATGACTGTGAGCTGGGGAATGAGAACGTGCCAGGAGTGTCAGTGACAGCTTTAGAAATGGATTGTTTGCATAAACTTGAAAACAGTACAAGCATAAATGTATTTCCTTTGTTTAACTTTTCACTCTTGTTTACTCGTCTCTGCTTCTAAAAGGCTTTGCAAGTAAACTCTGCAAATCTTTAAGTTTCACAGGCATTAATGGGGGCTGGGAGTTCTGGGATCACTCCTCAGCCTTGCTGTCTGGGAGCTGAGGTGCGGGGCAGGATCATAAGGCTCTGATCCACAAGCCATCAGAACCAGCAGGAAGCTTTTTACTTACTTTGCCTTGGAAACTTCTGTGCCCTTGGGGTTTCATTGACTCCCCAAGGACAGCACCCATCTCAAAAAACCAGACAGGGTCAGGATTCCCTCAGTGCACCTGAGGAAGATAGAGGCTTCTATGGGCTGTAGTGTTCTTTGCTAGAGAAAAACTACTTAGGCTGTGAGTTTTTGAGGGAAATAACTGTTGTTTAGTCCTGTGTTTTACAGCAACAGTGCAGTGGAGTCCTGGTCTATGCATACTGGGGGGGAGGGAGAGGAGCTTCAACTATACAACAAATGAAAATCCAGGTCTCCTGTTGCCTTTCGTAATGATTCCTCCTCCTCTGCATTTATCTAGTCAATCACCTTATTAAATCTGTGCGTGTACCTCTGTTTGTGCTGTCCTTGCCCTGCATGGATATAAACTGGATGCAGGCATTGCTGGATGACATTTTGAATGGTTACTAAAACTACCAGCTTTCTCCTTGTCTCTTACGGCAGCTATAGAGGACTACAAACCCTTTGGCTTAGCACCTCAAAGAAGGGAGGACCAGGACAGCATGAAAGCTGCTTGCTTTGTTGCTCCCAGTTAGACTGGAAGGGCCTGACTTCCCCATCCCATAGTTACACACATGACTGGGCCTGGGTAATTTATTTCCTGTGATCACTGCTCACCTGTGGGAGGAAGGCTCAAAAATCAGTTCAGGCAGAAGTGTTTGGGCCCGGTGCCTGCCAGGCACATTGAGCAGCCTGCATGTCTTGTGTGGCTTTCAAACCCGGGGCAGACCAGAGGCAGCTGTAAATGGGCTCTGGAGCGTAGAGAGTAATGCTTTATAACTGGTAGCTCTTTGGGGACTCGCAGACTGCTCCGGCAGGGCCTCTAAAAGTTAACAGAGAAAAGTGTCAGAAGGCTCAGGTTTGCTCTGTGGGAGTCCACGCTAGCGCTTGAGTGTTCATAGGATTTCTACAGTTCTGGTATGCTGGACATGACTTGCTCAGAAAAAAGATCTGCTCTTGCAGTTAAGGCTCTGAACCGACGTGCACAAGCTGGGTTCTCTTAGATTTCCAGAACAACACTGGACAAGTTACTCAAGCCCAAATCTGCAAAGAATAATTTGTAGCTTGATTCCTATTGAAATAAATAGGAATGAAGTGTCTGAATATCTTTGTGGATCTGAACCCTTACCTGTTCTGAAATGAAAATTTTGTCAGCTTTCTGCCTGTCTAGTTTATTTTGGCTAAAAATTTGTGAACATAGGAACCGTTTTCTCAGCGTGTATGAATGGAGCCTGGCATAAACTTTGTTGCAGCCAAGACCTCCAAGCACTACCACGTGTCAATATGTCACAGAGTCTTGTGTTAAATGAGCAAGAGTCTGCAATGGGACAAGAGTTACACCTGCATTTTTGGTCATTGTTTTTAGCCTGATTTCCTAAAGGGGAAAGAAAGATTTATGCAGTCATGCTGTGTGACTCTTTGGGTGTGTGGGTCCCTGTCTCTGCTTTTTGCCCCCATCACTCTCTACCCATAGTCCAATTTCAGCCAAATCTGAGAGAGTCTCAAAAATATTCGCTTTTAACAAGCTTTATGCAACTATATGGGCAGGCATTGGAGGGAGACCTAATTACTCCTCCTAGCACAGGGAAAGCTAAGCTCAACCCTTATTAGACATTAGAAGATGGAAGAGAGCAGGAAAGCAGGAAAAGGTTAGATCACAGTGTGATGTAAGTGGGTACCAGAGAATCCACCCTTCAATTAAAGACGTCATTTTGTGTGGATTCTCTAGTGTTTAGTATGATGCACACTGAATGATGATTTTCTTTCAGCTGGAGCACCCCTCTCTCTCCCATGAGGATTCTCTGGCATCTTATACAGGGGAAGCTCACATTGCAAGTACAATTCAGTTAAACAGCCAGTCATCCACAAAGCATAAATCTAAAGGGACCAAGGCTTCATGAGGCCCAGAGCTTGCATAGCTCCTCTTTCTCCTGTGTGCACGCCTCAGTGAAGAGAGGCAGCTTACAGACTCTGAGGATCAGTCTGGGCATCTCCAGGCACATCAGGTCAAGCAGTTTCTTGAATAAGGGACCCCAGCAAGGTCAGGCTAATGACAAGTCTGTGGGACTGCTCGTGCCAGCAGTTACCCACCATTGTGCAAACTCTTGTCCTCAGCAAATGAATACTCTTACCTGCCTCATGTCCTATTTGAGGAGCTGTGACTAATGACAGTTGCTGAATCTTGCAGGAAATCGATATCTGCTGTCAACATTTTATTTCTCTGAAATTGTCCCTTACATCAAAATAAACCCTGCAGTCTTCTGACTGACACAAGTTGATACCACACACCTTATAGAACAATATATGGTTATTACTTTTCTTTTCTCTTTTAAAGATTGCAGAGTTACCAACAGTCCCTTTTCTGGACGCTATCCTTGGAGTAGAATGTTAACCCAGTGCATTCACTAAGCAAGGAGGATTTTACACATCTGTAATGTATGTGGTCACCCTGGATCTCTTCCTTGTCTCCCAAACTAAATAGCTGGGGTAGGCGAGATGCTAAGCATTATCAGACTTTGGTGAGCCTCTAACCTTGTCAGACATGCATTAACACTGTCAGGTGCATAAAATCATTTGGCGTAACAGGGTGGTTGTTGTAGCTTTGCCTACTCCTGCCTCCTTTACCTTTCTGTAAGTCAGTACCACCATCTGCTCTGAAAGCTGTGCACCAGCCGCTTGTCATCCATGCCGCACTGGACGAAGCTGTTCCAGGGCTCCATGCTGGATCATCTAGAGGTCATATGGGGCAGCCTAAGAAGCAAGAAAAGCCCTTCTTACTCTCCAAGGTTGCTGTCTTCCCTGCTAGATTACTGCTGCAAAGAGAAAAGCTCCTTTTAAGCTTGGATTGTGCATATAATGGTAAAAAGCTCAGTTGCTATCATTGCTCATGAAGGATGACTAATGTGAAAGTACTTTTCTTGACCTGCCTGGTAGGTCCACATTTCAGCTTTGTTCAGTAAAGCACTTAAGCATGTGCTTAAAATTAAGTGTGCTGCTGACTGGAGGCCTTGGACAATAAATATGCTACTGGAAAAGTATCTGGACCATACATTTATTAGTCTGTCTAAAAGCCCTGTTATTTCTTCTTCAGTTCTGAAGTAAATCACGTCTTTCAAAAGCCACCGTTGTGGGTAAATGTCTGATTTTGATAGACGTTGCATATTGCAGCTTTTGCTGATTTTAAATAAACTTATAGATGCTCAGTACATCCGCAAATGAGACACAGCTTGGCTCCTTTCAGCGGTTTGGTGTTTTTTGAGAAATCTCGCTTTGAACTACCCATCTGCAGGCTTTTTCTTTTTACTGTCTGTGTGGCCATCCTGCAATTACCTGTAGGTTTATGATCCTTCTCTAGAGAACAAGTTGGTTGGACAGTCTGACGATAAAGAAAGATGGGGGTGATAAAATGGGGCAGAGTATGATATCAGTTACAAATGTCACACGAGTGTGCCTCCAGGTTTACACTGCTGCAACTTTGCTCTGGATCTGGCTCCAAGATTTGCCATAAATGGCTATTTCAATAATTTTGGAGTTTAGTCTGTTGAATAAAAATGTACCATCAAGGGTTGGGGGCCTTTGTGACTGCAGTGAAGACAGACTGGAGCGAGCAACTCATTGGCAAAGTAAGTGGCAGGTAAATCTGTGGGAGTGGGAGGAAGAAACTAAAACATGTTTTTAAAGGGTTTATGGCTAGCCGTTTATTTCCTTAACCCCTGGTTCAATGCTGGGCAACAGTAAACAAGGAAGGAGCCATAGTTGCCTCTGAAATGAACTGATCATGCAAAGAAAGGCTGTAATTCCCCAAAGTGGCAAAAGATTTTGGGAACCTGCTTGAAACTCACTGAAAGGGCTGGGGAAGTTCAGGTGAGTGCTTCAGCCCTCTTGGAAGACTGGATTTCTATGAGGTGGAGGGAGAACAGATCTCCAAATCATTGTTTTCTTCTGGGGTGCTTGTTCATAAATACCATCTTTAGTTATTCCCGTGCAAGGTCAAATGTTCAGTTCTGTGAAAACCCCTGAAAATAAACAAGTAGAGAGATGAATTCAGGAGCTGAAGTGAGCATGCACAAGTCAATGTGAATCAATGGCATTGCCCATATCTGAAGTCAGTGTAGAGCTGGGCCTTAAATCAGCTATTTTTAGCAGTCAGTAGTGCAAGAGCACAATCAGTCTATATTTACATTGGATAATATTTGTGTTTAGTATGTAATTACCATTGACCCTGTTTACACATATAATTAACAGTTTGACATCGCATCCTGCTGGGTTGACATCTGTAGAATTCAGGAAGGGCTCAGGATCTCCAAAGAGCGTTTTTGTTTCAGGTTAGACGTGGTCTGATTGTCTAAATTAAAGACATGTCAAACCACATGAAAAGTTCAAGACAGAAGGTAACCACACAGGACGTGGCATGTGGGCCAGGTAATCACAGTGGTGGAAAGAACGGCCACACTTGTGAGGAGCCTACTCCTCTACAGGCTTTGGAAAAAAAAAATGCTCCTTTTTTGTTTTTAGTAGGAAATAAAAATTAGTAAATGCAACCCCTGGCTGCAAGGAAGCACAAATAAAGCAAAACAGATGTTCATTAGCTAATCACTTGCAATTTTTTCCCCTCTTGTTCTTCATGGAGGAAAACAAAATTGAGCATGTGGGAACTTGCCTGTTGAGAAAACATTTGGATCTTCAGTCATTTATCTGTTTCACCTCTGACTCGGTTCAGGCCTCCATTAAAAGGCAGGCGGGGTGCTATCAGAAAGAAAGGTCAGCGGGGATCACTGCAGATGCTTTTCAGCTGGGGCAACCCTTGAGGCTATCCTTGCTTTTGTGGGCATGGAGAGTCAGTTAAAAACAAAACAGAAAACCAAACAAAAATCCAGTGAGTGCAGCGGAGCTTTGAACTACATCACTTGTGTTTGTCTTATTTCTAAATTACAGTGTCATTTTTGTACAGTGCTCATTATAATCACATATATACATCAGGAAGCGTGTTTATTACAGTAAATACCAATGAATCCCAAATGGCAAGCTGCTTATTTCCCAGTGTTATCAAAGGAAAGTAACATAACCTTTATTCCCTTTGGATTGATTTAATTTTTTTTCCTCCCTGCTTGAGACAAAAATAGGTGTAAGTTTGTACTGCAGTTGGTGGATTTTATCAATAATAAAATGCTAGTACATAAAGCCATCTATGTGTGTAAGCATCAAACCACATGCCTCTCTGTAACAGTGTTATTACATTAGGCAAAATTACAGTAAGTCAGCCAACACCTCTTTCATTAGTGGTACTTGCTTCATGCTTTAACAACATTAATTTAACAGTGTTAATAATTTTAATGCACAAAGGCATAACGATTCCTAGGAACCTAGCACTTACACAATATAGATCAGGCACGTGTAAGATCTTGCCTACCAGCAAGCTGAACCATCCTCATGATACCTTAGTTATCATACGAAAACTGGCTCACTACGAGCTAGTATACTTGGGAACGTTGGTCTGGGAGAGTTCAAACCGTCTTTCTCTGTAAAGGTGAGGCTTTATTTGTGTTTTATTTTCCTTTCATGCTGGTAACCCTGAGGTTCGTTGTCATTCTGCTTCGACGGGAAATGAGCTCCACAGCCATGGGCCGGCTGGCAAGAGGGCGTTTACATGGGGAGGGGTCTCCGTTGAGGAGACCTGTGGTTCCTGAGGGAAGTAGACGTCAAGAGAAGTCACAGTCAGAAAGAATGAGGTGGCATCCTGAATAATTTGTGTGAGTCCAGGGAGAAGTGATGCCAAACCTGGCAGCTTTCTTGGATTAGATAGCTGGGCTTTCTAGGCAAGAGGAATGCAATGGGTCTTACCTATCCGGACATCAGTTAATTCTTTGATGTTGTTCCTTTTGCATGTTTATTGGAGATTAGAATGAGTACCATTAAGACGCTTGAAGAACTGACTGAATGACAATGACAAGTAGTGTTAGAAGGGAAAGTATCTGGCTGGGTATATGAGTGGAGTTCTTCAAGGATTCGTCTTGGGGATGGATTTTATTTAATATTTTCATGAATGACCTTGGCACAAAACATAGCATGTTGCTGAAGTCTGCTGATGACACAAACTTGGGAGGCGTGCCATACAGAAAGAACTGGATGACCTTGAAATAGAAATGAGATGAAATCCAGTAGTGCAAAACGCAAAGTCATGAGTTTAGGGAGTAATAAGAATTTCCACTATAAAGACTTGTCAGCTGTAGATGACAAAGGAGAAGAAACACGTATGGGTAGCTCAGTCACAGGATGGGCTCTGAAAAAGGTATGCACAACTTCAAATATATCCCAGGAGGTCTTTCTTCCTGGGGAAGCTAGGTATGCCATTTCCCAGGAACTGGTGAAGCCTCATGTGGCATCCTATGGACAATTCTGGTCCCCATGTTCTTGAGGGGTGAGTTTGACCTGGAATGCATACAGAAAAGGACGGTGAAGATGCTGGGAGAATGGAGAGCTTGTCCTTTGAGAGAAGAATGAAAGAGCTAAGTTTTTAACCTAGACAAATGAAAGCTGAGAAGAAGGGCGATGGCTATACATCTATACATCAGGATAGTAAACATCAGAGAGGAAAATAAGCTATGTAAGTCAAAGAACACAGGGCTAAATGGGTACAAATTGGCCTGAGTACACTAGGCTCAAATCAGAGGAAGGTTTGTGACTATGCAGAGCAGGGATGCTCTGAAACAGCCTTCCAGTAGGAGCTGGGGACAAATAACACCTTTTTATAAGAACAATATTGGCATGTTTGTGGAAAGGATTATAACACCTGGGCTTAGAGGATATGGACTTTGGAGGCTGTTTCCTGGGGAGTGCTGAGCCTTGAATGACAGCTTTCAGCGTGATTTAGACCAGTGGTCATATCAGAAGTCTTTTCGTGGCTAGTAATTTCCTCACCTGGATAGTACCTTGTTATCAAGGGGCTAACATCATATTTGTTAGGGGCAGTAAGCTGGTCGTGTCTCAGGGTGCTTTAGTATTTACTCAGGTTTGTACAGTTAGATGTTGGTGGGAATCAGATGTTTTATGTTTGGACTCCCTTGGAGTGTATGTGATTAATCTGGTTCAGTTAATGGACCCTGCACTCGATCCTGTGGTTTCTGTGTGTTGATTCTGAGTGTGGTGTGTATCTTTTGGGTGTTTGAGTTGGTTTATGTTCCTGGGTGTCTGCATGACCTGATTAATACTCCCAGGTTAATGCAAATGCAAACAGAGACCACAAAGGAAGGCCTGGCCAAAAATTGCATATTGCATAGCATATAACTGGCTATCACTGCGTTCATCAGATAAATAGGAAATGAAATATATTAACCCAGCAATGATCAGGGAGTACAATTGTTGATCTTGTCATTGGTGGCTAAAAGATTAAGTATTTAGGTCTGGAGTAGCAGTAACAGATAAATAGCAGTATTGTTATTTTCAACTGCTAAGCAAAATCAGCTCCTTGTCTTTGTTGTATCCCATGTTGTACCCCCTGAACAAGCTTTCCATGGGGCTCAAAGGGACCTTCCATCCTTGCCTTAAATGTAGCCATTTCTACTCCAGAGCTGAGAAACTCCAGCTTAAACAAACCTATCTATCCTCTAAACTGAATTTCCCAAGACAAGTCAAAACCCCCCCAGGTACTGTACAAAAAACAAACTGAAAGAGAAACTGAGAGAGATGTCGGTGAAATCCAGGCTCTGGAAGAGGTAGCAGGAATGTCTCCAGCCACTCCTACCGGGGTAAATTTCACAGGTGCATTTGAAATGTTGGCTGTTGACTTCAAAAGAAAGGAAAATAAATTAGAAGTTAGAAATGGTTTCAGAATAGGAGATTTCTGTCCCTGCATGTAGCCTGATGCGCTGACCCCACACAGCCTGAGCAGGTGCTGGAAACAGAGACCTCCAGCTGGAAAGGTGGGCTCATTTCACTGCTGTGACTCAGTCTTACAGAGCGCCAGGCAAGCTTGTCTTGAATCAGCAGGCACTTGAATGTCTGTGAGACATGAGGGCGCTGATTGTTCCGTTCATTTCAGTGGCTCTTTCAGGGTTAAAGTTAAGCATGTGCTTAAGGGCATTGCTGGATCAGAGCCAGCCTAATCTACCTTGCTAGTTGCTGGCCCAAAGCAAATCCTGAAAACTCTTTTCTTTCCATCAGCCAAGCCCTTGACTTGCAAACTGTCAACTACTTGGAGCTGCTTAGGCTGTATGTTATTTTCTGGTACCTTGCAGTTTCCTGTGACACTGTGATTAGGAACTTGTGTAAACTCTGTTCCAATATTTCACTTTTGGAGTCCTCCAACTGTGACATTTCTATACTGTGGACATTTCTAAAGCATAGCCCAGCACATCTGGCCACTTTTAATAACCCTAGGGAAAGCATGTCAGTTTAACACTCAAGTCTCTCTTCCTTTGCTTTGCTAACCAAAGTGTTGAGCTCCACAAAAAGATCTGAAGGGTTGGTTGATGCAAAGAGCAAAATTTGTGTGATGTGCAGTAAGGAAGAAGCCAAAGAAAAGATAAAGAAGGCTTTTTAGCCTACAGCTTTCCTCTGCCTTGATCTGACCTAAAGTACAGTGAGTACTTAGCATTGCTGTGGAGGTGGGCAAGCACTTTCTTCTGTAGATGACAACTGCCCTGGTTTACCAGGTACTCACACGATGTTCCTTTCAGTGTATATGGAGCGGAGACTAAACAAAGCGGATTAGGTAGTGAATCAAGCTGGATGTGTTCCTTAGGCACAACTCATGGCAGAAAGACTGGGTGAAAAGAAGTAGCTAACAATAAACAATAAACTTGGATTTTTCAGTCATCTGGCATTCTCCTCCTTGCAGGGAAGTGAGGCCAACCTGCCCAGCCATAGCTGTCTGTGAGTGGGGAGTCAAAGTTTTTCAGCCCTTCCCTTACAGTCTTTCATGAGTGAAGGTCCTACATCATCTCTAAGTGCTCCAGGAGCTGCCATTTGAAAAGCGCTGCTGATGAAGAGGATGACTGTGGGTCCGTGCTGAGGGAGAGCTCCCAGAGACCTGTTGTCTCCACAGGATCAGCTCCCTATAAAGGCGTGGCAGATCTAATCTGTAAAGACCCTTCACTGTTGAGAGGCCACCACTTCCCTCCAGGAGACTCAGTTGAGGATACGGAGGGGAAGCCGTGGAGCTCCGATTCCCTGGCTGAAGAGGTATGTGAGAAGGGACCCTTTTGCTGTGCTAAAGAGACCAGAATTTACTAGGCTGCTGAAGCAGAGAGGGGCAGTGTATCTACTGCTCCCTTTGCCCAGGGCATATTGGCTTTTTGTACAGGTTTTGATTGCACCCTTCATTAAAAGAGCCATTCCTCCCTCCAAATTAGGTGGAATCCAGCACTGAAAGAATCCAGCCCAAGTCCCAGTTTATTTCTCCATAAAACATCTGTATTGTTCTTCCAGGGTGGCTCTGCCAAATGAGTCCTCAATAAACCCAAAACCTGGCAATAGACAAAACGCTAAAAAGCGCCTTTTTAATATGGAAAAGTATCCTGCAGTGTTGCAATCTTCCAGTGGAGACCACCCCCTACCCCTGAGAAATGCAGAATAGCACCAGGCCCACAATTTGCCTGGGGTAAAGCAACAGAGCTGGGCCTGTGCTGATTTACTCCAGCCAGAGGATCTGGCCTATAGTTTCTCTTTTTTTTTTTTTTTCCCTTTTGTTTTTTCCGAAAGATTCTTAACTTCTTTTTCCCCCCCCTTTTTTTTTCCCCGTGGATAGAAGCTTTGCAAGTTCCTTTTTTTATTGTTAGCTCATTTGGCAGGAGCAGCCAAGCAACAAAAGTGTTTTATTTGGAAATAGTTGAGGGGGAAGTTGACAGTGTCCGAGCTCTGTTCTGATTGCGTGAGCTCTGGGAGGTTTTCACCTCTGCTTCCAGGCTGCACCAGGCTGGGATTATCTCATTTGATTTCATTGGATCTGTGTGCAGTTAAGAAGTGGGGAAAATTAAAGGTTAGTGAAGTTTGCCTTTGTGTCACACTAGAAGCTTTTAGTTATTTAAGTGTAAAGTGCTCACTCTCTCTTCCTTCTCTGTGGACTGAGATATCATGCAGTGTTCTGCTTAGCTGATTTGAAAGCAAAATGTGGCTTACACAGTTTATAGTCCATTGCAGAAGAGATCCTGAGAAAGAAGCACAGGGGAGTTGTCTGTATTGGCTAAAGTGGGAAAAATGTAGTGTGTGAAAGGCACTGATACCTGAATCTCCTCCATCTGAATATCACAGTCAGAAATGCTCACTCTTTTATGACCAGCTATAATACACGCTATTATTTTGATCTGTGATGTTGCCTATGTCTGTTGATTTCTTTCCAGATCTTTAAGACCCCCTTCACAAAAGCTCCACTCAGCAGAGATTAAAGGCTCCACTCAGCAAAGACTCAAAATAAACCAGAAACAGTGCATTAATGCAGGCAGATCTTTTCTCTTTTCTTCCATGCTTGAGGCTCCTGTGAATCGGTCGGGATCTGCCCCCTTTTGTGCAGTGCTAAGTGCACACACGAGCTGAGGTTTGTCTTTCCTGCTGTGCTCTGCGGGGCCAATCCAAAATAGCTCAGGGCCAGATTTCTAAGAATTCAGCACCCACAGTCAGGGCCAAGTAAGGAAGTCAAGAGTGATCTTAATGTAATGAGTAGGTAAGGGCTTGTGGCATGGGGAGGAGCTGTGTGTCTGTGTGTGTTTATGTGGGTGTTAAATGATTTGCCCAAGGCCAAAGAGGCCCTCAGTGTCGGCACCAAGATTAGCCTTTCAGCGTATGGTTTCAAGAGCCCAGCACTCTGGCCTGGGAGCAGATTTTCAGCCCCTCATTTTCCACCGGGACAGTTGTGATGAGATTTTCAGAGCATGGTGCACATGGGCATGCTGAGATCTTCTGAAAATCTGGCTGCTTGTTGTGGTGTCTCAGTGGGAACGGGGTTACTCGGGGAAGCTCGCCCTCTGCATAAGTGCTGAGCTGTTAAGAAGCCAGCCCTGACCCTGATAGCCTCACTGGCCTGGGGTTGGGCTATGGAGCCTCTATGCACCTTCAAAGCTTCCCCAGCCACTACCTGAGAAAGTGTTTCGTACTTCACGGGTGAGTTAGTAGAGTTAATAACTGATGCTTCTAAGACAACGTGATGATAGAAAATGCTGTTTACCAGATAAATGCTGCTAGGGCCCTGTGGGCATTTGCAATTCAAATGTGCTATTCCCTGCAGGGACTGACTCATGTCATTGCTACAGTGTCATTACTGTAGAGCTGATTAGATGGCTGTCAAATGCTTTCACCACCTAGAAACCAGTACTTGTCATCAGACAATGCACTTTCCCAGTCAGTTGTTGGGTTCTCTATAGGCGGTCACTCCCTAGATCACAGGTCGGGCCTCCGGAATTGCCTCCGGAATTGCAAGAGTCTTTTAAAAATCATGAGATGGTTTTATTCTGTGAATGCTACTTTTAGCCTTTAGCATGTGTCCAGGCCATCTCCTGAAAAGTGTTTTCTTTAAGACCATACAGACCACTGATTTTTTTTTTCTTAAAGTGAAAGTGCTGGATAGAGTGGCACATCAGGAGCTTGGGTTTCCGCGTAACATCAGGGAAGATTTGCAGTAAAATCACAAGAGTTGGCAACAGAGGGGTTTTCTTTCTGAAAGGGCCAGCACAGCTCGACACTCAGACATTCCAGAGAGCAGCTCCTTTGCTGGTGCAGCTCCAGCTCTACCGATGCCTGAGGAAGGATGCAAATTTACAGTCGCTGAGGATCTGCCACCCTCAGGCTCGTTGCTGGTCAGTCTCTTCTGCGTTTTAAGGACCACAAAGAAGCACTAGCTGATGTGGTGCCTTGCTAGAGACACATGCCAGCTAGTGAGCACAACTGTTAATCGTCTCCCCAGAGAGCTGCCCTCTGCATGATGGAGAGGAGGGAAAGCTGAACCCCCTTTCTTCCTGCTCTTCACTGTAGGGGTGGCTGATGCACGAAGAGAAGTCCTATGGCTTCTGTTCAACACAAGAGTCCAAATAGGGAGCGAAAGATTTCATCATGGAAAGCCGTGCCTTTGCACCAGCTTTTGCATCCGAACAAGCACAGTCTGTGCCTGCTCTATCGAGTCAGGCTTTCAGGGCGCCTGGAAAAGAAGGCTGGCTTTGGAGTCAAAGATCCCAGCCTGCTTTTAGGAGGGGACCTTGAGAGCCTGCGCATGGGGGATTCTCTCTATATTTTGGCAACAGGATGGCTGCTGTGCTGCAGGGACTGCCTTCTGTGCTTTCCCTGCTGAAATACCACATCACAGTGCTTCCTGGGGTCAGGCCGACAGTGTCCATCCCGCCGGCATACAGAAAGCGCAGCTTTTGGAAAAGCGAATATAATTTTAAAGTTGGCCTGAGAAGCCTCCATCTAGTTTTCAGGGTTCCAGAATGTTGTTTTATTAGGATTACAGTCTTGTTCTTCTTAGGTTTCAGCAGGCGTTTATGACTGTTACAACAGGAATGAAAAGCTGGGGCTGGAATCGGCATCGCTTTCTCCTGCCAGGCGCAGGGTTCACGGTGGAGGCCAGACATATGTCTTTCTCCCACAGATGCTACTTTTTTTTCTGGATGGGGAGGTGAGCTCTGTCCTCTCCCTGGAAGAGAGGGCTGGCAGCAACTCTGAGCTGAGGCGTGGGGACTGCACGGGGGGCCCATCTGCTGAAGGTAATTGCCCTGTTGGTTCACATCGTTCCCCTCTACCCTTTGCAAAGAGGAGAGACCAGGTCTTGGCAGGTATGCAGGGAAGGTCATGTTTGTGTAGGATGCTGTCGCCCTGTGTTGTTCCTGTCTCCTTTCTCCCGTGCCCCATGGACACATTTCCCTGGCGGCTCTGAGGTTAGCAGAGGGAGAGAGCACTTCAGGGCAAAACCCATCTGTGCCTACAGACATTTCCCCCTCTTTTTTTTTTCCAGCCTGCATTATTCCAGACCCGATACCATTGATCCATCCACATTTCTCTCTGTGCAGGTCAAAACATCTCCTCAAGGGCTCCTGAGACAGAGAGGGATTCTCTGTCTCTGCAGAGCCCATGTTACCTACATGTGAGAGGCAAGGGCAGGAAGGTAAGGGTAAAATCAGCCCCCACCAGTCCCCTGCTATCCTTCTAGGTCTTGTGGCAATGCTGATTTGAGGAGCTAAATCCCCCGCATTATCCCCAGAAATGAAGGAGTTCAGCCTGCCCAAACAGCCCAGTTTGGGGGGAAGAACTCAGCTCTCTTCTTGGGTAGTTTCTGGCTACAGGGTAGTTGGTCCCTCTGCACGGTAATAATTAGCAGACAGATCCTGCTGACTCGGGAAACTCATCTGAGGGTTTGTTTGTGTGTTTGTTGTTTTTATGAGAAGGTCCATATGCCTTTCAGATTTTGTTATTTTCAGAGAGCTGATGATCTGAGGAACAGAATGAAGAGTTGACATCGTTGGTTGTTTTTTTGGCCTGCTTTAAATAGCAGATGTAGGTTGGTAGAAGTGCTACAGCTCGTTACTTTATATTGGTGGAATTTGATGAGTTTTATTGCAAAGACAATAGGGCAGCTCATGACAGCACTCAACCTAGGGAGAAGAGAGAAGGCTTTGTACCTGGCGGGTACTGATCATCCACCAGTACTCCCCTTCATGTGTTGGATCGTATCCAAGAGACAATATGGGAATTTCTGCATGTAGTTAAAGTTTATGAGACTGCCTGCCTGAATGCATGCGTGTGTGTGTGCGTGCGTGTGTGCGTGTGTGTGCGTGTGTGTGGAGTGGAATGAGGATCTCTAGCACGATACTTAGTCAAAATCCAGTTTCAGCAGTGGGTAAGACAGATCAAGCACCAGCTGAGTATGATCCTCAGGGTCTGCCCCTACAGCTTAGACGTTGTGTTTATGGCATACACAGTAACTGCCAATGCACATGGTATATGATTTACTCTGAAACCCTGAATCTGACCTGGATTTTCCAAATCAGAACCTTGTTTTAAATCTTAAGATAACAGTGCCTAGTAATTCATGCATTTGCTGATCTCTGGGGCAGTTCTAGTTCAATGCTGGCTTCCTTCTAGGGGATGGAAATCCTATCTAACATGTAGTGCCTTTTGCATTTGATTGTTACTCTGAAATGTGTGCTCACTCACGTTGTTTAAGAAATGGGCAGCAGAGCCACAACTTTATCAGCAGAGAGCACAGATATTCAGCTCTAAGTGCTTGTTATGTCGTGTTCCTTCTTTCAGCACTCTCCTCCTCCTGCTGAATAACCCATATTTAGTGTTGTTTTTATCAGGTTTTTGAGATTACGTCCCTCTCCCTTTTGCTAGTTGAGCTCCCCACAAATGAGAGCAAGCAGCCTCATTTTATAACAGTTTCTAACCTAACAAGGGTGTAGTTTCAGACTTTTGGGGCTCCTCTTGGGGTCTTGTTTGTGAACCATGATCCTTAGAAATCTTCCACTCCTTATTCCTGGCCACACTTGCCAGCACTGACCTTTCATTTACTCCATCCCTCTGCTGTCACGATGTTGCCCCCTGAGGTGACTCCTCCAAGTCTTTGGTCCACCTGATTTCACCAAGCCAGGCTGCTGTAGCTGACCTTTGCCTAGTTAGTCCTCCTGTATCCTGACTGCTTTTTTACCTGTTTTACACTCTTATCGCAGTTTGAATTAATCTCATTCAAATACGAGTGAGCAGAGAAGTCTTCAGGAAGAATCACCAGTGCCCTATACAGTGTCACTGACTGTAGCAGGATGTCGTATTAGTCCCTGAGTGATCTTGTGGTTTGTAAATAATTTCCTCAGGTATGATATTCTGATCTTCCCGGTACTGATGATGTCTTTTAGCTCTGTGCCTCAGGCAATTTGGTTAGAAATACTTCTACATTTTGCAGCAGCACTGGTAGAGGCAGTGTTAAATGCAGTCATCCCACGGCTGATACTGAGAATTCCTCCAGTAACCTCCCTTCAGTTCAGTTGTTCTGTCAGTACAACGTGCTATCGTCTCCATTTTAGCCAATTTATTATCCTCCTTACAACACTTGTCTGATCCCTATCTTCTCCACTTTAACTAGTAATTTTGTGTGGCAGCGTATCACGGGTTTACCTAATATTTGAATAGAGTAGCCTGGTACAAAAGCCTGACATAGTAGTACCCAGACTGAAGTTTGTCTCCTATGTCACGTTTTGCCACAGCTGTCTTTATTCTTTACCCAATGTTTCTTCTGAATCTTTGTATAATATTGATACTAGTGTCATGAGCCTATGAGCGATCAAGTTGATTTTTTCTCCTTAAAGGCACTGCATTTTGTTTTCTCTAAGGTATCAGTTTCAATATAATAAATCTTATCACCAGATTTGCAATTCCATATGCTACTTCTTTCAGTATTCAGAGCTGGATTGACATTGCTTCCTCCCAACTCAAGCCCATTCAGTATTTAAGTTTTACTTGGGTGAGTGACTTCTGTATTTCTCCTTGAGGGACCACTGCGTACTCTGTATTCTGGGATGAACCAAATGCAGCTAAAAAGATGGAACTTTAACTTTTTACACACACAGCATTCGACTTCTATCTTGACTGTACAGGCATGCCTTAGGAGGTTTTCTGCAGTCAGGTAGCATCTCTGCAGCATGTCCGCAGTCACTCAGCTTGTGTGTGGAGTTTTTGCTGGAACAGGTTCAGGTATACACAAAATGGACATAACACTGTTCTGTTAGCTCCAGGTTTAGAGAAGGAAGCCTTTCACTTTCCTGGTAAAGAGGGGTTTTAGTATCTGGGGTTTTCATATATTGCAAGTCAAGTGTGTGAAAAGTCTGTTACCTTTCCAGGATACACTGCCTAAGGAAGACAAACCAATGTTCATTTGAAAGTGTGGCTGAAATAAGACTACATCTACATCAGACCCCTCTGGATGATAAGGTGGGATTTGTTGTGAAAGGAGGGACTGTTTGTCATGAACTGGCAGCCAGAATGTCTGAGATCCAGGGCAGCCCTTCTGCAGACAGGCAGAAGAGTCTGTACCCAGTGTGAATATACTGGAGTTATCACAGAAGTGCAGGGTTGTTGTCCCTAATTGTTGTAACTGTATGTTTGTTTAGTTTTTTTCAGCAGAAGAAAGCCTAAGAAACTAGATCTGAAGGAGATAACCTTCTCAGCTGAAGCAATGATGACTTTCCAGAAAGGATGAAAAATGTCTAAACTTTTGCCAGGTTGTTAGCATCTTCCAAGCTAATTTCGTGTGGAAGTGTGGCAGAGTGGCACGCTCCGAGCATGTCACAGGCACCAGGACTGGAGCCCCACATGATGCTTCAGGTCATCGGCACCACACGTACCCTGCACCTCTGCCAGCCATGGCCCTAAACTAACGAAACCAGTGTGTCCTCAGCTTTTGTGCATGCTCTGTAAGCATGGAAGATAGTTTCAGATTGGAAGTGAAATTCCAATTTTGCTCTCCACTTTTTTAGCTCTTTTTCTCTTCTAGAGTTACCCTTTGCAAATCTTCTCCCTGCCTGGGAAGCGGTGCTGTAGATCCCTGGCTCCGTGCAGTCACACCATTCAGTTTGTACATAAGGGCAAACAGCAGTTTCACCAACGCTTGTAATTTGCGTGCATTTGGGGATGCTTTCACGTGACAAGTGAAAGGTCTATTCTTTATCCAGAGAGTCCCTTGCTAGCAATTTTTAAACCTTTGTTGCAAAGAATTAGGACACTAGAACATTTCAAACCGAAGGGCTCAGGGATTCTTTGAGGAAACCCTTGAGCAGTGTTTGTTCCCCAGACCTCCTTCTCCGAAACAGGTGAGTCATTCTGGCAGATATAAAAAATAATAATTAAAAAAAAAATCCTCCCCACACACAAACCAACCCTGAGGCACGTGATTAGCATGAGTTATTTCACCCGTATGGCTAAAGTAGGGCAACATTTTAAGAAACTAAAGCCATATTCTTACAATAGGAAGTATTTAATAATGTTTATAATAGACATAGTGCTATCTTTACCTTTAACAAAGCTTTTGTTCTGCTAAAGCTTATTCACAGGCTTCATTCTGAGAATATATGTAAGTGTTGGCAGGACCGGTGACCCACGTAACTGTAATGCAGTGGGTTGCTATAAAACAAGTAAGTGAAATCTAAGGTTTTATTCTCACAATCTTAGTGGAGGTGAAATCAGTGAGTCTGCTAGCTGGAGCTACAGGGTTTTTGTAGGAAAAAATCCCCACTTGTATTTTTCGCATTAGGAAATTTGCTCTAGAAAAGTAATTTTTAAAAGATCTGGAGGAAACCCCTACTTTTCCCCAATTTGTTAAGGTTTTCCCACTTTTTCTGCTTGACTTAAAAAGAGTAAAATGAAAAATAGCTTATTTCATATATGTCTTTTTGCCTTCTTTTTTTTCTGGAAAACATTTAGTAAGTAAAGTATTATTTGTGTTACTTTCTTAGGGAGAGGGTTAACAAGTCAAAGTTTTATTTTTAAATGTGAAAAGCAGAACTTTAAAAAGCAAGATTAAAGCAAGTTTAAAAGTTTAAGGCTTTTAAAAAGGAAAGTACTCTCTCTTATATGTATTTTTTAAACATCACTCGCTCTTGGGGAGAAGTCACTTTTTTAAAAAGAGAAAAGGAAACATATCTAACAGTTCTCAAATTAAGATGCTTAAAATTTTATTTTTCCATAAAGCTTTTAATTTTGAATTAAAAAATCCCATTTAGCTGAAAAAAAAATTACTTTCAGGTAAAATAGTTGCCCTCGATAAATCTCAGATTTTCAGTTAAGAGACTTCAAAGTTTCCTTAGTTTAACTATTCAAGGTGTAAAATACAGAGTAGTGAAATTGAGGGTGGCAAAAGTTGACCTCAAAAATTTGCTAGAATCTCTAGACTTTTCCTTCTAGGCTATTTAAGTACGTTAGTAAAATATGAGAGCAGAAGGGTTTTTCTGTGCTCAGAGAAATGAGTGAAATGTGAATGGTGACAGTGAGTGATTTTATAGGAGGTGCTGAACCTGCTTAATCTCTTTTTTTCAGATTTTTAACAGGCTTCACAAAGTTCTATGTATGTATTTGCCTATTGTTCTCCATCCTTGTTTCGAAAGCAAACCAACGAGACTGAGATGGAGGTGGCCTAAATCAGGCATATGTTTGCTTATCAAAGAGATGATTTTGAAATACTGTGCTATCTCTCCTGACAACATCCCTCACTACGGTCCAAATGAATGGAGGTTGCGTTCTCAGCCCAGAGCCCTGAAGGAAAAGGTAAATGTCCATTTTGCATATCCCATTTGTGTGCTAAATGGCCGTGGTATCTTAAATAGGGCTGCAGTGGCAATTAAAATAATGAGATAAATAAAAGACACCTGCTTTAAATAAATACAGTAATCTGCCCAAAGCTCCCTGAATGGACTGGTATTCAGTGAAAGCCCTGAACCTGCATACATACCTACGCTTAACAACATAATCATTAAAGAACAGAAACCTTTCCTTCTAATCCCCCTCATACAGGACAACATGTGGATGTTAGCATATTTGGACTGCTTTGCATTCCTTCTTGCCTGCTTTTGAGAACATACTACATTTTAAAACTTGTTGGGTTCTTTCATGTTTTATTTGACCCTATGTAATTGCATTCCTGAAGGAATAACAGGCTCCCACAGTGATTTATACCCTGTATTAAATGTCAGTTTTGAAGAGACACAGTTAGCAGTTTGGTTTAACCTCCTGCCTTCCTATGTAAGTTCAAAACTGAAGTGGAGCTCAGGATCCAAGGGGAAAAGTAAAAAGATGAAAATGGACTTAGAGGCAGCGTGGAATGAGATGTATGTGTTCCTGGCCCTGCACCTTTAGAAGCCACCGGAATGAGATTCCATAAAGCCATCTCTATTTTTAACTGTAATTTGTATACTTCATTGCTGCCCTTGACCAGTCGAGAAGGCTGTAAATTAGCACTGCGAAACGCTCTGCTTTCTCCGAGCAGACAACTGCAGCGTCTCCAACAATGGGCCAGAACATTTTTCCTGCAAAATCGACCAAATCAACCGACAAATCAACCCTCAGTGGGTTTGGCATGTGTCCCAATAAGAAGGTCAGCAAAATAAATTGTCCTTGTAATTAAGAGTTGCTCCTTTGTTTTTATGTGTTTAACTGTGCATAAATAGCAAAGCAGGATAGGTATGTTATTACTGTTTTAAATATTTCATTCCCTTTGTAGATTTCCTTATGACACAGTTAACAACTGCTTAATCATATGTTATGACCTAATTATGGGGGATTCAGTTAAATAAATCTTGATGTAATAGTATATTCTTGATGTAATGGTATTCTGATGGCTGCTTTTATGTGCATGTGTGTATTTAAATGTAAAAGTAAATGCAGCCTATGTTAGGATCTGACACGTGACTTAAATGGTCATCATCTTTAGAATCAGTGGTGAAACAAGTTACAAGGAGAATTCTTTTAAGCAAGAATACTATACATAAAACCCTATTTCCTATACGCAGTAAATGAACATCCTAGTGATAACTTTCTTTAATGTGCAACTGTAATGCTTCATTTCCCAGAAAGGAGATTTAGCTGGAGCCACTCCAAGGAGGATTCTGTTTTCACACTGAAAGACATAGATTTGATCCATCAAAGCTTTGCTCAGATTAGTTTTCCCTAAATATCTTTGGCAAAGGTATTTAAATTAATGCAAAGCTTTTGTAGGATCAGGCCAGGGGACCATTGGTAGTTGTTCTGACTTAGGCAAATGACTAGAGTTTTTCAGCTGAAGTAATTCAGGCCAATTCCATTGCTTTCTCCAGAGCCTCACTTGTCCATCAGATGAATGATGAGTATGGATCTGGTCTGCTGTTTGCCAGGTGGGAAGGCTGACAGTGATTTTTTATTTTGAAGTGAAAAATGTAGGTGATAAAGTTTTCTTAGGGTTCGATTTATCTTGCCAAAGACAGGTGTCTTAAAGTCATGGAATAAGTTGCCCTCTGGAAACACATATCTCTGTTGACTGTTCAGGGAGCTAATATGACTAGCTTAGACCCGATGCTTGCCTTTCAGGTAGATAGAGTTAGGTAAGATGAATCCTACCATGTGATGTATACATGGTATTGTGTATCAGCGTCCCGACTTCTAGATGTGCTGCCAGATCACTGTAAATGTTTGCGCCTTGGTGTAACAGACTCTGGGATAGGTCCCTCACCAGCTAAATACAGCTAGAAGACAAGAATTCTGTGGTAACCTGAGGGTACAAGCCCATGGGGTGCAATTAACATCTCAGGAATATAGGATGAGATTTGCCTTTCATAGCTTTAGATGGCAGAATGAGAGATATCCATCCCTGCACTTGTCACACTTTGTCATCAGCGGAGGGAAGTAGTCCTGTTTAATGGGATTATTCCTGACAATGTTACCAGTCCAAAGTCAAAGGAGCAAGTCTTGAACTTGAACGCCTGTGCTTCGTGGTTGTGAGACTTAATTCCCCTGCGTTCACTAGGATCACCTACAGTAGCTGTCCAACTTCAGGATCATGAATAGCCTGTCCTAAAGCGATAAGCATTTCCTTTCTGGTCTTGATTTTGCCATTTGTGCTACCTGGCTGGGACTGCAGGTTCCATGGGCAGAGCAATATCCAATCATACATGAACTGAGAGCAGAGTTCAGCTGTGCCAGAGTGGGAAAACTGGAAGATGAACTTGAGTTAAGGCCCTCATTCAATGGGCTGTGGTTTATACAGACCTGTGCAAATGCACACTGCACGTGGCTGTTTGGGTATTATGTGACTTGGGTGGTGAGGACGTAGAGGTTATATTCTGATTGTAAATCTCTTAGCCTCCCCAGTAGGTTTGATTCAAGAACGAGGTTAAACAATTGCAGAAAAAGAATCTCAAACCAGTGTGAGTAGAGAAAAATTGATTCCTCATCAGCATCGATGTATCAACGTGATTTTATTTAATTACACCCAGCCCTACAGCCAGTACTTGGTCTCAGTAATAACAATTAGGAATTAGAAAACTGAGCGAGGAGTATCTCCTGGATTTCTCAAATCTTTTAGAAAGTGTTATTTTCCAGCCATTCAAGACACTAAAAGCTAAACGAACACCAGCAGAGGGAGACAAACCCTGTTGTCAGACCTGCCCAGTCTCGCAAGACCTGCAGGATTCACTGCTTTTTTATAGGAAGCTGAACTGGAAACCTGAGAGAAGAACACCTTTCATAAAATGTTGTGTGCCATTAATGTCTGCACATGTTTAATAAAGCATGAACTCAGTCATAAAGGAAGTTCGCTTAAAAAAAAATAATCTCTTGGTCCCATACTAAATGTTTCATTGGCCTGAAATAAAATGTTTCATTTATTTTTAGTGGGTTGCATATGTATGTGGATGTGTGTATGCATAAAATACATTAAAAAAGCAGTTATGCTAGCAGTTTCCAAACTTCATTTCAGATGAAAAATCAGAACATTTAAAAAAGTTTACCCAAATATTCTTGCCTTTTTTTGATTTTTTTTTTCTTTTTATGGAGGGTAAACTGTCACTGGACTTGGTACAAGTAAACCTTTAAGCTTGACCACTCTACAACTGTGTTTTCTGGTGAATGGGATAGCTATTTGAAACATTGTAATCCGACCTAATTGTGATGGTTGTCCTCAAGTAAGAAAACAACCCAGACTTCCACAGGTAAGTTAGTTTTAATTCCATTTGAAAATAAATTAAAATAATGAAGAGACTGGATCACAAAAGTTTTCTTAAGGTGCAAATGGCAGAAGATATTGCCTCAGGTTGGCTAATTTTGCTCTCCAGATGACATAAAAAAGTCACAAGTGGATCCAGAACCGTTTTGCTTCCATAAAGTTTAGTGCCAAAAGAAAATGTTTCCTTTGCTGTGCATAGCCTCAGCCCCTGTCTCTGAAAGATGGAAATGGAGGGAAGATGGAAAGAAAGATCTGAAAATGAATGAGTGGCTTCTGCTTTGCAGCATAATTTTTAACCTTTTCAGGTTCTGTTACATTGTGAAGCAATCTTGGTTTGCTTGAGTTCATAAGATGGAGATTTCTTTCACCATTGAATGATTACATTTATATTTTCTTCACTGGTCAGGGAGGCTGTTTTTTTACTTCTCTGGCTGTGTGTCTAAGAGAATGATTGTCTTGAACCAATGAGTATGTGGAGAAGCATCCCCTTGTTTGTGTATATTGAATATCGCATGTGCTGATTGAGGGGGCAAATGGCTTTTTATGGCAAAGGATTGCTTGCAATGGCAGGAAGTTGTGATGCATTTTTTAAAAAGCAATTCCATTGTCCTTTGCATTGGAGGTGAACTGAATGGGTTGACACAACTAGTACTAGCAGAGCTGGGGTTCAAAATCCAAACCCTACACGTACTGTGGGATTGAGTTGCCCACCTCAGGAGGAGAGGGACCTTGTCTGCCAAGGCTAGCCATCAGTGCATGCTCTGTGAACGTTGTCGTTCCATGTGTTTCCTGCAAAATTCTCATTCTGAGCAGTGCCTGGCGGGTGATGTGTATGGTTGTGGCTATGAGACCCAAGGCTCTGAGGTGGAGGAAGCCCCCTCAGTCAGATGATGTTCATGCTGGCTGGGTCTGCAGGCGTCACTTCCAGACAGGACAGGATCTTCTTGTCTGGGACTCCCACATCTCTTATCTGGAGGAAAGCTTTTGAATGGGGTGCAGACATGTCATTTTATAGCATGAACCATAAGAGAAAACATTTGCAGGAGGATAGGTCTGTAAAAATCGTCCTTTAGTTAATTGTCTAAATAGAAATAAACGTTTATGCCTTCAAACGCACCGCCACTATAGAAAAAAACAGCAGTAAAAATCTCTAGAGTGTTCAAGAAAGATTTTTCTCTTTTCCTACTATGGAACAAAGATACTTGTGATAATTTTGACTGGTATAAATATATACTAGTAGGAAAAGGGGCAGAGGGGACCTTGAGAGATCGTCTGTCCCTCTACCACAAGGGGAGATTTGCCAGGTCTGACTTATTCCTGGCAAATCTTTGCCTCAACAGTGACAGAGAGTCTGTAGCTCCTTGACTAATTTACTCCAGTGCTCACCTGTCCTTCCTCTTAGGAAACGTGTCTAATGTTTGACCTAAATCCTCCTTGCTGCAATTTAAACCCATTATTTCTTGTCTTATACCCAGTGGACATGGAGAACAATTTATTACCTTCCTATCTGCAACAACCTTTTACATAGTTGAAGGCTGTTATCATGTCTCCCCCTCAGTCTTTTCTTCTCTAGACTAAACAAACCCAATTCTTTCAATCTTTCCTCATAGGTCATGTTTTCTAGACCCCTGATCATTTTTGTTATGGAAATAAACATCCTTTAAATCAAGTTCTGTGAATCAATCTTGTGTAGAAAGGAAGGGAAACAGAGAGGTTAGAGTTAGCAATGGGAACAGGAATCTGGTGGTGAAAGAAGTGAATTTTCTGAGGTCTATTGAGAGCACAGCCTTCCATTCTTCTTTGGGTTTAGGAAGTATATTGAACAAAATTTTCTTTCCCCAAATTTCCTTGGGAAACTCTTTTACATACCTGCTACCAGAAGGAAGACAGTATTTTATTTCCACAGGTTGTATGCAAAGTGGTCTCTGGGAAAGCATTGGGCAGGGTACCAGAGAGAGGTAATTTTTAATTGTATGGCATGTCCTTCGTGCAGACTTTCTAAAATCAACTTGCCTAAAGTGATACCAACCCTCGTTCTCTAACAAGTGATGTAGGTCATCCTCAAAAGGTAGTGTAAAAGTGGATCATAACCCTTGGACATTTAACGCAACTAGAGACTCAACACAGAAGATACTGATGAGTATTTACCTTCTGTTCTGGTTGTAATATTCTCCTTTGTTACACCACCAGATTGCATTGGAAATACCAGTACAACTGTTTCAGCTGCAAAAACGTATACCGTCCAAGGCTGTAGTTCATCTGAAAATCTATTTTGTAGAAAAGAATGCTCTAAGGATTGCCACCATTTCTCCCTGTAAGGGTGATTTTTTTTGACAAGGAGGAGAAGACTCTTGCTATGTTCAGCCATCCATCAGCGCAGCCATCTACCAGAGCCCAGAAGTCTAACCCTTGTCTGCTTCATCATCTCTATAGAGTATTAGCCTCTGTATAATATCCCATTCGTTACCAAATGGTTCAGACCAGGTCCTCTTAAAAGCTTAGTTCTCTACATCGTCTTGACCACTGATTGGATCATTAAACTGAGGGAAGAGAGAATAGCTATCCCAGACAAAGCATGCATGGAAGTGTTGGATCAAGATATTGATCCAGCAAGTCCTGAGCAACTTGCTTTGAGGAAGGGGTTAGACTAGGTGACCTCCAGAGGTCCCTTCCAAACTCAGTAATTATGTGATTCTGTAATCAGGACATTGTATTTGTGCAATAGCTGATTTAGAAGAGTGCCTCATAGTTTAGAGCCTATGGCTGAAAATGGATTATCATTAGATGGACATCTTGGGCCCTTTTGCTTTGGATCCGCTATTTTGGGATTCAGAGAAGGTGCCTCTGATGCTTCTTACAAAAATTTGATCTCTTCTGTAGAGTCGCTGTGAGCTGGGTGTTTGGGACTGAAGAATCCAGAAGTTAAGGAGATTACCACTGTCAGCTTAAAAACTGGGGGCTGCAGAAGGTTCCAAGAGAAGTTTCCTGTGTTTGTCCCTGTCATCCTCAAAACAGCATGGGCTGGGCTGAAGCTATCTTAGGTGTTTTTCCAGATCCTGGATTGTGGAGGACTATGCTGCTAATGCTTCTAGGCAAGTGCAGCCTGCAGCATCCTTTTGTTCTTGGTGGTTTGGATGGTGGTTGCATTGAGTCGCAACTTCCCTGTTACTCAAAGGTAAGTGTGAAGCTGTGGTAAGTCTTGTTTCAGATCAAAGACACTGCAGCCACATGATGTAAAGCATTCAAACAGTTGCTTTTCTTTTAAAAAATATTCTTCTGAAGGCTTTATGCTGGGTTCAGATATCACCTGTCTTTCCACAGCCTGTATAAATAGTAAAGCCAGCAGGAGCACCAGACTGCATGCTTTGGCTAACTTGAGAGAAATGTTGTGTGCTAACATCTGATGCAGATTCCTCATTAATGAACACAGAAACATGGCCTCGGTGTTCAGCCTGCAGAACAATGGACTTACAAACATGGGACAGCATAATATTTTGTAGAGAGAGCTGAAGCGCCAAGAGCATCTTGAAGTGGAGTGCACTGATGCACCTTGAAAAAGGAGTTCAGGAAGATATGTTAAAAGAAAAAGAGATGGAGTGTAGAAGAACAAGTTTCAGTCTTTGCACAGGAGATGCTGAAAAGGCGAGAGGTTTCATGGTAGCTGGCATGTGGTACCTATGTGAATGCGAAGTAATCAGTAGAAAGTGCAAGTAGTTCTCAGACAGGCAAAACCGTATTGAAAGGACTATTTTGCAAAGAAACTTCCCAGATGTTCTCTTACCAGAGACAAAACTGATTCGACCTGTCAGACATGTTAAATTTCAGGCCTTGTCTGTGATCAAGATGGCTGAGTGTTCTAACACTCTTTAGCAGAGGTCCAAAATAAACAAGGTGTGGTGAAGAAAAATGCTTTTTGCTCTGTGCACATTACTGGGAATGGTCTTCCTTTTGCTGTCTGACCCAATGGTAAAGGCTTGCTTATCTTCCAAGAGCCAGACTCAAGAGGATGCACGAGTGCTTCCTTTAAGCAAAGTGAAGGAGGCCAGGGACAATATTTTGGCTGAAGTAAGGCACATTTGCTCCTGAGATGCCAGCAAACACATGCATTCCAAAAAGCAGTTTTGCTTTGATGAGTTTGGTCATCATAATGGGACTGTGTTGTCATAATAGGCAAGAAAAAGTTCTGGTTTTAGATATTCTTATTTTTACAAATATCTAAGAAACTCTACTTCCTTTAACTAGTTGTAAATGGTATTGTAACAGAATCAGTCTTATAGCCATTAAAGAAAGGCTTCCAACATTAGATACAATACTAAAAGTTGCACTTCTGAGATGGTCTCCATGTAATTTCTCCCATAGGGACCCTAAAACTCCAGATGCTCTAAGATGTGTTTAGGGCTCTGTAAGAAGCAAGGGCCATCACTAATTAGCAAAGACCCTGTGCACGTGTTTAATTTTAAGCATATGCTTTTCTCTCCCAGGAGTCCATAGGATTTAAGGACTCTAAATGAATGGGTTTAGGGATATGCTTAAAGATAAGCCTGTGTTTAGTTGCTTTCTTGTAGTGTGGCTTCATTTGTTTTTACAGAAATAAGAGAAATGAAAGATCTTATTACAGATCAAACACAAATAAATGTCCAAAACACAGCAGGGAGGCTTTACGTCTTGGTTCAGAGCCCAATGAAGTCAGTGGAAAAACACCCCAACACCTCAGTGGACTTTGGAGCAAAGTCTTCAGAGGACTGATGATGAACCCACTGCAGAAACTTGTTGAATACCTCATGTTTCTTTGCAGGGTTCCCCTATCTTGTATCCAGATGTTGCTAACAAGGATTTTTATTAGCTGCTGAGAAGTACGAGAGCGGCAGTTTTTCAACTCTTAAAATACATGCACATATAGATGAGGTAGAAGTAGTTTGCTCTGCAGTAGCAATTATGGTATGTGGAGCTGTGAGTGTATTTCAAAAGTTTCCCAGTTCTTATCAGTAGAACCATTTCGTGGCCCCACTGATCTTAAAGTGTTTGCTCTCTTTCTTTCATGAAGTACAGTGAGGCAAGTATGACACAGTTCCTAGGGTAAATGTTGCAGCAAAGGTTTACACAACAGGAACAGCAGGTTCCTTTGAATAGCATTCATCTTTTCTGCCTTTAGATCTCTACAGTGTATACAGCAACACCTGAGTTACTCATTTAGATTCTCTTTTTAGGCATGCAGGGAAATAGCCACTGTTTGAGAGCAATTTGGTCTATTTTTGATGTTCATTTCAGGATGAGACAATGCTGCAGATTTCTCCATTTGATCAGCTGAATTTCTACCCGTACAGCTGGATTTTGATCCTGTGGTTCAGGCTGAAGCTTTCCTTACTTCTGCAGAGACTGCCCTAACCAACATCAGCAGAACTGCCTGAGCCGCCAGCCGTCACCCGTCGGGGAAAATGATCATGCCCTGCCTTGTCAGGCTTGTCATGAAGGTAGGTGTCATTAGAATGTACGTGTTCCTGCCTCCTCCTCCTCGGAAGTTATTTGGGTCACAGTACCAAAGCCATGGGACAAGCTTTGTCCCAGCTAGCAAGCAGAGTGCCCATCTAGAGTCTCTGGAGAAATGGTAAGCAGTTGACGCTTGCTAACCTGATATTGCTTCCTCTTCTATTATTACTTGTGTTTACTAGGTCAAATTGACATTGGTCTGCAAGGATGTGCTATGGCCACATCAGAGTACCCATCCAGAGTCTCTGGAGAATTGTTGAACTGTTAGTACGTGCTAAACCCATGTCACTGCATTGTCTATTATTGCCTGTGTTTGCTAGGTCAAAGCGACACTGATCTATAAAGACGAGCTATGCTCATTTTACCTTCATTTTGCTCCGGAGATACATCCTCTGTCACTCCAGGCCTTGCTTTCCCATCAGTGAAAAACTTCTGGTGGTATCCACTGACAGGAGCTCTGGGATCTGGTATGCTTGGAAAGGTCCTGCACCAGCTGCTTAGCACAATGGAGTTGTACCATTCTAAGTTTAATAGAGTAAAAGATAATAAAGTGATATTATTTGCAGCTTGGATGCTCACTGGGTAAGCCCCACAAAATTCCTTTCATGTTTTATTCATTTTTGGTACCTTGATCTTTAACTGATATCTCATTTTGAGGCTAGAGAAGAAATGCCAATATTCACCAAATTCTAAAATGCGAAACCAAAATGTTGGACCTGGTCTTTCTTTTCCTTCATGGTTCAGAGATTGCAGGGAAAATGATTTGAAGCATGTTCTTCCTATAACACCAAAACAGAACCTGCCTTTTAAATAAGTATTTCTGTCGAGTGCCGAGAGCTGTCCTTTTCTTTCAAGCCATTTCACAGAACTGGAAGACACAAATCAATAGGTAAATGTGCAGTACTTGTACTGTAATTATTATTTCTACTTTTCTTATGTTTATGATGACAGGAAACATTTCTTACTTGTTCCCTAGAAGATTTATTTCTTCTACCTAGTCCCTTTCGTATATTTTTGTAGTCCTCTGAGCAGAATCTGCAGACCTTAGTCACAGAAAAAAACCCCAAAACTTTGGTTTGAAAGGAGAATGTTAACTTCTTCAGGGAGTGGAAAAATACTTCTGTTGCTTAAACTTAGGTAATTAGACTGAGGACTTTCTCCAAAGTAAACCTTGACAATCTAACAATCATCTTTGGCTTTTGCACTGCATGGAGTTTCTTTTACATTGTTAAATGCATTCCATGTTTCAGTAAATGACACCAGGCTCACCAGCAGTGACTGAGTGATTAGTTTATCATCCTCTTAGTGCAGCCATCTAGATCTTTAACTCTTTAAGCAGTGGCATTTAAGTCTTGAGAACACCCAGGATCATGCCTGAGGCTTTAGACATTCTCAATTCAAGCAAATCTTGGATATCAAGTGAAAATGAAGAAAAGAAAGTAGGTGGATGCATTCTGATAACACTTTAAACAAGTCAGGTAAGCTAAATTGCAAACAAACACCAGGCTTTTTGCAGAGGAAGCCAGTTCCCCTTTCCTGGGACCACTTAGGTCATTAGGTGTCTGAGCAGCATAAAATTACACAGAGAAAATCTAACAGCATACAAAAAGAGAGAAGGGTGACAAATCTACATTTCCTAAGACCCAGGGATGTGGGGCAGATTTTTTTGGCTGGATTTACTATTCATGTCTCATGGGGCAGTAAAACGAACAGTTTTACAAACCAGTTGATTATAAAAAATTTGTGAGCTGAAGCATACTGTGCCAATGCCCTCGTGCTAAAATCTTGCTCATGCAGAGGTGTGTAAGTACATAAAGCTGGGCAGCAAAAAAAAGTCTTTGGAGAATGAAGGGCCTCTCCTTACTTTGGAAAAGAAAAAGACTTTGACCTGTGAGCGGCTGACCAGCTGTGCCTGCTGCTCAGCATCACGGATCTTCACCTATCATCTGATCCTGCTCAGTAACGCGAGCCAGATCACTGTGTGTGCCCTCTGCCATGGGAGACATGGAGCTGCTCACCTGTAGAGGCAAAGTGCTTTGGGAGCTCTGTTGCTGGGAAGAGTCTGAAAAACTACAAACACGGCATTTACATGCCTCAAGCAACAGAACAGAGCCCAGCCTTTATTTATTTTTTTATTTAAAAAATGCTTTTCATCCACTGGCTGTGTTTTTTTGTTTTGTTTGGGTTTGTTTTGTTTTGTTTTGTTTTGTTTTGTTTTGTTTTTCCAGACTGGACTTTGAGTTTGGGTGAAAGGAGTTGTTGCCCAGCAGGGCAATGGTGATCCTGTGTGTTCAGGGAATGGACGATGCTAGGCGAGATAAATTCTCTGTATCCTGAAAAGGGTTGAGAGTGGATTGGGAGCTACCTCTGAGACAGCAGAGCTCTGCACCTTTTGCAAGCACAGGCGGACTAGTTAGGTCTCCACTTTTCTGGTGACTATTGCTTAGCCGCCAGGCCGTAGCCATTCTCAACCCTGTAGATACGTTCAGGCACCTGCTTCAAGTACCTCTACCTAGCAGAAAACATGATGGAAGTGATCCAGTTGTGCCATCCATTTCAAGGCACGTCCTCTGTGGTGGTCTCATCTTGGGCTCTCGGTGGCTTACCAGCTGGGGAACCTCTGAAAAAGGAATGGTGACTGTGCTGGTGGCTGCCAGTGGTCCCAAGAGAGGGAAATGAACCACGCGACAGCTTTGCAAGTCCAAGCTGTCCTCATGACACCACACTGAGAGAGATTATGTCAGGCTCACCCTGGATGGCTGCTATTTTGTGCTTTGGATCTGGGGTTTGTCTCCACTATCCTTGACTCAAGTCAATACTCATTGATTCGAAGTCCTCTTTGGCCTTCTCATTTTATCCTCCGCTCTTCAAATGACTGTCTTAATCCACTTCATTTTCATCTCACACTTCCTCAAGCCCCAACCCCACTCAGCCTCTCCTCTGTCCTTCCCGTGCTCAGCCTGGTCTGAAGTGGACAGGCAGCAAGATTTTCTGCCCTGCTTTGCCTCTGCACCTAACTGTTACGTGGGGAAAAAGCGATGGGAGATGAAGTGACTTGCTGAGGGCCTCTGGAGGCATGACAAATGACTCTGGTTTTGGCAGCCATGGAGTTAGCTCAGTGTTGGGTCTTTGTGGGGAATGTTTATAAGGTGATGCCACTTTTATAAATGACATTGCACATTTGCTCTTTGCAATATTTCTTCGAACTGGGGTGTGGTGTCATTTGCATACAATACTTGGTTCTGAGTCTTGTTTCCTTATCAGGTACGTGTACAGAGGGTGGGAAAAGGCAGCAGAGTCAGCAGGACAGAGATGGAACAAGTAGGAATGCAGGGTGCGACCAGGGGAACACAAAGAGGTCCTCAGGGAAATTGCTGCAACTTAGTTCTGCTCTCTGTTACTCAAAGTGTAACCCCAGTGTGCCCAGGGGGCTGGTACTGGGAGATATCGGTGTTATGCTAACCCCAGATCCTGCACAAGTAGGAAGTGCTGGCTCAGACCCTTCGTCCTGAGCCTTTTGTTCAAAAATCTAGTTTTAAGCCTATTTCTCTTCATGTCTGGGTGATGCTGTGCACCTGCCAGTTGTGACACTCTGGGTTGTCTTTGCAGACCAGTGGTAGCCTGTTGTGACACCTTGGTGCCTTTGGCTTTGGTCCTGTTTTATAGAATTGCACTTGGCCTTGCCTTGGCCCTTTGCCCAGACTGAATCTGCCTTCTTGGTTTTCACTTCTTTCCCATATCGATTTTCTCTCCTGTTCTGTCTTCCTGCTTATCCTCTGGGGTCTGGCTGTGTAAACCCTTCTGCCTAGGTGGACCTCTGTGTGGGTGAGCAACCCCTCACTTCCAAGGTCCCTTCATACGTAAGAGTGAGATATGGGATGCCTTCAGACTTGCTCCCTTTTTGCCATTTCGGTTTTTTCCTTCTTCAAACTGAATTTTAGATGTTCCTCTCCTAAAAGTCCCTCTTTTCCCTTTTTCTTATGAGCCAGTTTCTCAGTTTTATTCCTCTGTAAGCTGTTTGGTGACTGGTATTTTAAAAAATAAAGTAAGTAGATCCTGCAAATGGCCTTTAATAGAAAGCCTAGTTTGCCTAGTGGGATTAGACACGCACGGTACACACGTACAACGCTGGTTTGCCCACATCGTTTGGATAAGGTATCAGAGAGTACAGACTGTCTTTGCATTGAAGCCTGCAGGTCAAGAAATTGGCCTCCCTTCTGTTCACGGGCCGTGTGGCTGCCAGCCAGTAATCTAAAGCCCTGATGACTCTTTCTGGAAAATGCTGGAAACCCACCTCTGACTACAATGTGTTTAATTCCTAGTTTCCAGGCATATTCAGTTGCGCTTCTTCCTTATGGAGGAGATTTTGCTTCTGTCGTTTTGCAAATGTCCCACAGCAATGATTCCCTTCTGCTCTTCTTTTCAAGCGGGTGCGACAGGAGAGAGAGTCAGCCCAGGTCTTTCTGCTGTAGATGAGACGTGAATCACCAGGTGCCTCTCCACGACGTATGGGGCAGTACAACTTTTGTTTCGTGTGCTGTAAATGAGAGATCATACAGAGTCTCTGTGTCATGTTGCTCTTCCAGTATGTTCCCAGGGGCTGGAGCCCCGCTGGAATGGTTTGAAAGCCTTTTGCTTGCTGGGCTGGAATTTGAGGACCTGTTTGGAAATAATGTTTATTTTTGCTTTATTTCCGAGAATGGAGCAAAATGCTCTTGTTCTTCCAGAATGGAGGCTCTGACATGCCTTTAATTCTAGTTGTCTCCTTTTCCCCGTTTTTTTAAATTACTCTTCACTGTTAAGCATATGCTGAGCCACTTGGATAAAGTAGGTTCCTGGTGATTCAGCCAGTGTCGGAGAAGTGCAAAGCTGAACCTAGACCTTCTGAAGTCCAAATTAACTCCTTCTTCATTAGGCCAGCCTTCCTTTAGGCATCCCAGTACTTGCAGCACTGCACCAAACCTATTGCCTTTGAACTTCCCAGGTAGCTAAAGGCCTTCTTTAGGCTGCTGAGTCAGTGTCTGTGTATGATGGAAGCAGTGAAGGGGAGAATAGATAATTTCTTATGTAGAAAAGAGCTAAAAATTAAATCAGGTTTCACTGCTGTTGACACAAATAGTGCCCCCGCTCAGCTGCTCTTTGGTAGCAGTTGTTTGGGAGAGGAGGTGGGCTTTGATTCTGCTTACAAGCATTTTTTATTGCCCCAGAATGGAACAGAGCAGGTAACAGTAAGTAAGAATGTCTCTACCTTGAAAATAAACCCAGCTAACACCTCACTTGTTAGCTTGCTTTTTCAATAATAAAAGAGAGAGCCCTGCTGCACTGTAGCGAAGTAGGTCCTGCTAAAAGGTTTGTCAGGAAGGACTGCAGGTTGTTTTAGCTCCTTCCTTCTGCTACACAGGGCATTACCCCTTTCATAAGGATTAAACCTGTAGGATATTTGCAGTGAAAAGGGTTGTCCTGACAAAGCTAATGCACTAACATGGATTGTTTTATACTAGAAGAAGCCATGAAGGTCCCGCCTTGGTTAGGATCCTGCTGCTCTTAGTATGTTTTAGCCAGATGCGATGGATACATGCATGACTGGATGTGTTTGTGTGTACACACATTTACATACACATACATGTTTATAAAAGTACAAAGGACCCTGAGTGAAAAGTAGGACAGTACCATAGAATCATAGAATCATAGAACGGCTTGGGCTGGAAGGGACCATCACAGCCCATCTAGTCCAACCCGCCTGCGGTGAGCAGGGACACCTTCAACTGGATCAGGTTGCTCTGAGCCCCATCCAGCCCGACCCAGTAGCTTGACAAGGAATACCTACAAAGCCCATACAACCTGCAGCCTTATGGATACGTGCGTGGAGAAGGAGCCTTTCCCTCAGAAGCGCTCTCTTTCTTGTGACACGTCTGTGGGAAGCTCATGCGTTCATCGTGGAAGGTTATTCAGTGAGCACTTTCTAAGAACGATCCTTGGTCTGATGATATTTGTCACCAGGCAACTGGTACAAATGAGCCCCACCAGTTTGTTACTGCTGAAGAGGGAGGTGACAAGGCAAGTCCGTGTTTCCTGACTGGGAAGCCCTAGCAGGATCCTTCCTCTCTGCTTTCAGGTGAGGATGTTCACATTAACAAACTCAAAATTCAGCCATGTGCTGACATTTCCCAGCACTTGTGATAACACCTACCAGTAAAGTCCTTTGCTATTGCTGAAAATCAAATAGAGCTGGTGTGAACTATTTTTGCAGCAGTTGTCCTGCTCTGCTTATTTATGCCTTGTGCTGGTGTTTGAAATCATTAAAGCTTCTGATGATAGCAGATCTCAAGATACAATTAAAGGACAAAGACAAATGTCGGCACCCCGGAGGTGCCACGTGGTTGTGTGGAATGGTAGATTTGGCAGCGTTGCTAGACAGTGAGGAAGAGCAAAGCATTTGAAATATCAGAGTTGCAGCCGAATGCAGACAAAGCCGCATATCAGTGCTAGAGACACACTGAAGTGGTATGTACGCTAAGGGAGCTGCCAGCGCTTGTGGTATTCTCAAAAAGTATTCATGACTCAACAGATCCAAAATGAATCTGCTTATCTTAGATAGCCATATGGCCGTATGGCGTTTGTTAGAAGAATGATGGTCTTTATTAGTACCAGCTACAATTTCGGAGCAGGAGGAATGTGTTCTTCATCTTCCGCTGGTCCTTCTTGCTTCTCAGGGATGAGGCTTTGATTGAGTGGGGAGTAATACAGGGCGGAAGCAAACGTGTGCTAACGGCAACATTTCTTTCCAAAAGCTGCATGAGATCAGTGCATATTCTTCTTGTAACACTGATCAAGGAAACCCATCAATGGGTAGATGATTTTACAACAGATGGATTAAAGAGGTGTTTCTAACACACTTCAGGAGAATTTTAACAACAGACCATTAAAATGGCTCTACCTTTATTTTACGAGTTGTGTTGCTGAAGCTAAGCTTCCCTAAGACCGAGGCCTCCTAGTTTTGATGCACTGCAGAAGCATCTCTTAAGGAACAATATTTAGCAGCAGAGACCTTACATTCTCACAGTAGAAGATGGACAATGTATGTATGAAAAGCAAGGGGTGACATTTCCGGGCTTGCTCAGTCTTGGGGATCTTTGAAAAGTGAAAAAATGTGAGTCAAGTAAAAGCAAATAAACATTCTCCCTGCGTGGGACAGTCAACCTTCTCATAGCATTTGCAATACAATAAAAATCATCCTTAAAGACTTAAAAATAGAAAAAGCAGACAGTCCTACTGTTTCAACTGCTGTGTATCTGATTACCAAAGACTGCCATTTTATAACTGAATTTTTTTAATGTTCCCACACTGTATTTGTAAAAAAAAGACTATTTGGAATAAAAGAGCAGTCCTGAACCTGATTCTCTTCTTAGCTCAGGAGTGGTTCTAGAGGTGGTCCTGACACCTCAGTAGAGACACATTAATGTAAAGCAGAAATAAAGTCCAAGCTAGGCCCAGTCCTGTGTTTCAGGAGAAGTATGGGTTTCTTTATTCAAGAGAAGGTAGAAAATTCTGGTAGAACAGGCCAGCTCTGAAGTGTTCAGAGAAATCATGAAAATCTCAGAGTGCTTGTAAAAAATGTTCTTTCGCCATTCAAGCAGCTGCACTTGTTTTCACCGGTTGTAGTCCGGCTCTTTAGTGAAGAGCTACTTTGGAAAATGTAATCCCTTGGAGTTGTTTGCTCAGTTCTCTTGGTTTTAATTGACAAGCTTAGGCAGCTGAAAGGAAAGGGTAGGAGGGAACTGATCTTACCACACTTATGGGCATCTCCTCCCGTAATTCATGTCATTAAAATGTCTCTGACATACGACTTTATTTATTTATTTATGGTTTTAGGCTTGTTTCTGCTCAAGCACAAATCTGGTGAGACACGTTTTTTTCCCAAGGCAGGTTGTTTGCAAACTTTGGAGCCCAAAAGGTGCAGCTGCTCTAAAAATAACATAGGATGCAAGAACTGGTTTGGGAAGGTCTCTCTCTGCCCGAGTTCAGAGGCATCTCCTGAAAAAAAAAGTTTGCCTTGTAAACAGAGCTGGCCTAATTTCTAGAGGTGCTGAACATCGACCTGCAGCGCTTGCTGGTAGGTCCTGAGCACACGAAACCTGGAAATGGGTCAAATGTTAGTGGCTGGGATTTTATCAGGAACTCATCTGGGCAAATCCACAATTACCGGGTTGAAACAAAAGAGAGCAAATAATTGCCCCTTGGCTAGTGACCTCTGCAAGCAGAGCTGGGTACTCGGATTCTAGGAGACCTGTCAGCTCCTGGGCTTCTTGCTGCCACCGACAAAGCAAGTCTTCTGTCACAGTCAAGGTCTGTACGTACATGAATCACCTCTTTGTCTGGCCATTCTTTGCAGGGTGGTGTCCCCAGTGACCTGGTGCTTAGCTTCCAGAGGAGGCCAGTGTTCTTGCTGTCCAGGTGCAGAGATTCCCCGAAGGTTTTTCACGGAAGTCAGAGAGGAAAAAACCTGGCAGCAGAACCCTGAATACAGCTGGGACTGGATCACAGGCGAGAACCACACCAATCCCCCCTCTCACCCCCACAAGATGTGATGCAGGGGGAGGTGTCTCTTGCCTTGAGCATAGACATAATGTTCTCTATTTTTGATGTGCTGCATCTTTAAAATGCACAATGTTGTATCTACCGCTGAATTAAGCAGTGTTTGCTTTTCAAACCTTCCACGTTTGTATTTTTAGCTCCATTTTGGCATTCACTTTTTTGGTTGGAATATATAACACACTCGGTTGTTTAGCGTGCCTGGACCGAATTCAGCCTGTGTGTAACTCCACGGGCTTGAGCAGAAGCTACGTTCAAGGTGAATTACTCTCTATGGGGCTAAGGAAATACAGCTTCTGTAGAAATGCGTTTCAGCTCCCTCAGTAAATGCTACACTATTTCCATCCATGGTTATTCCTTTGTGGTTTGGGTTATGTATTTACATTTTACGGAATAAATACTACAGCTTTCCCCATGACTAACACTTCTTAGTAACCAATAAGCTACTCAAATACACTATTGCCTCCTACAAGAGCCTAAACCACACTGCTCTCCCCTGGCTTTCTGTCCCCAGCTGGCTACCTCCTTGCACAGAAGCATGGTTAACCAGCATTACATAAGCAACTTTTTGGATCTCGGTTTAACGGGACGGCTTACGAGAGCAGGCACTGGATGCCGTGGGACTGAATTCCTGAGTGACAAACATTTCAAACACGGCCACTCTCTGAGCCTGACAAAAATCCGAGCGAGGTCTTTAGACAAAGAGCGTAACGTATCGCTGCTGCTCCCACAAAGAGGGAGTGAGTTGCTTTTCCAAATCCAGAGGTCTGTTTTAAGGGCAGTGCTATGCAGGCCCTTGCGTAAACTTTGTTTATAGACTGGAGTATTTTCAATGAAAATGTTATTTAACTTTAAAAATTTGCACAGCAGCTACTCAAAAAATTGTTTTTCCTTGTTAAGAATAACACACAGTGTGATACATCTGAAATGGTGATAGCAATATTTCACAAATTTTGATGGATTCATAGTCCAAATACCTTGCTAACAGATGTTTCTTTTAAACTCAGAGTGGTATAGGAATAACTCAGAGATATTACAGTGTCAGCACTGCCTTTTATCTGTGCGTGGCCTTTCAGTGACATCCTTGGGCTTTTCTAATGCATGGGTCAGCTCGGAGCTAAAGAAAGTGAAATATTAAAAGAAGTCGTATCTGATTGTGTGTGAGTTTTGGGGCAGCGCTGTCAGGAAGCCGACGCACGCTGCCGCGGGTTTGCCATCGGCATGGGCACAGTGGCCTGGTGGTTCGTGGGAACACGCTGGTTTACAGTCATCATTTCTGAGCTGGCTTTTGGTTGTGGTTAATTGATGAACTTAGGAGTTCCCATGGCCGCTCCATGACCACATCTTTCGGTCTCATAAATTAACTAACTTTTCTCTCCGTGGATGTCGGTTTGCCCAACGCAAAGGGATACCCCAGCAGGGCAAAGGGACAGTATTTTAACGCCCAGGTGGAGTTCTCTTTATTTGTCATGGGGTCCTTCAGTCTACTCTTGTCTCGCCAAAGCAGGTGGCATCGACGGCTCTTCATTAGAGGCAGCTGCCTTCTCCACACCTCGTTCGTACATCACCCCCAGTGTGCCCAGTTGATGTGTGCTAGTGGCAGACCAGTCCGTCCCCAGACCCTACCTGGGAACAGCCTCAAGCCTGGCTCTTCGCTGGCCCAGGGCAATGCTGGGGTTGAATTGCTGGGCAGGGAGCATCCTTCCTCCGGGAGACCCCTGGGTCGCACCCCTCTGGAGCAGCCAGTTGTGGCCGTACGCAGCCCGCGCTGCCTTGGCAAGGCCCCTGCTTCACACCCAGGCGGGGGTCCGGGAACCTTCCTTTCCTGGCGGGAAGTGGGGGGAGAGCGTTATTCTGGCAGCCAGGGAGGGGAAAGGGGAGAAGAAGGACGAGAAATTCCGGAGGGCGGGTGGGAACCCGGGACAGGGATAATCCACGGGCCTGGCAGCGGGTTCCCGGCCCCCGGGAGCGTGTCGGGCTTTCCGGCAGCGCGGCCCCCCGGGGCCCGGCGGGCGGTGAGAGCATGGGAGGAACCAGGTCTCTGCCGCCGTCCCTTTCTCCCTGCAGCTGCTTCTCATTCCCGAGCGCTCCCTCCCTCCCTTCTCGTCAGGGCAGAGGCGCTTCCCGAGTTTCCCTTCCCCAGCTTCCCTTCCCAAACCGGCCTCTCGGACCCGCCGAGCCCGCGCAGCAGCCGCCCCGCGCCCGGGGCCCTCCGGTGACACGGACACCCCCCACCCCCGCGGGGGGGCACCCACGCCGACGGTCCCCCCCCCGGCCGCGGGGGGAGAGAGAGAGAGGGGCAGGAGCGGGCCCCGCGCCTCGGGGTGCGCCAGGCCCCCGGCGATGCACCTGAGCGGAGAGGGGCGAACCCCCGCCCCCCCCCCCCCGGGGG